>OZ034978.1:7438594-7472252 GCA_964030785.1 Siderastrea siderea | reverse complement strand
GAAATCACAGAATTCCACCATGTGATTATCAAATTAAACACTATGGAAACTACGAAAACCCACTATGAGTTTTTAGTCTTTGCACTGGGAAATCACAGAATTCCACAATGTGATTATCAAATTAAACACTATGGAAACTACGAAAACCCACTATGAGTTTTTAGTCTTTGCACTGGGAAATCACAGAATTCCACCATGTGATTATCAAATTAAACACTATGGAAACTACGAAAACCCACTATGAGTTTTTAGTCTTTGCACTGGGAAATCACAGAATTCCACCATGTGATTATCAAATTAAACACTATGGAAACTACGAAAACCCACTATGAGTTTTTAGTCTTTGCACTGGGAAATCACAGAATTCCACCATGTGATTATCAAATTAAACACTATGGAAACTACGAAAACCCACTATGAGTTTTTAGTCTTTGCACTGGGAAATCACAGAATTCCACAATGTGATTATCAAATTAAACACTATGGAAACTACGAAAACCCACTATGAGTTTTTAGTCTTTGCACTGGGAAATCACAGAATTCCACAATGTGATTATCAAATTAAACACTATGGAAACTACGAAAACCCACTATGAGTTTTTAGTCTTTGCACTGGGAAATCACAGAATTCCACAATGTGATTATCAAATTAAACACTATGGAAACTACGAAAACCCACTATGAGTTTTTAGTCTTTGCACTGGGAAATCACAGAATTCCACCATGTGATTATTACAATTACCATCCTGGAAACTACGAAAACCCACTATGAATTTTTAGTCTTTGCACTGGGAAATCACAGAATTCCACAATGTGATTATCATGATAACCATCCTGGAAACTACAAAAAACCCGTTATGAATTTAAATGGTCTTCAAATGGGAAATGACAAAATTCCAAAATGTGATTAACACAATAACCACTTTGGGGACTGATAAAACCTGTCATGGATTTTAATGGCCTTTTCATAATACAAACTATGGTTATATTAATTCATGTTGAGTTGTGTTCAGTTTTCACAGGATGCTACCACATGGATCAATTTTCACATTTGGCCAACAGCTGCCTGATTATCAGTTACAATAGTTTCTGGTGTCTACTAAACGTGACACACAACAAATAACAGCAACACTAGCACATTTCATTGTTTACTTACGTAATGCGCCATCAGTTTTATAAATCTGAATAAACACTTTGAAGACTACGGCAACTTTTTAACAGTACTAGTAGCAAGAAAAGTTGCTTTTATCAGTAAAGTATTAGATAGAATAAATCTGCAGACTTGCAAATAAATACATAAAAATGGGAAACTACAGAAACATCAACTATCCTATCCTGGTGCTTAAAGTAGAAACATCTTGAGGTGTGTACTGCTGAAACACAAGCAACATTACAGTACAGTACATCAAAGCCATACAGCTTACTGAGTCGATGTAGTATACTAAGACCAGCTGTGTAACCAGACTCTTTGCTAAGTCTTTGGCGAACAGTAGAACGATCTTCTTCAGAAATTTCTCTCATCAATTTCACCTCTTCCTCAATTTTTCACTCTGGGCACGGAAACCTGACATGATAACGATTTTCCCCATAATAGTAAGTGGTACTTTGTTAACTTTTGCAGTTAACATTTCCAAGATCTTCAGTTTGTAATTTGACATAATTCTTTTGCACAAATATCTCCACAAGGGCAAAAAAACTATCAACAGGCCATGTCTTCACAAAATTAAAATACTTTCAGCTTCTTCACACTTTCGCGGTCAACATTTCCAAGATCTTCAGTTTGTAATTTGACATAATTCTTTTGGATAAATATCTCCGCAAGGGCAAGGGCCAAGTCCTCTTTAGTGGATGAAGTAATGCTGCATTTGACTTTAAGTTGCTTCACTGCAGACACCATCTGTCCTTTTGCAATGTCGCTGAATCTTATGGCATTGAACATTACACAAACAACATTTTGGGCACTCTGAAGTGTTAACCCTGAAAGTAACACAATATTATGTCAGTAGAGAAACCTAATTCAAGTCAAGAAGTATTATTGACAGACCATTTCTGAGTTGCGCCAATCCTCTCTTTACAGGTAAAAATTATGAGGGTAGTACCAGGCCACTCGTATGAAAGTGATTTTTTATTTCCCTGCCAATGAAATTCATTGAAACAAGGGAATGACCTTTTAAATATAATTGCCATCTGCATACACACCTTTTTCAGTGTTAGAAGATTCTGCTATCATCGCAGGGTCACTGTTCTCACTGCTAGATGATGAACCTGTAAGTATATCTGTGTCTCCTCCCTCGTCCTCCTCACAGCTTGTCGTGGCCGCCTCATTTTTTTTCTTTTTAAGAGTTCGCTTGTCTGGCTGTGAAATATAACAATATATTTAAATTTGAGACTACGAAAGGGTAAGCTGGTCGATCAGTGGTGGCCCAGAAAAAGATGATTTTCAAACAGTAGTTAAGCGTAATTCTGCGTAAAAGTGGGAAATAATTTTTGGTGTTAAAGACATTGTTAAATATTAGCAAATAATAAGCTCATATCTTGCACTGCCAAAAGCTTGACGAAGCGATAAAAGGAATAAAATGTCTTATGTTTCCTGTTTTAAGCCCATTCCTCTAGGCTAACATCCTTCATAGCACAAAAACTACTTTACCTTGGTGTAGTCATGACCTTTCCTCACAGACCTCCTTCTTTCATTCAGTATGTCCAGTACATGTTGGCGAATTGCTTGGGCGTCAAAGCCGACCTGTGGAAACGCACACTCCTCCAGCAGTTCTTCAACTAATTCATCGAGTTGCTTCATACTATCCTTATCTTTCCTAAAAGTTGGTATTTCGTTCCCTGGCCATTTCTTCAAGGTGGCTGCACGGACAGCTTTCTTCCTAAAAACAAACAATCAGCTTTGAGCTATTTTAAACATTTTAAGAAAAACTTAGAGTTTATAGTACAAGGATAATCGAAAAAGCCCTTACTTTGCATGGAAAATTCTCTTGTTAAGGTCCCCAACATCCTTAAGAGCATCTCTTGACGGCTTCTTTCTGTTCATCCTAACAAATGCCGAAGATGATGAGGAAGAGCAAGTAGAACTTGCTTCGACATCAACCAACTGCTTTAATCGAAGCTGATCACCAACGGTTTCCAATCCGCATGCCTCAAGCTGGCTTGTACTTCCTTTCGTACCCAGAACAATTAGCAGCTGACCATTAACAACTCCTTGCTCTGTTAGCATAATTACAAAAGCAAAAATAAACGCAAGTTAGGTCTGTTTTTATTGTTAGCCGAAAGGCAGTTTTGGAAATCTTCACTTGGCGCTAAAATTTAGTTTGGTGCTCCAGTAAGACTTACCCTCAAACTTCGAGGCGATGTCGTCGTTAAATTTTTCTTTCAACCAGTTAAGAAGAGATTCTTTGTTCATCTGCGAGATACTTGTATCTAAATCTTCCATATTTCGAAAAAAAATACGAAGAACAAACAACGAAGAACAAACCGTACCACTTAACGAGAGCAAAAACACTCCGGGAAAAGGCGCGAAATAGAATTAGGAAACTGCGCATGAACACTTTGCCATATTTGGTTATCATGACCCACCCTCGGACCCAGGGTCTTCGTTCCCCTTGACCAGCGGTTCGTCAAACCTGCGCAGTAAGGAACGAAGACTCGAGAGATTACCGAAGCGCGAGATATGGAGAGTGTTCCCTGTTCTCGAAAAAGAAAACGTACATCAAAGGGCTGGCAAAGAGTTGAAATTTGTGTCTGTCATTGTGAGGATTTGGCATACAAACATGTAGATTGTCCGTGTGATCAATGCCGTGGGAAAGCGGTGCCTACATCTACCGAATATCGCCATTGGCAATACAACAACTGTCTGGATTTCCCCACTGATCACTCTGACGACACAAGGTCAGTCCGCTTTATTTTTCTCTTTACATAATAATGAGAAAGGTCAGGTTTTAATTTCGATTTTGAACATAATTTAAATGCCCCTCCCTTTGGAAAACAGGAGCCAAAAGCTTTTAGGTAATTTCTTTTGAGATACTTTTTCTAACAAATCCAAAATCGTGGAAGAAAATAAATAAGCTTATTTAGTTGGGCGCTTTTGGAATTGACTGATATATGTGAGCTTACCTACACTTATAATTATATATTAATGAAACCGGACAAAAAGTAGGTTGAAGACTTTTTAATGTCACCACTCTCCTTAGTCTAACCAATCTGAAAGTAGAGACAATAATTATATATACTATCGCCACTGTACTTTTTACGTCATGAACATATATCTATCTGTAAACAAAGTGGCTGTTTGTGGATGAGAGATCTGTAAATTATTAGTTGTTAGCCATTATTCCAAACCAGAAGGCCGTATCTTTTTGACATTGAGATCTTGAGATACTGACAGCAATTCCAGAAATGGTCTAATACATGTTTAACCATGTACTTTGGCTTCACAGTATATTTTTGCATCTATGAACAATATAACACAAGGTGTTTTCAGAAAACTTCAAAAGGTGTTAATATGGAATTTGGAGTAAAAATGATTGCAAGTATTGCTTGTACTTGAGGTCAAATAAATGATACCAATCTGGCGATCATTATTTTATTACAAGATACATTAGCAGTTGTTCCTCGCCTGTAAATGTTTCTCGAGTTTTACACTTAAAATGACTCACAACAACAGATTTAACTTAGCTAAGAAAAGCCTTTTTCAGTTCATATTCTGAAGCTTTTTCCATTATGTCCTGAACAATGCAGTGCTCCACAACATATTAAGTCCAATTGAAAGTTTTAAAATAAATCTGTCTATAACATGAATATTTTTCTCTTCAGTTTACAGACCAATGCGTCAGGTACCAGCAGTCACAGTGATGAAGAAATTGATGATTTTGAAGATTCTACTGACGTGCCAGTTCTGGACACAGAAGACAATTCAAATTATCAACCAGACAACAGCTCAACAGATGCACAGCAGGAAGTGCAAGAAGAAAGGTCTACTGAAACGCAACTTAAGCATGAGATTGTTTGTGCCATCTGTGAAGCTCTTATGCTTGTTGACCAGATGGAAGGATCTTTAAATGACTTTGAAGATGTGTTAGAGTATGCTAAGAAATTGTTTTGTAGAAGTGATCATGACCTCACTAAATACTGGCCAAAAAACTGGAGGGAAACTGAGAAACTGCTGAAGGAGTTGAATAGTTGTCAGTGCTGTCTTGCTACCGTAGACAGGTGTTTTATTTTTTTGTTATAACTCTAAGAATTTCTTCTGTAGATCTCTAGGGTAGATTATTCTGTTCTAATCATTTTCAATTTAATCTTCATTTAGATGTGTGCCAAATCTCTGAAAGGTGCCAAGCACATTGGAGAAGTAATTGCTGATGCACCAGAGCACGTAGAAAACTACAAGGAGGGAGTTCTTGTTGGTGGAATGGTTTATAACTGCCTCCATCTATCACAGGAGGACATTGGTTTAAATAAAGCTACAGACTCCTCCAGATCCAACATACCTGAATTTGCCCTGTCCTTTCGGAGCCTTTGGAGGCCCTTTGCATTTCAGACACCCAAAGGGATGCTCTTCAGAGAGAAGGAACATGTTATTATTCAAACCGAAAATGAAGAACACATTTGTCAAGTTAAGACTTTTCTGTCCATCGAGATTGAAGGGAAAACTGTAAAACTTGTGAAAGCAATTAAGTGCAAGAAGTTGCTGGATGAGGAGGGTTGCACTTTGACAGATCCTTTTAGTGGAGGTGATCTGGCTGATGTGTCAGTTCATGAACATATGATTGCCCCTGTAACAGCAATTTCCTGCAAGGTAATCCTCTACAACTCAGACCAAATTTCCAATTCCAATTCAAGAACAGTGATCGATTTTCAAAGGGAAAAACTGCCTATATCACTTGCCGACATCACTGTGCCTTTCTTTCCCCAACAAAATGACATGATATTCATCAAAGGAGATGACCCTGATCCCTGGTTAGCCAAAGTACTCACAATTCAGGAAAGATCAAGAACTGTAAGAGTGCTTTACTACAGGAAAGATGAAGACAGGCCAGGACAAGAGCTATTTATTCCATATTGCAACACACGTCAAGCACATGACACTGTTTCATGGGATTGTATTTTGAATTCAGCCTATGGAGAATGGAAAGAGGAAGCATTTGAATTGTTAATTTGAGGAAGTGAACTGTTAAATTAGTAATAATTTATAAACACTTCCATGGCCTTAACCATAATTGTATGTCAAATTTCTGAAGTTGATCTTTCTAATGAAACAAAGATATATTAGTGTAGTTAACTTTACATGTACAGTGTAAAAGGGCACTAACATTGCTTAACAGCGGTAAATTATTTGAGAAACCATTCAACTATATTACCTCACCTGTTTTTTGTTAATTTTAATGGTGTGAAAAATATCATTGATGGACAACTTATCAGTTATATGTGTGGAAAAGAATGTGGTATGGGAAATGCTATGAATCTTTCTTTGAATGATTATTGGAATTTAACAAACTCTACCATCCAGAAAATATAATCACATCAATATTAAGATATTAAGATATGTTGACTTAGGGGGAAATGGGCTGGAAATTCAGATGTAAGTTTAATCTAATTACAGTATTGGGGGGTGCATTTTGTCCATGAATGGTTTTTGTTTAAACTCCTAGAATGGACTTTGCAATATATGTTACTGTGATTACCATTAATGGAATTATAATGAATCACATCCACAAATAATAATTACATTCATGGAAATTCAGATAATAGTGTCACTCTAAATACCATTACTGGAAAGTGCATTTTGTCCATGAATGGCTTTTGTGTAAACTCCTAGAATGGACTTTGCAATATATGTTACTGTGATTACCATTAATGGAATTATAATGAATCACATCCACAAAATATAATTACATTCATGGAAATTCAGATAATAGTGTCACTCTAAATACCATTACTGGAAAGTGCATTTTGTCCATGAATGGCTTTTGTGTAAACTCCTAGAATGGACTTTGCAATATATGTTACTGTGATTACCATTAATGGAATTATAATGAATCACATCCACAAAATATAATTACATTCATGGAAATTCAGATAATAGTGTCACTCTAAATACCATTACTGGAAAGTGCATTTTGTCCATGAATGGTTTTTTCGTAAAATCGTATGATGGTTTTTGAAATATCCATTACCTGTACTTGAAGCTGATTAACATTAATGGAAATAACTTCATTTTACATTTACAAAGCCAAATTCACATTAATGGGAAACGCTGTAAAATGGGAACTGCAGGTAAAACCCATTAATGGGTTATCCCTTAGCATGGGAAATGACTAATTCCCATCATGGGAATCACAAATTCCATCCATGGTTTTTTGGAAAATTTTCCTGTGAACATAAGCTTTTTATAATCTCTATAAATTTGACTAACTATAAGGTTGATTTTTTAAAAAGTACCTTCTGTTTTTCCGGTATTGGAAGGTTAATGTTATGCTTTAAGCGCACAGCTAAACGTATGTCAAGGTATAAAAGCCACGAAACACATCTTTACACTTGACCTGCAATCATTGTACTTGAAATTGGCTTTTATTATGGCAAATGCTATTAATTAAATATGCATGCACTGATGCAGGTTACGAGAAATGATGCATGCTCAATTTATTACTCATGGCAACCTTTGTTGACACCTGGCCCCAGTTGTTCAAAAGTTGGACAGCACTATCCACCAGATAAATCTCCATCCAGTGGATAATGCAATTTGGTTTCCCTAACACTAATCCACTGGATAGTGATTTATCCGGTGGATAGCACTATCCAACTTTTCAACAACTGGGGCCTGATGTTTATGCTGACATAATTTTGAGCATAATCTTATAGGTGGAGCATTGAGCATAATGGCGGCATAATGCGCCTATCAATTTGAAAGTTTAACACCTCCCCCCCCCCCCGGACAATCCTCCAGGCAACTTTTGAAGATTGGCTTGTTCAAATTCCCTCCTCTTGTGGCAAAAAAGCCGCTCAAATGCCCCACCAAATTGTACTGAACTACCTCTCCTTAAAGACAAATTTCGTCTTTAATTAAACGTTTACACATCGTTCAGAGAGAGATATGTAGTAGACACCTTCAAACTTCTTTTAAAGACCCTTTTGAAAGAGTTATTCACTAACAAAGGCGAAATCCAATCTTGTAAATCTGTCAAACCCTACAAAAACCAAAAACTCACAGGCATATTACATCAGAACAAGAGATAAATCCGGTTGAAATTCCTCACCCTTCCAACGTAATGTTCAAATTCCCCCCCCCCCCTTCCCGTGCATGATGCATAGTCAAATGCCAGGTATGCCAGGGGGAGATGGTATCTATTATAATGGATGGTGTCTATTATGGTATCTAGTTCGTTGATTTGCTTTAATTTGTTGCCCACTGGTAGTTTATTCGATTTCCTGTGCAATCTGGTATCAAACATTAGAACTCGATATAGATTTTCAGGAGACGAACGTAAGTTTTTTATCATCTCTATAATTTGACAAACTGTACAGTTGATTTTTTTAAAAACTAAAAGTGCTTTCTGTTTTCCCAGTACTGGAAGGTTAATTTTATGCTTAAAGCTCAAAGCTAAACGTATGTCAGGGGATAAAAGCCATGAAACACATCTTTACTCTTCACCTACAATCATTGTACTTGAAATTGGCTTTTATTTTGGCAAATGCTATCAATTAAATATGCATGCAGGTTACGAGAAATGATGCATGCTCAATTTATTACTCATGGCAACCTTTGTTAACACCTGATGTTTAAGGGTTGACACGTCGTGCCAGCATAATTTTGAGCATAATACAGTAACAGGTGGAGCATTGAGCATAATGCGGGCATAATGCGCCGATCAATTCGAAAGGTTAACATCCCCCCCAGACAACCCCCCCAGGCATTTGAACTTTTGAAGATTGGCTTGTTCAAATTCCCTCCTCTCAGGGCAAAAAAGCTTTTCGAATGCCCCACCAATTAGTACTGATCTACCTCTCCTCAAAGACAAATTTCATCTTCGATCAAACACTTACATGCCTTTCAGAGAGAGGTATTTAGTAGACACCTTCAAACTTCTTTTAAAGACTGTTTTGAAAAAGTTATTAATTAACAAAGGTGAGATTCAATCTAGTAAATCCGTCAGACCCTGCAAAAACCGAAAGACTCATGGGCGTATATGTCAGAACAAGAGATAAATCCGGTTCAAATTCCCCACCCTTCCAATGCAATGTTCAAATTCCCCCCCTCCCCAGGCACACGATGCACAGTCAAATGCCTGAGGTATGCCCGGGGGGGGGGGAGGGGGGGGATGTTGAAGTTTCGAATTGATTGGTGCATCATAGTAACATTTTGTAATGCAACAGTCATGTTTTATTTTCGTAGTTAATATTGTCCATTTATTGAATAAAAACTGTAAAATATCAAGCTATTTTGATGTTCTGTGAGGTTTTTTGTTAATAGCGGAGCCTGCGGGCAAGGTCCGCCAGCGGAGCTCCATTGCTAAGGAAATTTGGTAATCTATCGATCCGAAAAATTTTGGTTATGACGTCAGCGTACGTCCGTCCATCCGTCCGTCCGACCGTCCGTACAGACTCTGGGGGAGGGGGAGGGAAGTCCCAAGGCAACCCGACCGGGAGTGGAGAATGCCATCTTTTCTTGGCGGGAAATCGCGCGGTGCTTTTGGGCAACCGGCGTTTTCTTGGCGGGAAATCGCATGACCATCGTCGCTTTTGAAAAAGAGGTTTCTTTAAAAAGCTTAAGCTTAAGTTTATTTAGCAAAACGATTGTTCGACGGTACTGTAGTTTTAAACTTGAGAAAGAAACATTTAATACCTATAAATGGAAAGAAAAAGTTCAAAAGAATACTGGTAGTAGGCGAAAACTTCAAGTTACGAAAGCTGCCTTCAAAGGATCTCATCGCTTTGTTTTCTTCACGGCGGAGAGCTTGCCTTGTTCTGAAACACAACCGAGTAAGTGAAGTTTTTAAAGGGTTTAAGGTGCATGATTTTGAGTATTTATTACGGTCAAAGAAATTACATTTTGAAATTGAATTTATGTCATTAGAAATGTGTCATTTACTTTTGACTTCAAAAAATTAGTAGAAAACGAGCTCAGATTTGTGACAGATGTAGTCTTAGAATATTTTGCCATGCTGGAAGTGTAATGTGAATTGCATTTAAGTATAAACTTACGGGTTTTCGAATAAACTTTTTCAAAAATGATTTCTCTGTTTATTATTTTGTGTTTGTTTATTCATAACAGTAGGTCAAAGCACAGTCGCAAGGCAACTGCACAAGCATCACTTACGGCGAATAATTGCTTTCAATTTTAACTGTCGGATCGGTTTGTGCAATTGTCGATTTTCTTGTCCTAGAACTTTCAATAGTAAGCGAAGCAGTTGTCAGTTTAAGGCTATTTTATCCGAAAAGCTTCCGAAAAACAAGTTGTTTTGCGTTCCTCAAAGCGCCTAACTTTAAATGGGCTTACTTCGCATCCGCAAAACTTATGCCATAATTTAAAGCGTGTTTGGTGTTTGCTCGTTTTCAATGTTGATGGTATAAATTTTGACCAGACTAATAGGGGCAGTTCATGTTATTTGTTAACTGAACATCCGAACGCGATGAAGATAACCCATTTACTTCAGAATAAGTTTTATTTTGTTGTTGTACATGAGCGCCGTTTCAAGTTCATTCGAGCCAACAGCCAATAATCCAAGGAGATTTGACAAGCCTTGACAGTTAATGACAGGATATGGAAACATTTAAAAAACCAAGCAAGACTGCTCCTGAGTAAAATATGCGTTCAGTTTGATGCCCGAAAAAAAAATTAAGCTGTGCTCAGCCTCTAGAATGACCTTTCGAGCTTGGTTTTAAAACAGATCCTCAAAATCTTGGAGGACAATTCGGAACACTTTCGGGCTTTTTGAGAAACACTTTTCGAAAGGGAACGAGCCAAAGAAAGCCCCGAAATATATTTCAGAGCGAAAAGTTTCAGGACTATTTTTGAGAAACGAGCACCAGTTTATTCCTTGGAGGCTCCGCTTTTAGGCATGGCTAAATCTATATTATCTAACACTGTAGGCTACTTCCCAGTGCATCCTCAAGCAGTTTCAGGTCTAGCATTTTGCAGGGGGAGGGGGAGGGGGAGGGGCAAAATTTTTTTTTTGACGGGGGGGGGTGTGAGGGAGGGGCATAATGACGAGCATAATAGTCACAGCCGAACATAACATGGAGCATAAATTATGGTCCATTTTTGGGGGTAATTCTGAAAAGCATAATACTCGATTCTAGGAGCATAATGTGTCAACCCCTACTGATGTTCTTATTTCATGAGAATTTCCAAAGAGTCACTGATAAATCAGGTTATTTCCCGACATCCCAGACATGCACTCCTGATTACAAAACAGAAACCTGTGTAGGTAGATGTCCCCATGCCAGTTCTCTGGAATAGCCTGGGAAAAAGGAAATGTGGGAAAAATTTCAATTTTGCCTATGCCTCACAAATTTCTGCAATGGATGGGTTCCAAACTGGATATTTCTCTCGAATTTTGTCACTGAGAAATTATCCTAATGGGATTGCTCAGTTAAAGTGTGGGTACGGGGGTGCCACGACAGAAATCTTTGTTTTTCAGTACTTTGGACAAAGTGACTAATTTTGTGACCCATTTAGACAGTCACAAGTGACACTGCAGTTGCAATATTTTATTTGTCAGCAACATTTTACATACTGGTAGTAAATGATATTTCTGTTTTCAAAGGAAGCACTAGAGAGGAAAACCAGAAGAGCCAAAAGATTTGGACTGCAGAAGACAAACAAAGATGCTTACAAATCTGGAGGCCAGCCTGATCAGGAAACAGGAACTGTTACTGATGACACGTATGTGCAAACAAGCAAGTTATATCATAATCTGAATTGTCCATCAATATTGTGTTTGCTTACTACCTGTATTTAAATGGGCACCAGCGACATACTGTTGGAGGTAACTTTGCGATGGACTGGCATCCCATCCACTGGCACCAATCTGGTCTTTGCTCAGAGGGTTTTTTGTGGGTTCTTGCTTAAATTGCTGGGTAAACTTAAGAGATTCTTTTGCAGTGAAATCTACCATTTTGTAAAATGGGATAAACTCGGCATCAAATACAGTATTCATAGGAGAAAAAAGTGAAATCCAATAACAGTAATAATTTTCTGCTCTTTCATTGTAAATAGTTTTATTTATATGATATTACATCATAGTTTTATTGTTAAGTTACTGTTTTATTTTAATTTAAAAATTTGCATTGTAAATACCATGTAGCACTAAATTTTTGCGGGAGTTTAATTTTGCGGATTGGCAATTTTTTGTGTTTTGCAGGATATATTTTTTGCGCTTGGGAGAAACTGGTTTTTCTTGCTGGGAATTAATTTTTACGATTTTCAGGAAGTCGCCTTCTATTTTGAATTATACCCTTCTTTTTTGCGTACAAACAATCAAATACAGGTGAACAACATGCAGTTAATCATTGGAGTACCTTCAGATGATCCTTTTCTTTAAAGCTTTTAACTGTCAAATACATTTACTTGTAGTGTACCAACACAGGAGCTCCTGACCTACTGCAATTTCATCGTTTTATCCCTGAATGTTTTGTTTCTAATTTCGTTTTCTTTCTGAACAAAAGAGAGGGTTTGTACATTACATTTACAAACATCTTTATATAATTTCGACTTTGGAGTAAATTTTTGCGGAGAAAAATTTTGCTGGAAATTTTTTTCGCTGGATTTTTTTTTGCCGATTGTTAAAAACTCCGCAAAAATTGCAAAAATTAGAACCCACAAAAATTTAGTGCCACACGGTAACATTTTAGCAGTTGTCGTCTGGCTTTACTATTTTTGACCTGATTATTGATGCTTAGTTTGAAAGCTCAATTTTTACTTTTTGTGAGATTTCAATGCTGAAAACTTACTGCACACTCATTTCCTGGACAGCCACATCAACCTATTTATGTCTTGTTGTATCCTCTGAGCAGAATTGGAAATAGAGGGTTACTGTGACTGTAAAAGGATGATGGGTCTGTGTTTAATACATTCAAAGAAAATGCATTTCTATTGTTTCAGATTGCCTTCCATTGATGTCAAACAGCTGCCAGCTATTTCAGAGGGTAACGTAATACTTAGTGTGCTTCAAAACCTAAAAAAATGGTTATTACAGTCACAACATGTCAAACATTTGTCTCAAGACTGACTTAACAGAGCTGGTTACTCTTGTAAATTATCAGTCTGTCCTTGGGATGGAGTTTAGCCTTGATCCAAAACTTGGATTTTTATCCAGCTGTCAATGGTCTTCACCTATTCTCTGATGGGATTGGAAACAAATAGCAAAGAGAGGGTAGATATTTTGGTTGCAGATGATACAAATAATTATAGGGAAACCCAATAAATGTCATGCAAACAGTCTTTGCTTGCTCACAGCTGTTTCCTTTTATAGGTGAAGCAAGGCTAGATGCTATCCTTGTTCATGGTGTAGATGACATGAGTACAAAAGATGTGTTTTCATATTTTAATGATTTTGCGCCTGGCTCAGTGGAATGGATTGACGACTCTTCCTGTAAGTCACTTCTGACTGTTAACCTTGCCCATCAACTTCCACATTCTTCTAAATGACTTCCATATATTTCTTATGGCACAAGTTGGGAGAATTTGTTTAACAATCAAGTTTGTCTTTGGTCATCATTTCCTTCATTCTCACAACCTATATAAGAGGAATTTAGTGAATGGTTGCTATCCAGGTTAACATAGATAGACAGGATAGATGCCTAAAAATCTTACTAATAAATGAGTTAGTTTCTAACTTAAGGACAGTCCCCCCCTAATACAGATGCATTTTTGCAAAGGTTATGACAATGGGGAAAAGGTAGATCTTAGCAAGGGTTATTGGAATCCAAAAAGAAAAATGTGGGTAGCCACGCATTTTTCAGAGATAATTAAGCAACCATAATTCTAAAAAAGCGTTAAAATACAAAGAATGTATGGCAATATCTTTCCAAATTTAAGCTCAATTAGCTCTGAAAAATGTATGGCTACCCCCAATTTTCTCGTTGGATTCTGATAGCCCTTGCTAAGATCTGCTTTTTCCACATAGTCATAAACCACACGAAGATATTCTTGTATTAGGGGGCAAATTCCTTAAGAAACCCGAGTATCCCAAGATGCACAGTACATAGACCCAGTAACAAAAGGAGGCACTGTCCTTAAGTAGGTCTCAAGCTACTCATGAGAAGGTAAATCTAAGTTGCTGGTTTTTTTCCATGGTTAATTTCATGCCTTCTGAATGTGGCTGTTTATGGCAAGTGATGCTAACACATTGGGGTTGACCACTTTAAATTTCAAGTTAAACCACACTCTTGTAAGACTCTGTCTAAGCTTTGTTTAAATAATCACCCTATATTAGTTTTTCCAGTCTTACATGAATGTTCATGACCAACTCACTGGATGCCAGGCTTCTAAACTACTTTGGTTCTCATAAATGTCTGTGAAAGGCACTGTAAATTAAAGCCAGAACTGTTTTCATAATGAACTAATTTCTGACAGTTTAAATGTAGAGTTCCAGTTTTCTGATGTTATTCTCTAAATAATCTGATCAGTGATGGTGATAGGTTTAATTCTCATGTAATGTTTCACTGTTTTTAGGCAATGTGGTGTGGGATGATGACTTTACTGCATCTAGAGTCCTAATGGCGATAGGAAAAGAGATAGATGGTCAGAACTCTGCAGGTACATGTACATGTAGCATTGGGATGTGATTTACTAAATAATGGTAATAGGACTGAGTGGAGTCCAATTCGGTCTGTATTCATACATACGTCAAGTGATTAACAAAATTGGACGACCGCAAAGTGGGATAGAATTGGATGACACGAAGTACTATTACTAATTAATCATAATATTACAATTTCTGAGGGTGTTGGAAAGGACAAAATAGGAAAAGTAGCAAGCTGGTGAGTGACGTAAATTGTTTTTATAAATGATGCTCTAAAAAGTGTAATTTACAAATAACAACAATCAAATGTTCAAATGATCCCAAAGCTTTTTTTTGTTACTATTTCTGTCTTTTTTTTTTTTGCTCCGTAAATAGAATTGTGACTCGTTCATTTAAACTGGAGCTTTAATTGTGATTGGTTTATTGAATTGTCCGACAACAGACTGTCCAATAACAGGTTAGGGGGCAAATTAGTGGAAAATAGAGGGTTTTTTAAACCAATCATATTTGAGGAACCCTGGTAGAAATCCCATACAGGATCCTACAGGATTTTCTAGGATCCTATAGGATCCTACAGGATCCTACAGGATCCTGTAAGTTCACACAGGATCCTACCCAGGATCCTAAATGGCACCATGTTGTTTAGGATCCTACTCAGGATCCTGTAAAGTCTTTCAGGATCCTGCTTAAGATTGTCTAGGATCCTGTTTAGGATCCTATGGGATCTTGTTCAGGATCCTGTAGGATCCTATAGAATCCTATAGGATCTTGCTTAGGATCCTGTAGGATCCTATAGGATCTTAAATAGTATCCTACAGGATCTTATATAGGATCTTATCAGGATCCTGGTTAAGATCCTACGGGATCCTGTTAGGATCCTATTAGGATCTTATTAGGATCCTGGCCAGAATTTTTACCAGGGAAATTGTAATATTTATGATTAAAAACATTAAATAGTAAAGATGCTTATGGATTCTTTCCCCGTAGTTATCCATACCCACCCCATGGATGGTCACTGAAAATTCTGAGGGGGTGGGGGGGGGGGGTCTCAAAAGCCAAAATTTGTAAAGGAACGTATGAAGCTAAACTGGAATTTCTAAAGGGTGGGGGGTACAAACCAATAAACCATCCCTGGAGGGGTATGGATATTTTCTAGAACCACACACGCAGGGTTTCAATAACTTGTGTCACTGTGAATTGCATACATGTCAGGAGTAACCAGAGTAGGAGACTGTTTGAGAAATTGAGAAATTATAAGAAGTTACAATAAACATTGGGACAAAGTAGTTGGCTCCTTGAGTTCAAATAAGTATCAGTGCATAGTCAATAGCTGCCTTCTGAAGAAACTACTGTTAGTAGTGGATATTGTGCTGTAATGATTACATTCTAAACAGAACTGTTTGAAGTTCTGATCCTGAATGCCAACACCATAGACAATTTTTGCAGCTGATCCCACAAAATTGCACAACCAAACTCTGATTCCATTCTTGTGGTTTGTGATCCTACATCCAGACCTGTGATACCCAAACCTATATAGTGTGAGCACTGAGAAGTGTGATCCTAGGAGAAAACGTGTGGGAATTGTACGGAGGTGGCCGGGAAATAGGGCACAAGAAGCGGGATTCCCAAGTTGGCAACAAGCACTGAGGTTAAGTCACACAAGAACCAAGGAGGCCCACACGGCCGGAGTTTAACACCGTTTCTGTAGCATGAAGCAACTGAGAGTATCGATACCCCCCTCCTGGATGGAATGCTAGTCCATCGCAGGGTTACCCCCACAGTATGTTGCTGGTACCCATTTACACACCTGGGTGGAGAGAGACCATATGGGGTAAAGTTTCTTGTCCGGGAAACAACACAATGGCAGGGACTGGGCGTTGAACCACCGACCTTCAGATCTGAAATCCAATGCCCTAACCACTACACCACTGCACCCCCACGGCAAAAAGCAGGGGCAGGAAATAATTATACAACAATGCGTACTATCTTGCAATCGTAAACGGGCAAGGAAGCAGCAGTCAACAAAGACTGGGTAGGGACTGGGATGAAAGGGCAGGAGAAGCATGGACGTTTGCACCCTGGTTTCCCCTCTACCCTCCCCCCCCCCCACCCACCCACCCACCATTTACCTCACCCTGACTGTCGTCACAAACGCAGTTCACACACATCCAACACACAATTTATTTCCAAATACAATAGGAAATGAACACAAACTAACTATAAGCAACCAACAACCATGCCCTCTGTATGTTTATTATTATTATTATTTACCGGTAACGCCTACCCTTGGAGATCGAAGATTGATGGTGTGGGGTCAGCTAAATATTATGAAAAAATATAAAGTACTTATCTAGTTTACAGAACTGTGATTGAATGAGGAAACAGACTGTTTAAATTTAGTTAAATTAGTGTTCTCAAAGAAAGACTGAGGCAGACTGTTCCACTGAGTGATTGTTCTAGGGTAGAATGAAAGATGGTGAGAAGAGGTACTAGTAGATAAAGGAATGAAGCTGTAGCTGTGTGAGTGCCGGGATCTTTGAGTTGGATGGCTGAGGTACTTTGTGGCATCAACTGGTATAAGTCCATTGTAGATCTTGAAAAGGAGTGCAAGCTGCACATCAACTCTCCTCTGCTCCAGTGTTCTCCAGCCCAGATTTTCTGGCATGTCGGTGACACTAGAAATGTTGTGGTATCTCTTCAATGTCCACCTAGCAGCACACCGTTGAGTTATCTCGACCTTATAGGCACCATTGTTTTCAACACCTGGTCTTGGGTCCCATATTGTAGAGCCATATTCAAGCTGGAGTCGCACTTACTGTTATTTACTGTTTTGTTAACCCTGAATGTATCTTGTTCAGTTCAATTACTGTAACTAGTGTATAATGTTATTGACAGCAGATGATGACATGAGGGACACTGCAAAAATCAGATGGAAAATAGGACCCTCTCATCCAAAAGCAAAACGTCTTCTTTTGCGACTGGCAACCAAAAGTAAGTGGCATTGTTGGTGGCAAAAGTGCTTTGGAGGGTTATTACATACAGATACCACGGTAGAGGTACCCCCCAGTAGAGGAAGGCAGGATGGATGGGAGTCATTTGTCTTTGTATAGGACTTTTTTCTTTCCCCCCCCCCCTCCCCCCCCCTACCAAAAATGTGAGTCACATCAGGTCCAATCCCCCTTAGAGGCTTGCACCTTGGGCACTCATGTTATCAGAAAACAGTCATGATTTTTCCTGGACCCACCCCCAAGAAACAGCAGTTACTTGGATGAAAACATTTGACATGTTTCCAATTACCTTGCAGAGGATAAGAAGCTGCCAGGGGCAGCGCGAAGAAGCATGTATTACTTAATCAACGGAAATCCGAATAGCAGCAAAGGTGTGTGATTCATTTATTCAAGGTACCAAAGGGGCTGAGAGCTTCAAGACTATGAATGAAAAAAATGCAGGGTTTCAGAAAAATTGAGGCTCTAGGGCTTCGTTGTTTCACTTCAAAGCTCCAGTCAGCCCGGTTAGCCAGAATCAGCATTTTATGTTCAGACTCTAAGTAGAGAGAGGCTTCGGTCTCCTGGCTCCTGAGGGCTAAAATGAAGAACCCGCTTTAGGACCCCGTTCCACTCCAGCTTCCTGTTATCACTCCTAGTAGCAAGAAGGAGGTTGCATTGGAAGGCAGTCCCAAGGGTGCCAAGAGTTAAGATTGCAGCCGACAAATAAAAAGCACAAAAAGACAAAAAAATGTTTTGTGAAAAATATACTGACAAACATGAAGCACTTTCAGTGTTTGAGTCAGGTTTTGAAATATGCAAATCCCAGGAACTTCTCTTTCAAAACCTAGTTTGACGGCAGAAATTCTTGCACTACTTTGATCAGAAAAAAAGTTTCAACAAAACAAAAGTAGGGAATGAAGGCAGTTTTAGTCCTACTCAAACAAAAGGCCTCAGTGCACTGTAAATTTGCATTATTTGCGGCTTCCTTAAATGTCTTTCCTACTGTCTTCATTGGTTTGTTTTGCTTTTAGTGAACTCTCTGATTCGTCTGCCGACCAATGTTCCTTATTACATTAGAACCCCCCCCCCCCTGCGAAGGGAGGGGGTACTCCCATATATAAGCTATATAGGTATGTGCCGTTGGGGTTCTCAGGCTTTAAATAGGGTATCCATTTGCCCCTTTTTGTAACTGTGATCCCGGTGTGATCCTTAGATAGGGTACCTTTCCTGTATTAACTAAAATTGCAGTACATAAAGCACGGTTATGATGGCATATTATTAAACTTTGCTTGATGCTTGATGCTTAACTTTCCATGTTACAGAAAAGAAATGAAAACGACCTGATCACACAAGTTTTAGTCGTCGTTTTTCTCCTGAATAGGGTGTCATCTTTTCAAGTTTGGGCCTTAAAAAGGGTAACAATTTCGATTTTTTATCCTTAAATAGGGTCAGGGTTTAAGAACCTCTGTGGCACCCACCTATCCTAAATTGACAGGAGTACCCCCCCCCCCCCCCCAGGAGAAAACCACTCAAACAAGTTGTACTTCCTTTCTAAACTTTGTGGAATTCTTTTCACAGTCAAAAAACCTTGCCAGTAATGAATAGTAAACAAATGGATACAATTTTTTTAACTATCCCTCCAGCGGAAAGAAAAGGCATTAGGCACTAATGGTTCTGGCTGAGCCTCACAAAGCAAACCGCAGAAATTGAGTTGATTTAGGGTTTTGCTTTGAGTATAAAAAGTAAGAAAATGTCTTTCTGGCACGTGGTAAGTGCTTTGGAGAAACTGTGTCATCTTTTGATTGTGCGAGTTGTACATTTCCAGTTTTTGTTTTCTTTTTCAGGTTCAAGGAAAGGTCTTGTCAGTGCATCAAGGTAATTAAAAATGTTGTGCTCATTTTAGATTATGTGACTTTCTATGGGGAGTTCTGGGATGGAAGGTACTCCCTTGTGTAAAGTATATAGGTATGTGCAGCCCCAAGGGTTATGGTTTCTGAGCCGTTTTGGTCTGAAATAGCCTCCCACGCAGTCGTTTTTAGGGGAGTCGTATTACCCTCCTCCCCACAAACGCCTGCTTACCGGAGTTCAACATTCCTTTCCGCCGCTTAGCCAATCACATTGTACCTACTCAGGGTTTGAGCCAGAACGCGAAGTTGCGACATTCTCGCGCTTCAGTGACAATTTGTCCCTTAAAATTTGGTGACTGCGCCAAAATTGTCTCCCAACATAAAAATTTCCGGTGTGTAGAATTCAAATGCTGTTTGGAACTTTCCTTTACATTTTCCCATCTTTGGATAACGTGAATATCAACGATGAAATAAATTTATTGTTCATAAAATATAAAAAAACATCAGATAAAGTTGATTTGCCAATGAAGAATACTCCACAGCCGCGACAGGAAAAGGTTGTAAAACATGACCATAATTTTATTTGGAAATACCACGAAAATTTGCATGTTTGCCAGCTTCACGCTTGACTGACTTTGTGCTGTAACACAGCGTGCAGATCTTTTGTAACCTTTTAATAAAATGTCTAAGTGGAAAATCTCCAGCTATTTAGGCGGCGAAAGAAATGAAGAAACTGAAAAAGACAAAGATCAGAACGACTTGAGGGTTGAAGTAGCTGAAGGCGATGGTAATGCGAATCCTAAAGTGGCAAAAACATCTAACGAAAGCCACAATTTTCAGTCGAAATGGCTTAAAGAACACACGTGGTTGAGATACGAAAATCAAGCTATGTTTTGTCATTTTTGTCGCTTGGGTAAAAAGAACAACTCTAACCAGGCATTTATCATCGCGTGAACATCAAGATGCCACCATGGAAGCTTGATCACGGCAGACCTTTGCTATAATGATAAAAAAATTTTGTCCCCCAGTTGTTCCCATTTGTCCCCTCCAAAGGCCTTGAAGGGACAAATTGTCTCCTAAGGACGGGGAGCTGGCTCAAACCCTGCCTACTTACGGCTGGTAGGTTGACCTTGACCGCAGGACGCTTTCGCGGGAACAAATACAGACAAACAGACGCGCGGTATAAATTTTAAAATGTACAGTAAAAGGTCACCTCAAAATCGTTCTTGAATGCAGGGATAATTATAATTACATTCTCTGAGCTCTCAAATGGTTCATTTAACTTAGAAGTGTAGGATTATCTATACTCTATAAGCTTTCAAATGCAACATTAAACTTAGAAATCCCTCGAGAGATTTTAAAACTGATAAATTCAACGCAAGAGATAAGCTCTGTGTAATCACAATGGTGATTGTAAACTAGACTACACGTTATAAACTAGGACTAGCAGTCCCTTCTGTTTTAATAGGGAATATCGTGCGAAAAGAGCATGCGAACGCACGTTGCAAAAACCTCCTTCGTCCCTCGACGCAAAGATAGCAGAAACGTTAATGGATATGCCAGCGAATTTAGGGTGCGTTTCTATGGGAAAATCCAAATCCGGATTCTTGTATCCAAAAACAGATTTTGCGTTTCTTTACCTAGATCCGAAAATGGATTAATCAGGGATTAGTGATCTGAAGAATCCACACTCCGAGTGGATACATCAGATCAAATCTAAATCCAGATTTTTAGGATTCATGATCCGTGCGTTTCTTTGGGGGACGGATCCGAAAATAGTACATCTGTCAAGCGGTCTTCCATGCAAATTTGCTGGTCTCGCCATATTTTCTCTCGATCCTGCGTGACAAAACATTCTATCGTGAAAAAGAAAATTGAGGTGATTATTCCGTTCCGTATATTTGAAAAGTTTTCTCCCCCAAAGTACAGACAGAAGCATTGACACGTCAGGATAACTTCATTTGTGTACCATTTCTGTAATTCAGGGACCAGATTTTGCTAATTGTGAACGCAAATAGCGAGTTCACTTGAACTACTGCAGATACTGTCCTTGTTTAAAAAATTATTTGTATTCCATTCTAGTTGAATTTTAGGGCAGTACGAGAGAAATATCGTTCTTATATATATATTGCGTGCCTCCAGCCTGTCTTGTCATGACAAAATAATCCTTTTTCGGATTTTGCGTTTCTTTGGTGTCGAAGAATCCATATGATCTGGGATCACAAATCCGTTTTCGGATTCTCCCAAAGAAACGCACCCTTAGTATGACAGATTTCACCGCCGAAACGCACTTGGTTGTTGTGCCATGTGTGATATTTTCATCTCATTCATCGGTTTATCATCTCGTTCGGGCCTTTGTCGTCTTACCCTTTGTCTTTTCAAGTCGTAGAAGTCTCTTATATCCCTTCACATTGCATCGGCTCCAGCAGTTTGAGAAGCGCTGAAGTCTTCACCGACCGTGCGTTTGATCAGGCGAGCAAGATGAACAACGCTTTGACAGAACATTCGAACTCTTTCGATCGATAACGAGATAAAAGCGTCGCACAGGAAACACTTTTAATCACACGCAATATATTTTTTCCAATGTTTCAGCCATAATTCGCCATTCTAGAAATAAAAAATATATTCCAACTTCCCGGCACCAGCATCTCTGAACAAAAACAATCACGGGAAATACAGAAGCGTACATTGTAACGATTAATTTGATTGGTCTTCGTCAGACAATGCCTCAATGGTGATTGGTTAGATTGCCTCGCAAGTAAAACAATGGGAAAGGAATGTCGAACTCGGGTAAGCAGGCGTTTGTGGGGAGGAGGGTAATACGACTCCCCTAAAAACGACTGCGTGGGAGGCTAGGTCTGAAAGTGAGTAGGGATTTTAGATGCAAGGTCTGAAAACTTGCAATTGAAAATTACGTAGTCAAGTCTGAAATAGGTTCAGAGTTTAGAGAACTGGGTGGCACACCCTCGCCAAAAACGGGAGGGGGAGTTGTTCCTTTAAAAGGTCTGCATCTTGTAATTTTGATTTTGTGTTATCACAGAAAAAGAAAAATACAGCAGGAGAAAGAACGCGCCAAACAGATGTATGATGGCGGACCAGAAGTGATGTTTTTGGACAAAACTGAAGCCGAAAAGGAGGAGAAAATGGAAATAGACGAACCGCCCCTCAAAATTGTGGTCACCAACGACGGAACCACAGAGCGGAGCGAGTCCTCCAATCTACGCATGCGTATGTATGCGGATTCCGTAGGAGAGGATGAGAGTGAAGAAGAGAGCGAGGATGAGGATAAAAGGGAGAGGAGGGACAAATGGAAAGGAAGGATAGAGAGAAGGGAAGAAAAAAGGGAAGAGGAGGTCAAACCTAAGCCCAGTCTGGACTTACGCACAAAGCTGCAGAGTAGAGAGCGACACGGGTTTAATTTCAAAAACAGACCGTCTTTATCCATAGAAATCAAAGAGGAGCCCACGTCTTGAATTTAGTTTTGAGTTGGTTTGTAGTTTGTTCTTAAACGTAGCTTGATTTTCAGGGATTTCGAGGTCGTCTCTTTAAACCTTTCACTCCCAAGAGTGCCCAAAATGAGAATTCAAGACAAATCCCAAATAACATTTTGTAAAACCCTTAAATATAAATGGCACCATGGGAAAGTACTGCTAAAAAGGTTTCATTTGAATGGTCACACCATATGATTTCATCCACAAACTCAAAAGTTAGAACCACCTTGTACAGCATAATAAACAGCACCAAAGGAAAGTACTGCTCAGTAGCTTTCATTTGAATGGTCACACCATATGATTTCATCCACAAACTCAAAATTAGAACCACCTTGTACAGCATAATAAACAGCACCACAGTAAAGTACTGCTCAATAGCTTTCATTTGAATGGTCACACCATATGATTTCATTCACAGACTCAAAAGTTAGAATCACTTTAAATGTCTCCATAACTGACTCTTGGAGTGAAAGGGTTAAGGGAAAGAGCGTGTTACTTCGGCTTCGTTTTAAGAATGATCAGACGGTGCAGCTGGGATATAACAAACACTTATGTGGAACGAAGTTCCATAAGTGTTCGGTTTTCTTTTAGTTTGTGAGATTCGCCATGCTTTTTATTTCAGTCATGTACATAGGCTTTTAACTATATTTACTAGATAGTCGTGAGACGATTTAACGTAAAGTTAACAAATTAAATATCCCTTGAAAGTAACAACAAATTTTGACGATTAATTCCTTGTATTTTGGATTGCGTTCCTTATCTCGTGGATCTCGTCATAACTGCGTTTCGTTGTATTTGGGTTGTTACCGCATCTTTGGCCGGGCTGAGGAATATCGTTCGTTATAGTGGGGACTTCGTCATCCCGGGATTCGTTGTATAGGGTGTTTCGATGGGAAGAGAGGGCGGGTAGTGGGTGGGGGTGACAAGGGCAAAACAGGAAGAGGAAAAGGGAAGAAAGCCCCTCCCTCCCCCCCCCCCCCTCCATTTTTCCTTCCTCTCTCTCTCTTCTAGCTTCCCTCCTCTAAGAAAGGCCTGATACTCAAAGGTTACTAAATAAATGAACAGGCTTCTGGGCGGGTGGGAGATGACTGTTTGCCTTTTCAAAGGGTCTACTACTCCCCACCCCCCCCCCCCCCTTTCAAGTGATAACAATCTGCTTCTGATTTGCTATTTGCTCCTCGTCCTAATGACAAGGATATTTTTGTTGAATAAACTTGTACTGTATTGTGTTGTATTATGTCCTGTGACCTTTACCATTTTTGATATTTGAAACATCGACACACCGAAAAATGCGCCCTTTGGTTGGTTTAAAAACTATGGCTTATCGTAGTATAAAGCATACAAAAAGGTGTTTTTTTAAACTTAATATATTGTCGTAAGCCTTTTTTGAACGTTTGAGGACACCTAAGAAATGCAGTTTTCTCTTGAAATGCTGCTTTTTTTTCTTACAATATGAGAAATATACCTTCTTTGTTCGTTGAATTATTACTCGCGTTCAGTTTTTTATTTCCTTTAAATAATGCCCTGCCCTTGCAATTGGTAGGAACTCCTTAGCCCCTAAAGAGAACCATTACAAAACATCTTTACCCTTTTGGACGCATTTCAACGCCATCACGTTTTATAGTAGCAAGCCTCCAGACACCAAAACAAGCGTTTCCCATCCTTTGGAGAGAACGAAAGATCCAAATTCCGGTTGACGTCGGTGGATCACAAACGTCTGGAGGTAACGAGCTTTAGGAAATACTAAGAGTCCATTATACGGAGCTTGCAACTTCTATACTGAAACGAAGTTTTCTCAAGTTGGGGGTATTTTTAGATGACGCGAAAACTTCTGAAACTTTCCGAAGATGCCCGAAGGGTTCCGAACACTCACAAATGTGATACGAAGTCTTCGCAAAGTGACCTGAAGACTTCCAAAGATTGCCGATCGAGGATAATGATATCTTTCTTGGGACTTGTCACAACAGAGTCGTTTGGCTTGTTTTTATTTGGTTCCCGAAGATGACCCGAAAACTAACGATTGTCCAAAAATAACCGAACTTGAAAAAACGCCTTTGCTCTGACACACGGGAGTTGGGTGCTTCGTGTTGTCTTTTGTACTGAACCATTAACCCTTTTTTGCAAATCCCTGTGCGATTAAGTGGGAAAAAAGTACGACTGAGAGAAACGAAGTACCACTCGGAAAAAAGTACTACTGAGAGCAAAAAGTACGAGAGAAGAAAAAGTACGACTGAAAGGATAAAAGTACGACTAAGAGGAGAAGAGTAACACTGAGATGAAAAAAGGAAGACTGAGAGGGAAAAAGTAGTTGTTCTCGGTGAATTCTTTTTTTTTCAAAGCAGGTCAATAAAACAACACGACCGTATCGTATCGTAACGTAATCGTAGTAGCCAACTGTTTGCTCAAAATGCTTCCGAACCATTTCCATCTTCCTGGTTTACTGTCTTTGACATGGACAAGAGCCGGACAAATATTTACTTTGCTCCATTAATAAGAAGCTGTGATCTTATTTCCTCCAAAAGCCTTTCCAGAATCGACGATCGTCTGAAAGCAGGGGAGAGAGAGGTCAAAGGTGAGAGTTATGGGGGCTGAAACCACACCCATCCCAACCCAATGATATTCTAAAAATACAAGAAATGACTTTCTTTACAATCTATATTTTAGTAGTTTCCGGGAGTATAACAAAAACGCGCCAGGCTTATGTATTCCGTGTTTTCAAGATATTGTTTGCACGCAGCGTTATTATGTGGATTCGTTTAGGTTTACATTTTGATAGTTGTTAGAGAATGAGTTTTTTTGTGGAAAAGTTCATTGACTGTTGTAAAATTTTGTCACCCCTCGTTTCCTTCCTTATCAAATCTCAAAAATGAAAGGTAAACCAGAAATTAGTTAATTCAGTGGCTGGAATTGTTTTTAGTTAACATCACGCTTATGACAAGGATAAACTGACAGGAACGCGGGATCAATTTGGATGGAAAATGTAGATTTTTATTGAAATTGCAGATAAGCTCATTAAGGCATTCATTATTCATTTTTTCTCGACACCTTCAGCACGAGGTCAGTAAATGTGGCCGCAACAACAAAATATAACATTGCAGTCAGTTTATTTCGCTCAAAAAGTTTAATAACAGTTTTAAGCGACTAGTAATTTATGTTTGGAACAAGGAAAACGGTTAGCCAAGTCCAAACTCCCTGTCTTTGGAGAAAATTCGCTGTGAAACCGTACCTTGAATGGATAAGTGAAACACGACGGTAAATTTGAAACGCGTTCATCAGTCTGCAGGTAAGATAGCTGTATCATGGTTATGTTATTTTTTATTGCACTCGTCACATTTATTAACGTTCGTATTTAGATATGGCCAAGGGATATCGGCCACGAAATAACGTATCGTTGCCGGACGGTCTCATCAGTATTGAGCTTCATTTGTCATTCGAAGGTTGAATTAATTCTCGGCCACATTGACACTTGCGTCTTATTTGTACGCTTCGAGAACACAGATTAATGCGATACACAACCTTTTTCTTTCTGTTTTCCGAGTATCAGTTGCATATAGCGTGGACCTTTTAGGTTCGATCAACATACCAATAGTGACTCGCATTTTTTAAATCATTTCATTACTAAATAACATAAACAGCGCATTTAGAACAATAGATCGTCTTATTACCCAGGGAGCTTTTCATTTAGCATTTAAATTTTCGAATTATAACGCCTTTTATTTTTCCTTTGCAGGTGGGTACCTTTATGTGTCCTCTCAAGTTTACTTTAAGAGTAGCAAGTGCAAATAATCTCCACATCTCAGTTTATTTGGTGATTTTTCACGAGCAAGCATCTTGAGGTACGTGCTACAAGAACAATTCACCTTTCTCAGGATAAAGTTAGCATTTATTGTTAGTATTTATTTTCATCTGGGAGAAATTCCAATATGCAATAATAAGATTTCGTTGTTAAAAAAAAAATCATGAATTTGAGGTCGGCCGAAATATAGGGATTGCAACAGGGGATTGGGTGAGGGGTCCACCACTCAATTCCATTTTATCGTACTCAACCTTTTTTGTCCTCACCCTTTCATTACTATGATTGCTTTAACTGTTAGCAAGACTATATAAGCGCCATTGATGTAATGGGATTTGATAACTGGGTACTCCCCCCCCCCCGGGGGGGGATGAAGTCCTTCATAATACCTATATGGGTATGTGCCGCCCAACGGGGTTGTGATTTTTGGGCTCCTGATCTTAAAGGGGGTATCCATATTTGAGACGTTTTCTAGAACGGGTTATAATTTTCCAAACGCACGAAAGTTCAAGATGTCAACAGCGATTTTAAATTACTTATAAGGAAATAAATGGCTACTTAAACTAATGGGTAAAATAACACACGTGGTTTGCGTAGAAACAGTTGTTTTTCGGAGGTATAAGTCGAACAAACAAAGAAATAACTTTTCTAAAACGGGGTCTTCGAATTCAGTAATTAGGCGGGCGTCGTGCGCTAGCGCACGTCGCCGACTCATAAAATGGAAGTTGCATTCCTTTTTGCATTCCTTTCGTCGTTCGTCGTGGTCGTCGTCCATCACTTGGACTTAGTCCTCTTGGTGTCGCGCGGCCAACAGAGACAACTGCACATAAGGCTTACTGAACGAGAATTCTCCATCTATGATCGCAGAAAATTTCAGGGAATTTATTGACGAACTGCATCACAATTGCTGCAGACGTGTTACATCATGTTTTTAAAGGGAATACGGTAACAGATCGTGACAGTACACGAAGGGCTAATTGCGCCAAGCAGGTCACCGAAGGGCAATCTTAAAAGTCTGTTTTACTTCTGTTTCTCAAGTAGTGGTGGTTACGAAAAAATAATGCTAGAGAGGAGTCTAATTCCGTTGTTTTGAGTATTGCTGCGTATGGAAGTTAAGTAGAGGTAAGCGTTTAAACGTTTTTTTCGCTGTTTTTGAGGACATTTGGTTTGGTAAGGGTCAGCGTTTACACAGGCTAGTGATTACTTGGGAATTTTCAGCGATGGTCAGCATTCGTGCATAGAAATATTTTCATGTCTCCACTATTTTCTTTAACATGACCTTTACTGAAGATGTTTGTATTTGAATTTTCCATGTATGACCACAGAAAACTTCAGGGAATGTATTGACGAAGTACATTGCAATTGCTAAATCGTGTTTTTAAAGGAATACTTTAATGTATACTTGTTTTTATTCGCGTTGCATCCTCAGTCTGCAATGTGTGACCTTAGCACTTACAATTCGCAACTAACTTGGTACTGATAACATAAGAGATATAAAGGAAATACAATCCGAATCACGTGCAAGAACTGCGAACACTGTAAATACGCCACATCGGCCGATCGATGGGACGTCCATAAGCACGCATCGTGAACAGTCGTCTGTCACCGGCAATACGTTTACATACATTTAATTCCTTACATACCGGAAGTGCAAATTATCCATAACAGGTCACCGGAAACCAAGAACTACTAAAGAACTACTAAAGTCAGGAGCCATAATCGATTATGGCTCCTGCTAAA
The DNA here is from genome assembly GCA_964030785.1 of Siderastrea siderea. Taxonomy (NCBI): domain Eukaryota; kingdom Metazoa; phylum Cnidaria; class Anthozoa; order Scleractinia; family Rhizangiidae; genus Siderastrea; species Siderastrea siderea. The sequence goes on along the minus strand of OZ034978.1, from coordinate 7,443,647 downwards.
GTTTTTGTTTTCCTTAGGAAAGGGGGGGGGGGGGGGGGAGAGAGACTATCGGCCGCCTGTAAATTCTTCTGAATTTCTGGTTAACTAGAACGGGGTACTAAAAAATTGCCCATTTCTAGAACGGGGTATCACTTTGAATGCAAAACCATTCTAAAACGGGGTCTAATTTTGGAGGCCTGGGCGGCACACACCCACCCAAAACCTTCTCGAGTACCCCCCGGGGACCTACCCGGCCTTACTCTAGCGTGTTTCGGCTTGTGTATATCTTAACCAAAATGACGTAACGTAATTTATATTTCTCTCCAGGTAAAAAATAGCCTTGAATAGGAAAAGACAACAGAGAAGCTATCACCCTCAACCGACAGCATATTTTAAGAGGTAAGATTTGGTACAGAAATTTTAAGTTATTGTGCGAATCTAATCCTGTTCTTACTGGGTAAAGTATGATCGTCCGGCGGAGTGTAGTCCTGAGAAGGACTGTTTGTGACGACACTGACTGACGTTTCAACAACCTGAGCGCAAGTCATCATCAGAAGTCATCACTTATCTCTGGCTGAGAAAAGGAACGGCATTTTAGATACCTCGGTCCCAAACGAACTGAGCTAGTTTCCTTGTCCCCCATGGTCTTACCAGTTTTAAAGCTTTGGAGGACGGGGGCCTTTTGTACCTTTTTTTCGACGTTTTAATTGTTATCTTGAATCTATATTATAGTCAATCAAAATAAGCAGCTATAAGTTAAGTTATATTAAAGTCGAGTAAGTTAACGAGTATTTCTCAACAAACTCTCTGTCTCTCTTCAGGTAAATGTAAGCCATAGAATGGAAAAACTCAACAGAGGCAACATCAACCACACCATGACATTGCTTTAAAAAAAGGTAAGATTTCAAATTACGATGGAATTGATATTGTGCTCGAAGGGAAGCCAGTCTTGTTTAGGTGTGGAATTGAGTGTGATCAAAATACGTTGTTTTGGTTCCAAACAGGGGCAGTGTACCTACTAAGTGGGAACCCAACCTCCTCCCCCCTCACAAACCAAATTCCTACGATAAGGGACAGGAAAGGCATTTGGGAGGGAGTAGGGGGTCTTGGTGATCTCTCCACCTTATCCTTCTCCTTTATATCGTTTTAAATTAAATTGGATAAAATGCTGATGACTTCTTTATTTAATATCTTACTTATCTCTTTACAGATAAACATGAAGCCACGGAAAATGAAATAAAACACCATCCGACCTCAACTATGATATTTTTTTTGAAAAGAGGTGAGTTAATTAGCTTAGTGTCTTCAGTTATTTCGCTTCTTTTCTGGTAGGAAATATATTAGGGATTTTTGCAAGCAATGATGGTGACGGGATTTGTCCCAAAAGGGAGAGGTTTTGCAGCTTTTCTAGTCTAGAAAAGGAGTAGGAATTTCTGTATTTTTGGCCTGAATAGGATAGGAATCAGGCAAGAGTAGAACCCATCCCGCCGTTTGGTGTCAAGTGATCGGTTGTTTAAAACCTTTCCTGCGGACTGTAAATGATTCAGAAAGTGAATATTTCAAGTATTACTATTTAACACTAGAATCCCACATAAAGATAATGTTGGTGCCAATTTGTGGTCACAGTGCAAGAAAGGTACCAAAAGAAAAGAAAAGAGAAGAAACAAAATAAAACAAACCAAAATTAAGAAACAAACAACCAACCAAAAAGCGTATCTGTAGCAGCTCTAAACTTACTGATTTCCAAAACATGCTGACATTTCAGTTAAATTGCCATAATTTTGTTTTCTGGGATTCAATATACAGGAACCTTCAGATGTCGGCGGAATCAAGCAAGTAACAAAGATAGCCAACTTAAGCAAGAACTAGAGGTAGAAAAACTAACTTTAAAAAGCGTAGCTAAACATTTACCGTATTCACTCGCAGTTAGGCGATCGCGACAATGTGTTGACGAAAACGCAGCTAAAACGCGTGCGCAATCATACATGCTTAGTTTATTTATGGAAATAGTGTCTAAATTTAAAGTGTGTTCCAAACGCAGTTGTGGCCATTATGAGGGTAAATGCGGTAGATTACAATACTTTTTCCCTTAATTCTTCTAAAAAGACGGAATTAAATGAAGAAAAAATTTTCATTCTCGAGATACAGTGCAACTCAAGATACAGCAAACCAAATTCAGCGCCTTCTAATAATATCCAGCGTATAGAGAATGAAATTTAAAATTTTCCAAACGTGCGTGCGTCAAACTTGAATCATGGAATACAAAAGATGTTTCAGTGCTCTAATCATTGATTACTACACCCAAAGCGTAATCTCCTAATCTTTTGCTACACCGAACGATCATCACAATATATTTGACATACGAAGTACAATTCCTGCTTTTTTTTAATGAAGAGAACTATGAACAGTTGCGGAGTTTGGTCATCCATTTTTTCACAATCGAGCATGAAAACAAGGAAGAAAAATCGGGTGTCAGTAAAACGCGGGGTCGGGGTCGGGGTCGGGGTCGGGGTCCATTGTTCTTTTGTTTCGTTTTCTGTTGTCTTGCCCTAACCAAAACATAAAACCGAAAACGAAACAAAAGAACAATGGACCCCGACCCCGACCCCGACCCCGCGTTTTACTGACACCCAGAAAAATCCGTTTCTTGTTTAAATGTAACTGAGCAGACTAACCTTAAGCCGTTTAAGTCAAGAACGCTGTTAACTCTCTCGATAGAAATTGGAAAAAACAAAACAAACACTCAAAAGTATAGGTAACAAACGAAGACAAAAGAGCCGAAGACTCGAGGTAAGAGACTCGGAATCATCTGTTCTTAGTTCCAGTTCTGTCCTTGGCAGTTGTTAGTACCCAAAAGGACAGAAAGGATTCGGAGATTGAGACAACTAACCTTAAGCCGTTAAAGCCAAAAATGCTGTTGACCCTCTCGATAGAAAGCGAAAAAAACAAACACACAAACAAACAAAGTAGGTAACGAAGAAAAACAAAATAGAAAAGCGGTTTTCAGCATTTTTTATTTAAATGGCCACAACTCCGGAAAGTCGTCAACAAACTCAACCACCTTAGTCAGCACAATAAACAGCACCACAGGAAAGTGCTGCTCAATAGCTTTCATTTGAATGATCACACTCTATGATTGTATTCACAGTTTCAAAAGTAAGAACCACAATGAACAGCATAATAAACAGCACCACAGGAAAGTACTGCTCAGTAGCTTTCATTTGAATGGTCACACTTTAGGATTTCATCCGCAGACTCAGAAGTTAGAACCACCTTGTACAGCATAATAAACAGCACTACAGGAAAGTACTGCTCAGTAGCTTTCATTTGAATGGTCACACTTGAGAATTTCATCCACAGACTCAAAAGTTAGAACTACCTTGTACAGCACAGTAAACAGCACCACAGGAAAGGACTGCTCAGTAGCTTTCATTTGAATAGTGTAACAACAGCAACAACAACAACAACAACAACAACAACAAGCTTTATTTAGTTTGCATGGCTGTTAATCAGTACAGTATTGCAAAAAGCATAGCACGATGAAAAAACTACAATAGAAAAAGTGGGAAAAACAATTAAATTTTAATTATCAAACCAGGTTGATACCAAATTGTTTCACAAATCAAAAAAGGAAGAAATGAACTTTGCCAACTGCATATATATTAATAAAATAATCACTGTGCGCGGTAATTGCTTAAAATTCAAGGTTCTATTATCCACCATATCAAAAAAGTCTTTCATCTTCAATATTAATTACTGAGACCACAAAGGGTATAGTCTTTCACATCTAGAAATTTCATCGTATCTACCGGTTCCGATCTTAAGTTTGTAGTTTTTTGTTCTCAGTTTTACTAAAGGTTTTCTTTTAGGGGTTTTCAAATAAGTTTATGTTGTATGGCTATTTTTAAAAATGGTATAAAATTCTGTTTTGAGAGTGCTTATTAGGTATGTTTCCAATGGATGATATAATTCTCTTTCATAAGATGTACAAAATTTGTGCTTGATGTTAACGTCATCTTAAGCATCATGATTTGAGTCAGTACAATTATAGTAGTCGAACATCTTCATGGGATTGGAATGTTAAAAGCTATTACAGTGGAGATCAATTGACATTAGCAGCAACAGTTTTACAAGAGAGTTTTGATCCTTTCTTTAAAGATAGTGTACGTAATCAAGAATTATTTTGTTCATGGCAATAATCAGAGGAAATCGACCAAGTTCAACCGTACATGCAATATTGGATGCCTTGTTGTTAGCTTCTAAATAACGTTTGCAGAACTGTAATTGGCGAATTTTCCAAGATTTGAAATCTCATTTAGTATAGACACCTCAGCGGACTTCGCTATCGTAAGTGAAAATTGGGGAAGTCATGTCCGCGTCAAAAATGTTGAAAGCAAGGGATGATTTCAAACTGCAAACTTTTATGTGTCGTCTTAGACTAAAAAGAGCATGAAGAGCCTTTTCTCTTAAGTGATCGAGCGACATAGTTAAGTTTCCGGTTGAAGAAATGCGAGTCCCTAAGTAGGTATAATTTTGAACATTATGTCAATGTTTTCAGATCGATTTCAGAAAATCATATTTCCTTGCTCGCCGTTGAAGGCCATTACCTTGACTTTCTTAGGATTTATATGCTTAACATCTACGATCTGCAATACGAAGATAACGTATTAGTATTAAGACAATTTTGCAGTCCTGTTTTTGATCGTGAAAGTCAATTAAATCACCCGCATATGAGAGAAAGTTTCCCGAGTTGGTGCCATTTGATCAGTGAAGGTACTCTCAAATGAGGACGGTAAGTCGTTGTTAAAGAGCAATGCACTCAAAATGCAACCTTGGCGACACCTCTTGCGTATCAAAAACGTCGTGTTTGGCTATTACCAATATTCATAGAACAAGTAGAATGGGAGCAAAGGCTTTTGATCAATTTATAAAAGTTTCCCCTACGACATGAATTTGCAGCATCTTATACAGTAGTCCACGCTTATTTAGAACGAAAAAGGAGATTTAATTTGTTATTCTTCACTTTTTTTTTTCACTGCTGTACTTATTTCACTTTGGGCAATAAAGTAATCAA
>OZ034978.1:7131094-7433594 GCA_964030785.1 Siderastrea siderea | reverse complement strand
TTTCAATTCCAAGTTATTCTTCATTAAAATTAATTTTACACAACTTGCTCAAATCTTTGCATTCAATAACACCAGTTTTGCCTTTATTTTTGCTATGGTAAACCCTGTTCAAATTTCTCTAATTTTCCCGCCAAAAGACTTACAAAGAAAAACGGACGCATGTGCCGTTTTTTTTTTTATTTTTAAATAATTCCAACTAGTTAACATCTGTTTGAAAATGTAGAATTTTCCCGCCGAAAGACAATACGGGCGCCCAAAATACGCATGCGCCGTACTTTTTTTTAATTTTTCCTAGTTGCTTTTTAATATATAGTATCTTGTATGTAAACACTAATTAATTAAAAGTCAACAACAATAAAGCTAAACAGTTGCTTTTGTTTCATTGTCTTTATTCTCTCTCAATATCTTATTTATCTTTTACAATAGTTTCTGATTAACTTAATTAGTTAAGTGAAAATCATTTAATTAATTAAAAGGTGTCTCGAACTTTTTATCCTGTATATACTAAGTCTTTTGGCGGGAAAATTTGAAAAAATTTGCACAGCGTTTCCCCTGGCAACAGTCTTGCAAACAAATTTAACGAGGTTCCCTTTGAACATTTTTGCGCCAAAAGAGCACACACTATCTCGTGCAAAACATTTTGAACTCGAAATTGGAATTAGACTACTCCAAAATCTTTAAAGTAGCCCTTTTTCGAAACAGCCCAATATATTTTAATGTCAAATTTAATGGAAAACTGGATCCATGAACGGATTCTCCATCCTGAGTTTAGCAAAAATTTAAACTTTCGTGGACTTTGCTATAAAATGAGGGAAAAATAAAACTTTGAAGTCGGGAATTTTGCAAAGATGAATGTATTGCACTTTCAGCTTTGCGAAAATCGTTTACTTCAAAGTTCTAGTTCTCCAGTTTACAGCAAAGTATACGAAAGTTTAAGTTTTGCTAAGACCAGGTTGGAGAATCCGTTCATGGATCCAGTTTTTCATTAAACTTGACATTAAAAAATATTGACTGTTCTTGCACGAGATGGTGTATACATGGAGGATACTAAAAGAAACACGACAAGCTAGAACACAACTCAGTGAAAATTTTGCATTGTGAAAGAATATAATAGTCGAGAACGTTTTGGATTATTGAAGCTAGATATCTGGTCTTGTAACGTTTCTTATTTTATGTCCAATCGATCCTTGATATCAAAAGGTTCGTGGCTTGTCGGTCGAGTTGCTTTTAAGTGACTTTTTCTTTCGGCCAGTTTTCTTTGTAGCACAGGAAAGAATGCGTCGCCTAATCAGTTAACCGCTAAAGAAAATAACGAATGTTTGTTAAGTTTGGAGCAAGATAAAATTTGGAACGTAAATGTACAATTGCATAGCTCCATGTTTCCTTCTGGTGTCAACATTCTAAGATAAAGTCGAAACAAGCGTTCATTTGGATTGGCGCAAGTGATAAAATCTAGAATGGAAAAAAAGCAATTGCACGCCTTCATTTTCAGTCTGATAAAAACATTCTTGCCGAGTTGACAAATTCTGGTGTCAGCTACAACTTTTTAAAATTCAAATTCAGTTTCCTGTGCTACATCGAGCGCCAGCTTGCAGAAAAATTTCTTTTCCTCCAACGTTAAAACTCTAACGTAAAACTAAGAGCCCATCTTAAAACCTTACGCCTGGTTCTTGGAAGGAAGTTATCGAGCTTCATCCTTGCATTTAAAAACGCGTCGCTTTTTTCATTCGAAAATTAACAGCAACAATTATTCAATAAAAGTTATACAGACCAAAATAAACGCAAGCGAAACCAAATTAAAATAACTATTCTCTTTATCATCGGGTCTTTTGCCAAGTTGACAACAAAATCATGTCCAAACCAACATTTAAACCAGATAAACTATTCTCGTTATCAAATACAACTGTGGTGAATTTGAATAACGGGCAGCAACAAAACAATAGTCTCCAAAATTGAAAACGTTCCTGGAAAAGAAAAACAGTTCGACGTCATTTTCATATTCACAATGAAAGTTCAATCAAAACTGTAAACAAAAAAGTCAATGTTGATTTTTTCTCGTGGAAAGCATTTGAATTTATTCATCTTTTGTTCTGTCTTTTGATGTGTATTATTTTCAGAAACAAGTCACAGAAGAAAATTTTAAATGAAGCATGGCAAAGGCAATTGTACGTAAAACAATAGCACCGATTACATTAAAAAGCCGATAATATGGTAATTTGTCCCAATTTCTTCAATTTTTCTTGATGAATAATCAGACAATTCCAGTTTGATTCATTGCTCCAAGTTGCTGGATAAACAACACGATGGTCCGTCAATTTCAGATAATTTAGACAATTTGAAATCGAACAGGAATCTTGAAGCATTGGTAAAACATCGATTATATTTAATCGCTGATAGTATGTTTCAAAAACGTAATGTTTGTTGAAAAGAATCACAGCAGAATTTTTTTCTTGGTAAGGACTACTGAATTGTTGTTAAAATCTCAATTGTGGTCTGTGTAACTTGTGAACATTGATCACCGATTTAAAAATCTCTTTTCTCTAAACCAGGCATCAAGCGTTTAAAAATAAGCTCCCAAGACGACAAAAGAACATAAGCATTCAAACTTATCAACAGAAATAAGCCAAAAATGTCTAGAAAAAGAATTAATATTTTGTTCTTTTGCAACGTCAACATAAAATAATTCGATTTAAATCATTTGACTAGCAAGAACGCAATTTGGAAAATGCCTTTGTTCTCTTGTCAACAAGATGTTAATCAGTTGATGTGTAGAAGACGTGAACTTTTCAAGTAAGCTCTGACACAAACAGTTTCTTATACCTGTCAGCAATCAATTCTGTTAAAAACGATGCCCGTCTTTCAATAATTGAAAAGTATAACTCAATTTAACTTGTGTTACTGATCAAGTGGATTTTTTCAACCTCGTCCCCAGGGCCTTCTCCTCGTTCAAAACGACGGATCGGAGAGACCCCTGGCCAAGGCTGCAAAAATGGCTCCAAAAATTCGTTAGAATTTTGTCACGTAAACACGTACGATGAAATGTGTTCGTTTCGTTTGAACAACGGTTTCAGTTTGCAGAAAACAAACAGGGCCGCCAGACGCTGGAAACAACCTCTCAAAAAGCCATTTCATCATGTGTCACGTGACAAAAAACTCCACGATTCTTGGAGTATTTCAGCAGCTCTCCGATCCTCCATTTTGAATGAGGAGAAGGCCCTGGGGACGAGGTTGGATTTTTTTTTAAATGCTCGTTTCTTAAAATACTTAGATCTCTTGGATTAACATAAGTAAAATATACAAAAATTAATTATTTAATTTTGAATTGTTTCAAAATTACAGAAATAAAATCGGCCTTAGAATGTTTCACAAAAGCGTAAGGAAAGTACGATACAATAAGGTAACATTTGATACCAATCACAAATAGAGTTTTATGTTTCTTAGAATGATTCAGGTCTTCCAAACCGGCAGACAAAGTTAACAGACAACTTTTCAGCAAATGTTTTGGACAGAAATTTGTGCCAATCGTAAAGCAATTTCTAGACAATTGCATTTGATTCCAATTGAAATAAACGTTTTTTAGCAAAGAATTTCAGCAACCAGAAATGGTGGTAATCTGCGATAAATTTGCTTTGATAAACTGTCAGAGCCTCTAAAAAAACTTCACGTTTTACAACATCACTGAAGTGAAGGCTACAAACGTTATACCTAGACGTTCAGCGATCAACAATTCAACATCGAATTTTTTGTCGTAGTAGGTTCAGTGAACGACCACATTTCATCAAGACAAAAACAAATTTTTTCCAACAATTTTTCACATTTTATCAAGACAAAGATAGATTTTTGCCGACAATTTTTTTTATCGATTAGGATTTCAAACAAAAGTCGTAAACCAAGTCATCGAATTAACTCTAAGAATTAGGAGATCGCTAAACGTTTAAATGGTGGCTGACTCGTACAAAACTTTGACCAAGTTCTTTTACACCTGCGTAAAACGAATTCACACCAGGATCTCCAAGTGAAGCTATTTCTCTGTCAATTTGGCTAGTAGATTCAGACAATTTAGCAGCTAGTTACAGCAATATTAATTCACTTTTGACTCCCTCAGTGAAATTCCTATGTCAATTTGCTGTGTAATTTCAAACAATTAAGACCTAGACTGAACAATGTCCACTTCTGTGAAGTGCATACTTTCGCGAAACTTCTGACAAAAAAATCAACAAAGTTTAATTGTTCAGCCACCGTTTTAGAATATTGTTATGGAATATTATCAAAATTCTTATCTTTTTGCAGTTCCCTCCTGAATTGTCTCGGAGTCCAGTTTGTTTTCATTGGTTTCCTTTCCCACAAACGTTTAGAAGTCTTTCTGAAAAAGAATTAAGCAATACAACTGGTGAGCTCAAATGCTACATATACTAAAATATACAAAGAAAAACGTAGTTAAATTTCTCACAGCTTATGTTCCAACCTTTAAAAGCAATTTAGGCATTCAACAGTTAAACTGCTTCTGAGAGCGCAGATATTAACGGCCCAAAACTATTTCTTAAGTATATCTCGTTTTTATTCTGTGACAAACGAAAGCGCCGAAACGCTCGAAAGTCTTGTACTGGTTTGCACCCCAATTTCAATTTGAAATTTTCAAATCGACGCCAGAAGCACGTGTTAGCTTCAACGAGCAGAGTTTCATGCCCTCTAAGTTATCTGGACAAATTTAAATTAAGTTGTCACACAGTGTTGCTTACCTTTGGTGAAGTTTGTCTAACGACTAGTTCTCCCATTCTTTCAGGGGCCTTGGAAGTTCCCGCAGGATCACCAGACAGTCTTCAGAACTACAAGTCATAGAAGAGATCTTTTCACGACAATGAACAGCTTCGTTTGTGAGAAATTCATCAAGTTGTCGTGAATATGGATGAGAAACTAGAGCCAATAGTTGACAAATACGTCAGAGATTTGGAATAAATGTTGCCACACGTCTTAAACGAACCAATAACGAAACGCCAAAAACAAAAAGAAAAGAAAAATAGAAAAACAAAAGGAACAATCTCGTGTCCTTTGGTAAAGGCTTCTTGCATTAACAAGAAAATATTTTGTACTTTTTTTTTTTGGACGAGGGCTCCCCCAAAATAAAAAAGGTAATCTCTAACTGTACTACAAAAATAAAACGACGATGAACTTTACAGTTTTAGAGTGATAACAAAATGTTTATTCTCGTGCCCAGGGTCTTTGCGGCGTAGAAATCCAAAATGGAGGCCAATACGGAGTGGCCGCCACTTTGGATTCCAAACGCTAAAAGACCGTGGAAACGGGTTTATGGTACACTGGCGTGTTCAAAATTACCCCCTGTTCTCCCTTTGTACCCTTGCATGTTCCTCACTGTCCCCTTGCGTGTTCCTCACTGTCCCCTTGCGTGTTCTCACTGTCCCCTTGCATGTTCCTCACTGTCCCCTTGCGTGTTCCTCACTGTTCCCTTGCGTGTTCCTCACTGTCCCCTTGCGTGTTCCCTTTTGTAGCCCGCCCATCTTTCTTTTGCACCATTGTTTATTTGTTTTTGTATCTCTGCAAGTTCTCTTTTGAACTTTTCTGTATCAATTATTTTACGTTTTCTTTCCCTGTAGTACCTTTTCCCTCCCTTTTATACTCGTTGCCTTCCTATCATACCTTTTCCCTTAGTGTCATTGTCTTTTCCTCTCAATCGTATTTCTTCCTCTCTGTCATACTTTTTTCCTGCGACTCTGTCGCACTTTCTTCTCTCAGTCTTATAGTTTTTTCTCAATGTTTCTTGAGGTTTCCGAATAAAATATACAAAACAAAGGACATAAAAATAAAGCATTATAAAGAAAATAAAAAAAAAGAAGAAAAAAAGAAAAAAGTGTTTGCACTTCAGATGAGAATCGATCTCAGAGCTTTCTGGATATGGAGCGGACGTCGTGCCATTGCACTCACTCACCAACGAACAATTTTCCTGTGCGAGGTACAGTTTATATAGAGCTCAACGAAACAAACACACAAGAAAGGGTGTATTACCAAAATTGCGAAGAAGCAACAACCCAGTAATGTCAATATTCTTTAAAATTTTGTCGTACTTTTTTCCTCTCAGTCGCACTTTCTTCCTTCTCTGTCGTACCTTATTCTTCTCTGTCGCATGTATTTTACACCTTAACAAAATGGCGGCCCTTCACGGCTAAAAATATTCGCGTACTCGACCGCCGTAAAATATTTCAAATTTCTATGATCTATGAATAAAGTTCAATTATATCTAAATTTACATTTCTTTAGTATTTATTTTTGAAATTATTTTTTCTGCTTGGTCACGCAATGTTTCGTCCCTTGATAAGCCCAAAGATCAGAGTTTCTATCGTTTTTATATAAGATTAATGCTTCTCGAAATTTTATAATACAAATTGACAGAGTTAAATGACGTAAACATAAAGCATTTAAAAGAACCTTTTAAAAAAAAGGAACCAGTAAAAGAAAGAAAAATAAAAATAAGTTATTTGCCTGGGAATCGACCCCGGTTTCAGCCGAATACCTAGCAGATGTCTTGCCACTGGACTAGCCCGCCCACGGTACAGAATTCTCAGCAAGAAACGATTGATTTGTATAGGAAACAGCTGAACGAAAGCACAAGAACGTCATATTTTTCCAGTCGTACATTTTTGCTGTCAGTGGAAGTCGTTGTTTTTCTTTGTATGGTAGACAGCAAAAAAGTAAGACTTTCATAGAGAGCAAAGAAGTACGACTTCCATAGAGAGCAAAAAAGTAAGACTTTCATAGAGAGCAAAAAAGTAAGACTTTCATAGACAGCAAAAAAGTAAGACTTTCATAGAGAGCAAAGAAGTACGACTTCCATAGAGAGCAAAAAAGTACGACTTTCATAGAGAGCAAAAAAGTACGACTTTCATAGAGAGCTAAAAAGTAAGACTTTCATAGAGAGCAAAAAAGTACGACTTCCATAGAGAGCTAAAAAGTAAGACTTTCATAGAGAGCAAAAAAGTACGACTTCCATAGAGAGCTAAAAAGTAAGACTTTCATAGAGAGCAAAAAAGTACGACTTCCATAGAGAGCAAAAAAGTAAGACTTTCATAGAGAGCAAAAAAGTACGACTTTCATAGAGAGCAAAAAAGTACGACTTTCATAGAGAGCTAAAAAGTAAGACTTTCATAGAGAGCAAAAAAGTACGACTTTCATAGAGAGCTAAAAAGTAAGACTTTCATAGAGAGCAAAAAAGTACGACTTCCATAGAGAGCTAAAAAGTAAGACTTTCATAGAGAGCAAAAAAGTACGACTTTCATAGACAGCAAAAAAGTAAGACTTTCATAGAGAGCAAAGAAGTACGACTTCCATAGAGAGCAAAAAAGTACGACTTTCATAGAGAGCAAAAAAGTACGACTTTCATAGAGAGCTAAAAAGTAAGACTTTCATAGAGAGCAAAAAAGTACGACTTCCATAGAGAGCTAAAAAGTAAGACTTTCATAGAGAGCAAAAAAGTACGACTTCCATAGAGAGCTAAAAAGTAAGACTTTCATAGAGAGCAAAAAAGTACGACTTCCATAGAGAGCAAAAAAGTAAGACTTTCATAGAGAGCAAAAAAGTACGACTTTCATAGAGAGCAAAAAAGTACGACTTTCATAGAGAGCTAAAAAGTAAGACTTTCATAGAGAGCAAAAAAGTACGACTTTCATAGAGAGCTAAAAAGTAAGACTTTCATAGAGAGCAAAAAAGTACGACTTCCATAGAGAGCTAAAAAGTAAGACTTTCATAGAGAGCAAAAAAGTACGACTTCCATAGAGAGCAAAAAAGTACGACTTCCATAGAGAGCAAAAAAGTACGACTTTCATAGAGAGCAAAAAAGTACGACTTTCATAGAGAGCTAAAAAGTAAGACTTTCATAGAGAGCTAAAAAGTAAGACTTTCATAGAGAGCTAAAAAGTAAGACTTTCATAGAGAGCTAAAAAGTACGACTTTCATAGAGAGCAAAGAAGTACGACTTCCATAGAGAGCAAAGAAGTACGACTTCCATAGAGAGCAAAGAAGTAAGACTTTCATAGAGAGCTAAAAAGTAAGACTTTCATAGAGAGCAAAAAAGTACGACTTTCATAGAGAGCTAAAAAGTAAGACTTTCATAGAGAGCAAAAAAGTACGACTTTCATAGAGAGCTAAAAAGTAAGACTTTCATAGAGAGCAAAAAAGTAAGACTTTCATAGAGAGCTAAAAAGTAAGACTTTCATAGAGAGCTAAAAAGTAAGACTTTCATAGAGAGCAAAAAAGTACGACTTTCATAGAGAGCTAAAAAGTAAGACTTTCATAGAGAGCAAAAAAGTACGACTTCCATAGAGAGCAAAAAAGTAAGACTTCCATAGAGAGCTAAAAAGTAAGACTTTCATAGAGAGCTAAAAAGTACGACTTTCATAGAGAGCTAAAAAGTAAGACTTTCATAGAGAGCTAAAAAGTAAGACTTTCATAGAGAGCAAAAAAGTACGACTTTCATAGAGAGCAAAAAAGTACGACTTCCATAGAGAGCAAAAAAGTAAGACTTTCATAGAGAGCAAAAAAGTACGACTTCCATAGAGAGCAAAAAAGTAAGACTTTCATAGAGAGCTAAAAAGTACGACTTTCATAGAGAGCTAAAAAGTAAGACTTTCATAGAGAGCAAAAAAGTACGACTTTCATAGAGAGCTAAAAAGTACGACTTCCATAGAGAGCAAAAAAGTAAGACTTTCATAGAGAGCTAAAAAGTACGACTTTCATAGAGAGCTAAAAAGTAAGACTTTCATAGAGAGCAAAAAAGTACGACTTTCATAGAGAGCAAAGAAGTACGACTTTCATAGAGAGCAAAAAAGTACGACTTTCATAGAGAGCAAAAAAGTACGACTTTCATAGAGAGCTAAAAAGTAAGACTTTCATAGAGAGCAAAAAAGTACGACTTTCATAGAGAGCTAAAAAGTACGACTTCCATAGAGAGCAAAAAAGTAAGACTTTCATAGAGAGCTAAAAAGTACGACTTTCATAGAGAGCTAAAAAGTAAGACTTTCATAGAGAGCAAAAAAGTACGACTTTCATAGAGAGCAAAGAAGTACGACTTTCATAGAGAGCAAAAAAGTACGACTTTCATAGAGAGCAAAAAAGTACGACTTTCATAGAGAGCTAAAAAGTAAGACTTCCATAGAGAGCAAAAAAGTACGACTTCCATAGAGAGCTAAAAAGTAAGACTTTCATAGAGAGCAAAAAAGTAAGACTTTAATAGAGAGCAAAAAAGTAAGACTTTCATAGAGAGCTAAAAAGTAAGACTTCCATAGAGAGCAAAAAAGTAAGACTTTCATAGAGAGCAAAAAAGTACGACTTTCATAGAGAGCAAAAAAGTACGACTTTCATAGAGAGCTAAAAAGTAAGACTTTCATAGAGAGCAAAAAAGTACGACTTTCATAGAGAGCTAAAAAGTAAGACTTTCATAGAGAGCAAAAAAGTACGACTTCCATAGAGAGCTAAAAAGTAAGACTTTCATAGAGAGCAAAAAAGTACGACTTCCATAGAGAGCAAAAAAGTACGACTTCCATAGAGAGCAAAAAAGTACGACTTTCATAGAGAGCAAAAAAGTACGACTTTCATAGAGAGCTAAAAAGTAAGACTTTCATAGAGAGCTAAAAAGTAAGACTTTCATAGAGAGCTAAAAAGTAAGACTTTCATAGAGAGCTAAAAAGTACGACTTTCATAGAGAGCAAAGAAGTACGACTTCCATAGAGAGCAAAGAAGTACGACTTCCATAGAGAGCAAAGAAGTAAGACTTTCATAGAGAGCTAAAAAGTAAGACTTTCATAGAGAGCAAAAAAGTACGACTTTCATAGAGAGCTAAAAAGTAAGACTTTCATAGAGAGCAAAAAAGTACGACTTTCATAGAGAGCTAAAAAGTAAGACTTTCATAGAGAGCAAAAAAGTAAGACTTTCATAGAGAGCTAAAAAGTAAGACTTTCATAGAGAGCTAAAAAGTAAGACTTTCATAGAGAGCAAAAAAGTACGACTTTCATAGAGAGCTAAAAAGTAAGACTTTCATAGAGAGCAAAAAAGTACGACTTCCATAGAGAGCAAAAAAGTAAGACTTCCATAGAGAGCTAAAAAGTAAGACTTTCATAGAGAGCTAAAAAGTACGACTTTCATAGAGAGCTAAAAAGTAAGACTTTCATAGAGAGCTAAAAAGTAAGACTTTCATAGAGAGCAAAAAAGTACGACTTTCATAGAGAGCAAAAAAGTACGACTTCCATAGAGAGCAAAAAAGTAAGACTTTCATAGAGAGCAAAAAAGTACGACTTCCATAGAGAGCAAAAAAGTAAGACTTTCATAGAGAGCTAAAAAGTACGACTTTCATAGAGAGCTAAAAAGTAAGACTTTCATAGAGAGCAAAAAAGTACGACTTTCATAGAGAGCTAAAAAGTACGACTTCCATAGAGAGCAAAAAAGTAAGACTTTCATAGAGAGCTAAAAAGTACGACTTTCATAGAGAGCTAAAAAGTAAGACTTTCATAGAGAGCAAAAAAGTACGACTTTCATAGAGAGCAAAGAAGTACGACTTTCATAGAGAGCAAAAAAGTACGACTTTCATAGAGAGCAAAAAAGTACGACTTTCATAGAGAGCTAAAAAGTAAGACTTTCATAGAGAGCAAAAAAGTACGACTTTCATAGAGAGCTAAAAAGTACGACTTCCATAGAGAGCAAAAAAGTAAGACTTTCATAGAGAGCTAAAAAGTACGACTTTCATAGAGAGCTAAAAAGTAAGACTTTCATAGAGAGCAAAAAAGTACGACTTTCATAGAGAGCAAAGAAGTACGACTTTCATAGAGAGCAAAAAAGTACGACTTTCATAGAGAGCAAAAAAGTACGACTTTCATAGAGAGCTAAAAAGTAAGACTTCCATAGAGAGCAAAAAAGTACGACTTCCATAGAGAGCTAAAAAGTAAGACTTTCATAGAGAGCAAAAAAGTAAGACTTTAATAGAGAGCAAAAAAGTAAGACTTTCATAGAGAGCTAAAAAGTAAGACTTTCATAGAGAGCAAAAAAGTACGACTTCCATAGAGAGCAAAAAAGTAAGACTTTCATAGAGAGCAAAAAAGTACGACTTTCATAGAGAGCTAAAAAGTAAGACTTTCATAGAGAGCAAAAAAGTACGACTTCCATAGAGAGCTAAAAAGTAAGACTTTCATAGAGAGCTAAAAAGTACGACTTTCATAGAGAGCTAAAAAGTACGACTTCCATAGAGAGCTAAAAAGTACGACTTTCATAGAGAGCTAAAAAGTACGACTTCCATAGAGAGCTAAAAAGTAAGACTTTCATAGAGAGCAAAAAAGTACGACTTCCATAGAGAGCTAAAAAGTAAGACTTCCATAGAGAGCTAAAAAGTAAGACTTTCATAGAGAGCTAAAAAGTACGACTTCCATAGAGAGCTAAAAAGTAAGACTTTCATAGAGAGCAAAAAAGTACGACTTTCATAGAGAGCAAAAAAGTACGACTTCCATACAGAGCTAAAAAGTAAGACTTTCATACAGAGCAAAAAAGTAAGACTTCCATAGAGAGCTAAAAAGTAAGACTTTCATAGAGAGCAAAAAAGTAAGACTTTCATAGAGAGCTAAAAAGTACGACTTCCATAGAGAGCTAAAAAGTAAGACTTTCATAGAGAGCTAAAAAGTAAGACTTTCATAGAGAGCAAAAAAGTACGACTTCCATAGAGAGCAAAAAAGTAAGACTTTCATAGAGAGCAAAAAAGTACGACTTCCATAGAGAGCTAAAAAGTACGACTTCCATAGAGAGCAAAAAAGTAAGACTTTCATAGAGAGCTAAAAAGTAAGACTTTCATAGAGAGCTAAAAAGTAAGACTTTCATAGAGAGCAAAAAAGTAAGACTTTCATAGAGAGCAAAAAAGTACGACTTCCATAGAGAGCTAAAAAGTAAGACTTTCATAGAGAGCAAAAAAGTACGACTTCCATAGAGAGCTAAAAAGTAAGACTTTCATAGAGAGCTAAAAAGTACGACTTTCATAGAGAGCTAAAAAGTACGACTTTCATAGAGAGCAAAAAAGTAAGACTTTCATAGAGAGCTAAAAAGTACGACTTTCATAGAGAGCAAAAAAGTACGACTTCCATAGAGAGCAAAAAAGTACGACTTTCATAGAGAGCTAAAAAGTAAGACTTTCATAGAGAGCAAAAAAGTACGACTTTCATAGAGAGCTAAAAAGTACGACTTTCATAGAGAGCTAAAAAGTAAGACTTTCATAGAGAGCAAAAAAGTACGACTTTCATAGAGAGCTAAAAAGTACGACTTTCATAGAGAGCAAAGAAGTACGACTTCCATAGAGAGCAAAGAAGTAAGACTTCCATAGAGAGCAAAAAAGTAAGACTTTCATAGAGAGCTAAAAAGTAAGACTTTCATAGAGAGCTAAAAAGTAAGACTTTCATAGAGAGCAAAAAAGTAAGACTTTCATAGAGAGCGAAAAAGTAAGACTTTCATAGAGAGCTAAAAAGTACGACTTTCATAGAGAGCTAAAAAGTACGACTTTCATAGACAGCAAAAAAGTAAGACTTTCATAGAGAGCTAAAAAGTAAGACTTTCATAGAGAGCTAAAAAGTACGACTTTCATAGACAGCAAAAAAGTAAGACTTTCATAGAGAGCTAAAAAGTAAGACTTTCATAGAGAGCTAAAAAGTAAGACTTTCATACAGAGCTAAAAAGTACGACTTCCATAGAGAGCTAAAAAGTAAGACTTTCATAGAGAGCAAAGAAGTACGACTTCCATAGAGAGCAAAAAAGTAAGACTTTCATAGACAGCAAAAAAGTAAGACTTTCATAGAGAGCTAAAAAGTAAGACTTTCATAGAGAGCTAAAAAGTAAGACTTTCATAGAGAGCTAAAAAGTACGACTTTCATAGAGAGCAAAAAAGTACGACTTTCATAGAGAGCTAAAAAGTAAGACTTTCATAGAGAGCGAAAAAGTAAGACTTTCATAGAGAGCAAAAAAGTACGACTTTCATAGAGAGCTAAAAAGTAAGACTTTCATAGAGAGCAAAAAAGTACGACTTCCATAGAGAGCTAAAAAGTAAGACTTTCATAGAGAGCAAAGAAGTACGACTTCCATAGAGAGCAAAAAAGTACGACTTCCATAGAGAGCTAAAAAGTAAGACTTTCATAGAGAGCAAAAAAGTAAGACTTTCATAGAGAGCTAAAAAGTACGACTTTCATAGACAGCAAAAAAGTAAGACTTTCATAGAGAGCAAAAAAGTAAGACTTTCATAGAGAGCAAAAAAGTAAGACTTTCATAGACAGCAAAAAAGTAAGACTTTCATAGAGAGCAAAAAAGTAAGACTTTCATAGAGAGCAAAAAAGTAAGACTTTCATAGAGAGCTAAAAAGTACGACTTTCATAGACAGCAAAAAAGTAAGACTTTCATAGAGAGCAAAAAAGTAAGACTTTCATAGACAGCAAAAAAGTAAGACTTTCATAGAGAGCAAAAAAGTAAGACTTTCATAGACAGCAAAAAAGTAAGACTTTCATAGAGAGCAAAAAAGTAAGACTTTCATAGAGAGCAAAAAAGTAAGACTTTCATAGAGAGCAAAAAAGTAAGACTTTCATAGAGAGCTAAAAAGTACGACTTTCATAGACAGCAAAAAAGTAAGACTTTCATAGAGAGCAAAAAAGTAAGACTTTCATAGAGAGCTAAAAAGTAAGACTTTCATAGACAGCAAAAAAGTAAGACTTTCATAGAGAGCAAAAAAGTAAGACTTCCATAGAGAGCTAAAAAGTAAGACTTTCATAGAGAGCTAAAAAGTACGACTTTCATAGAGAGCTAAAAAGTACGACTTTCATAGAGAGCAAAGAAGTACGACTTTCATAGAGAGCAAAAAAGTAAGACTTTCATAGAGAGCTAAAAAGTACGACTTTCATAGACAGCAAAAAAGTAAGACTTTCATAGAGAGCAAAGAAGTACGACTTTCATAGAGAGCTAAAAAGTAAGACTTTCATAGAGAGCAAAAAAGTACGACTTTCATAGAGAGCAAAAAAGTACGACTTTCATAGAGAGCTAAAAAGTAAGACTTTCATAGAGAGCAAAAAAGTAAGACTTTCATAGAGAGCAAAAAAGTACGACTTTCATAGAGAGCTAAAAAGTAAGACTTTCATAGAGAGCAAAAAAGTACGACTTTCATAGAGAGCTAAAAAGTAAGACTTTCATAGAGAGCAAAAAAGTACGACTTCCATAGAGAGCTAAAAAGTAAGACTTTCATAGAGAGCAAAGAAGTACGACTTCCATAGAGAGCAAAAAAGTAAGACTTTCATAGAGAGCAAAAAAGTACGACTTTCATAGAGAGCTAAAAAGTAAGACTTTCATAGAGAGCAAAAAAGTACGACTTCCATAGAGAGCTAAAAAGTAAGACTTTCATAGAGAGCTAAAAAGTACGACTTTCATAGAGAGCTAAAAAGTACGACTTTCATAGAGAGCTAAAAAGTGCGACTTTCACAGAAAGCAAAAAAGTACGACTTCCATACAGAGCAAAAAAGAACGAGTTCCATACAGAGCAAAAAAGTACGACCTCCATACAGAGCAAAAAAGTACGACTTCCATACAGAGCAAAAAAGTACGACTTCCATAGAGAGCAAAAAAGTAAGACTTTCATAGAGAGCAAAAGAGTAAGACTTTCATAGAGAGCTAAAAAGTACGACTTCCATAGAGAGCAAAAAAGTACGACCTCCATAGAGAGCAAAAGAGTACGACCTCCATAGAGAGCAAAAGAGTACTACTTCCACACAGAGCAAAAAAAGTACGATCTTCATAGAGTAAAATAGTAGTTTTTCCCCCCTGACAAAAAGTACTCTTCCTCTTTAGTTTGATGTAAAGGTAGCTCATTTATTTTGGGGTCTTAAGCTGTTGTAACTGCTGTCACAGTTTTAACCGAACGAGTTTTCTTCATCCATGTACTACGCAGGCTAAATTTAAAAAAATTGGATTTTTCTCTATGGTAACATCACTGTTTGTTGATTAGGAAACTCTTTCCGCCTTATGACAGTGGTTTCAAATAAGCTGCGTTAAGCTAAGCAATAAACAACGCAGTAAGCACCTTCTTTTCTACGTTTTTTATTAACTTAGTAACACATACTTTACTTAACTACAAAAAGCATTTTCTTTGTAACCTCTAGGGTAGCTTTGCAAAGGCCGATTACAAACTATCGCACAGCCAAAATTACTTACTAATAGATAAATGAGAAACAAATAACTGAATAATATCGTGCGAACCGAATTAACCTCTTTTAGTGGTGAAATCGCATTAATTGCGGTGGAATACATTAACGTTGATGATGTCATAGACTGTTGTCTTCGTTTCATGAAGAAAATGGTTTACCAATAAGTGTCTTGTCTTAAGTACTATGAGATTAAATGTCTAGCCTAATATACAACCAGTTAAAAATTATTCTAGCTTAACTACAAATAACAATGATCCGAACTTATGCTTTGAGTGTCTCCAAGAATCATAAATGGTTTGAGATACTATATCAAACACTTGAAAGAGTGTTTCGTCAGGTATCCAATCCAAACCCATTTCTTAGTTTTTGGACATCCTAATGAACACTCTTTCTTGAGTTTGATTTATTACTTAATTTTTTTCTTTCATGACTGATTGATGTCCTATTTTATAACTTGGTATGTTGCCTTAACACAAGAATTTTTTAGCTAGCACAGTTTTGTATTGTAGCACAAAACGAAAATTTCGGATTGTGTTTTAAAGTGAGTCGTCGACAAGAATTTGAGACAAAAAAAATAGTGAACACAACTTGAACAATTCGGATCACATAACAATTGTTCGCTTCATTTTCATTCTACTAACAATGAACTACATGACTTGATGTTCTTTTCACTAACAATGCCAATTTACTTTTAAGTTCGCACTGAAAGGCATGGCACACCCAAAATTTGACACCGTGTCATCGACTTTTCGCCACGGAATCCCTAATTTTCAACGTGTAAACATGTAGATCCCTTGAATACGCAACACTGCCCAAAATGTGAGGATGCGGAGACTCTTTTGGTTGATTTTGACAAAATGAAAGTCGTAACGCATGCGCAGCAAACGCCAAAATGGCCTACATACACCTTATTCCAAAATGGCGGAAATACATTACTCTTTTGTGTCATTGTTAATTGGCCCTTGTTACCTCGATCCCATCCGCAGAATTCAAAGAAACAAGGCAATAAGGGCTAATTAACATGGAGACAAAAGAATAATGTATTTCCGCCACTTTGGAATAAGGCGTATACTTGTACAAACTTTTCCTTGCTCAAATCACGGTCAACAGTGTATTTCGCTCGTGTAAATGAGGGGTGTCGTAACTAACTCCTTACTACAGTTTAAAATGTCCGTGCTACTAACTGGCCCACGTATTATGAAATACAACTTTCCCCAAACAAGCATTTAAAAAAAAGCAAGTTCCCAAAAGACGACAAAAGATTACACTTCAGACATACGATTACAAAAAGACTACATTTCAGGCATAAATGGCCCATTGCTTAAGAGGAGGTCAGACAAGATTTTAGAAAAACGTGGTCTAGAGCAATTTAAAGCCAGGTCAGAACGATTAGCACAATTTGTGAGACTCTGCACAGAGGTGGCTTTTGTACTACTTTGTAGTCTGTGGATCTTCCAAGAATTTAAAATACCAAGTACATGTACATACAGTTTTGTCCCGCTGCGACGTGGTTTATATACACCAAGCATTAACCTCGGTTAAGCTTTAAATCTGGCCTAACTGAGACTTTGTTCAAGCAATTTGCCCAAAATGTCTACCCAAATTAAGTCGAGTTCCATTTTTTTTCTGGAATAAAAGGCTTTACCACTGTTTATGATTTGTTCGGCTCTGGTTTGGCTTTGTTAGACCTAATGCTGATGAATAAACTTGGCATAATGCCCGCTCCCTCTATGTAATACGCCTGCAGGGAATCATGGGGGTTGTATGCAAAATTGACTTGCATTTGACCACTTCAGCGTTTTTCAAATGAATGAAATAAAGCACTTCAGGTGAGGGGACGGAGAAAAATCAAAACTATGATCAGAAAAACGAATCGCGCGTAAACTCATCTTGGACTTCTTTTGTTGCATACAAGTACCACGATTCCCTGACGGTGTTTCACTTTGGTGAAACTGTCCATTTGACGTTTGCTTAGCTACCATTTATTGGTGGGAATAATGTTAAAACGGCTTCTTATCTTTGAGTTTTATCTCCTGATTTGGTTATTTCAGTTGGTATTCCTGCCTCTTCTACTTTTCACATCACTGAGTTAGTTGTCCTGAAAACAGAAACGAGGTAATATGTTTATGCTTTTTGCTTTATATAGAAGATAACTATAAAAGAATAACTAAGAACGGTTAAGATATTTATTAGACCTGCCACAAACGCGTTTGGGTAATGGAATTCATTACTCCAAATTCTCTCCCAGTGACCAACCGCTGACCAAGAAGCCTGAGGTGTCTGGGTACGAGATTGCATCATACGTTTAAACGTGGGTCACACTTTTGACACGGCGAGAAAAAAAAGCCTTTTTAATAAAGAAAAGTTTTATCCTTCTTTCGTTATGTCTACGCCATCAAAGTTCCTATTGCGAGTTGAAAGCCATTCCAGATTTCTTCTTAGAATAAGATGTTACCGTGCATTTTTCCTTTTCTATTTATCCTTTCGAAAATCGTCTTCCTTGTATTTGTAACTCCCCCGATTCTTAACACTCAAGTCGAAATTTTCTCCATTTTTTCCCCTAGCTGTTTAATTTCTCGTACTTATTTCATAACTTCATAGTTTTTAAAAAGTTCATTTTATCAGGATGGAGAAGAGTCTGTGACCTTGCTCAGGACCTGCCTTGATCCATAAACAAGAGCCAAATTTACCACTAATAATTTACCGCATGGTCACCATCTTGGGATGAGTCTAAAGAAGCAGTGCATACTGGTATTTTTGCGATCGCAACACCTGCGGCGATTGCTATGTTCCCAGAGAAGAATGGTTTCAATATATTTGCAACGAACGCTGAGTTGCAATTGAAGATCACCTCAGCAATTGTTGCAACAACGAGCGCTGGAAAGTGGTTTCCATATGATTGCAACGATCAAACAACTTTTTTCCAACGATCATGTAGAAACTAGGTATCATTTTTCTTGCATTTCTCAATTTTTATTACATCATTTGTTTCAGCTTGGAGTTAAGGGTTTTATTTTATTTTAAAAACGAGGGAAACCACTATTTTTGATCAGCTTTTCCCTCAAAACTTAGAATCATTATCAGAAACCAAAGCTTACCTTGGGTCGTACTCAGTGCAGACTCAGTTACTAGCTTCATCCCTCTTTTAATGATCCATCCTGCGATTTGCTCCTGGAATCTTCGAAAGGACAGCATCCCTACATCTCCACATCTTCCTTCATCGGCAGTCTTGCCTGGTTTGTGACCCGATCTACAATGTCCAATAAGTAATGATAAAAAACTAAGGCCATATCGCTACAAGTACACTAAAGGTTTGGCGTGGTTTTAATCTGTAAGCTTTTTCAGAAAGCGACTCCAGAACCGCAAGAGAGGAAAAATTTTTGAACCTGTGAGTACAACTTTACTACTTGGTCAAACATAATGCCCACGAGAGTAAAGTAAATGATCACCAAAGATAGAGTTTGGATGTTTAGACACATTCTCCAAACTAGTACCATAAGAAAGATATAGATAACAGTGAGGAGAACATGGAAATTGATATTGGGTCCTAAAGGGTAAACTTCACTTCATTGATGCTTTGGTGGATTTAAAAGGGTGGCACGTAAAATAAGCTAAAAATAGACTAGAGATCTTATATGGACGAAAAATTAAATGGTGTACGAGTGACAAATTTACGAAACCAGATGCGCAGCCTCTGTTTATTTTTTCGCCTGGTTCTTTACCAAATTACCTACCTACCAAATTCTGAGAATAAAAGCGCGCGCAAAATATTTTGAACAGAAGCGCGCAGACGGCAAAAATTTTTTTTACAAAAACTGAGCGAATTCTCGCGCACTGATTGGCTAATTTTTATTGTCAATAAGAGGACGGATGAAACACGCAAAGCTGACGCAATCAGCAAAATTTTTGTCAAACTTTTCAGCGCCGCATTCTTGATGAGGCGATAATTGTACCACAAATCTAGTAATCTTCAATGAGGAAATCATCTAAAATTTATGGGTTAAAACTGAAAGAAACCATTGCAACCGTAGAGCGAAAAGATGAGGATGTTTAGTGAGGATTCAGACCTGAAAATCGGCGGTGATTGGAATTTGTGCTGTCGATGAAATTAAGCTCAGTGAACCGTGTTTGAGCGGATTATTTTGTGAACAATTTTCACTGGATTAAAGGTTAGTTGAGCAATTCGAATTTTTCCTTGAATTTCTGGCCTATTCTCACTAAAGTTTTAATTTACGAGGCTGTGATTCTCCGAATTACAGCGATGAAATTCTGATTCTGCGGCAGTCGCACCTTCCATTGACTCTTGCATTTCGTTCCTTCGTTTGAAAATCAGTTTTGGCTTTTTGTTATTGTAAAAAACAAATTGACGTCAGTTTTTTGTTTTTAAGTTTGTTGTAGATCCACTCGCCTGCGGCTCGTGGAACTACAACACTTTGACAATGTTATGACGAAATTTATCATCAATAAGAGGACAGACGCATGAAAAACTGACTTCAATTTCTTAAGTTTAAATAAAGACAGATCATTCTATTTTACCCAATTCCTTCACAGTGCCTACTGTTCTTTTCCTTGTATACATTTAATGGATCGCAAAGGCATCAGGAGGGAGTGATGAACTCGCCGCTCGGCTGGTTCGAGGTGTCTGGCCATCGTGACGTCACGACGTGAAAAGCGCGCGAGTTTGCCGAGTCTTCAAAAATGGCGCTGGCAACTATGTTAGAGTTCGGGCTACAAACGTATTTTTTGTTCTACTAACCTTTCAGCTAAGCTTGTTTTCTTGGGTAATGGAATTTTAGTCATCCCTTTTTTCGATATAGGTAAGTGGCTCTTTGTCTTAACGTTAAAATCACACTTAAATAATGTTTTAAGAGTCATGTTTACTCTCTGGGATCGAAGAATTATGCGGGAAAATTGTTATTGTCCGCGTCCCAAAAAGTGTGTTTATTTCAGTTATATACCACAGGGAAACTTGAAACTTGGCTACGGACTAGCCTATAGTTTAACAAAAGTACCCAAGTTGAAACAAGTGGTATAGTATTTGCCAAAAAAATGATCAGTCCGTTTGTTTAGCTGAGTATAATAGAAGGCGAACCTAGAAGGGTATGTTTAGCACTTAAAAGTTAACTTTTCTTACAGTATTTGCTTCCATCTTCTGTATAAGGAAAGAATAGTGATATTTAATTGCTAGGGAAAGAGTAATCGAACTTAGTAAATTCTTGCCACCTCATTTAACCCGTGTAAACTACACTTTTGCAGAACATCATAAAAATCTGAATCAGCTCGCAAATCATGCGGGCGCCTAAGGAAACAAGTCTTCGCTGATCTGGTTCTGTACTTTTTTATGAAAACTAATAGATATATTTGAGTACCATTTGGATCAGTGATTCAGTGATTTATTCTCAATACCTCCAGTTTCCTCTAGATTCAGTTGCTGTCCAGGTTGCATAGTGTTTTAGAAAGAGTTTGACCGTCTACTTGATCCACAACTAGC
This sequence comes from Siderastrea siderea, assembly GCA_964030785.1. Classification (NCBI taxonomy): domain Eukaryota; kingdom Metazoa; phylum Cnidaria; class Anthozoa; order Scleractinia; family Rhizangiidae; genus Siderastrea; species Siderastrea siderea. The sequence continues at coordinate 7,412,891 of OZ034978.1, read as the reverse complement.
TACAACTGACGATGACCGTTTCGCAAATAAATTGAATTGGTCCTGTCATTTGATTTTCAAAGATTAATTACTTTTAAAACAGTCAAACTGAGGACCATTCTAGTAAAGAGAAAGCCTTGTTAACCCTTAACATCAGTAACCTGAGAAAGTTGGCGTTTTACATAAACTGTGGTTTTCTTATAATTATTCGATAAGAGATCAGCAGAAATTTGGCCGGAAAGCCGGCGTGTCAGCTGTTTTGCCTTGCCTCCAGCAAATGTTGTCATCTTTGTCGTTTTTTACAAGATAGTTTAGCAAATTAAGGAATTACTGTGGTCCATTATTAACTTCGAACCAAGCAGATGAATTCACAGTAAACGTTTCCTTGTATTGGAGTATTCTTCTCCACATTTTAATGATGTTTAAAGCCACTGGTCATTTTAATGAAAGTGTTACGCAATTTTATTTTCCTAAAATTGAAAAGAGTTTATACCTATAAAAGTTATGTTTTTGTCTCCAAGCGACACATCTTAGGGTTTGTGAGATACAGCTTCTGAAAGGTGATCTTGATCACGATTTCAATCGATCGACCAAAGCGTCCATGAAATCTTTTGAGTCTTATTGCCAATTGGTTATTTTGTTTTGAGGACCAATTTGCATTAAGAATACTTTTTGTGTTATAGCATGCAGCATACCTTTCGTTCTTTTATTGTTTTGATCTGTTCTTTTTGAGAAACTGGACTGTAAACATTTGCGAGGAAGCCATTTGTTAGCTTTCCTTTGAATTTCCGGGGCAGATTTATATGTGACGTCACGATGGCCAGACACCTCGGTTTTTTATTCGCCAATACCGGCGCTTGTGCCCAGGCCCAAGTTCATCACTCCCTCCTACAAAGGCATTCTTTATCACTAATACCAGCAAAATCCGCAGTGACGATAACACAAGACCGTGGGCGCAGCATTTCGCGTGTTGCCAGTGAGTAGGACGTTTGTGACGTAAATAATGGAAGTTGAAAATTTTCATTCAGTCTGGTGAGATGTTTCTCGCACCTGTCTGGACTGCGTTCTTATCGGGAAAAAAAATAATCGAAAGTGGATTACAAAACATTATTGACGAAAAGGAGAAACTTGACTCAATCACAAGGTACAGTATTTTTACCGTTCTGATTCACTAAGGCAAACACCCTTATGATTGATTTTCACGGCGCACTCAGCAAATTTTACGTGCGAACGGATGAGAACTTTGATGGCTTTCAAGACGCTGGCAAATCATAGAAAATGTTCCAACTGCTGCATCTGCGATAAACGTTGAACATTTTCAAAAGCCCTCAGTAAAACCTTGTCAATGAGCTTGTCCTCAGGACATCACCACTGAGGACATTCTTTCTCAGTACATCCCGGTATACATAGGAAACTAATTTAACTGCAAAACTAACTTTGTTGCACTAAACTACTTTTTACTGCAAACTGTGCACTTTCAACATTCCTCAGTAACGATGTCCGGAGTAAAGATTTCCAAAGTCAGCATGTCTTCAGGACATCGCGACTGAGGACATTGTTACTCAGGAAATCACGGTATACACTGGAAACTAACTTTTACTACAAAACTACTATTTCTGCAGTTAACTACTGCAACCTGTGTACTTTCAACTTTCTTCAGTAATGATATCCTGAGTAATGGTGTTTTCAGCAATGGATGGCTTCAGGTCATCCTTACTGAGGACACAGTTACTCAGTACATCCCGGTATGCAATAAACACGTCACTTAAGTACATCACTAATGCATAAGAAACAACTTTTGGATTTGATTTTTATTTATATCAGTATTTCTCTAGAAGCGTCTTATTTAGCAGTGTTGCCAGTTTACACAGTTCTGACTAAATTAACAAACGACAATTAAATAAAGATAAACAACAAATAGAAAATATAACCTGACAGTACATGGAAAACACATTAAAAACAAAGAGATGGAAGATAGCGCTTGAAAAGGCGTTTCGCCTGCATCTTAAACTCCTTGAGATCGTTCGCCAAAGCATTGAAGGTACGCGCGCCACTGAACTCAAAGCTGCCCTGGTGTTTGGTTGTTTTGGGGCAAACGCAGTAGGCCATGGTGCCTGGTGTTTACCCTTTAAGGCCCAATATCAACATCCATATTCTCCTCACTATTCTCCATATTTTTCTTATGTTGCTAGTTAGGAGAATTTGATTAAAAATCAAGACTTTTCATCTTTGGTGATCCTTTCCTTTATTCTCATGATCTGTATGTTTGATCAAATAGTAATTGTGTAAGGAGAAATTAGGTGCTTGTCACTATTGGCGCTTAAAGGGTTAAAAGCATGCATTTGAAGCGCAAATTCTATTAACTATCATTCATTAACTATTAACTATCCTTCCTTCCTTCCTTCCTTCCTTCCTTCCTTCCTTCCTTCCTTCCTTCCTTCCTTCCTTCCTTCCTTCCTTCCTTCCTTCCTTCCTTCCTTCCTTCCTTCCTTCCTTCCTTCCTTCCTTCCTTCCTTCCTTCCTTCCTTCCTTCCTTCCTTCCTTCCTTCCTTCCTTCCTTCCTTCCTTCCTTCCTTCCTTCCTTCCTTCCTTCCTTCCTTCCTTCCTTCCTTCCTTCCTTCCTTCCTTCCTTCCTTCCTTCCTTCCTTCCTTCCTTCCTTCCTTCCTTCCTTCCTTCCTTCCTTCCTTCCTTCCTTCCTTCCTTCCTTCCTTCCTTCCTTCCTTCCTTCCTTCCTTCCTTCCTTCCTTCCTTCCTTCCTTCCTTCCTTCCTTCCTTCCTTCCTTCCTTCCTTCCTTCCTTCCTTCCTTCCTTCCTTCCTTCCTTCCTTCCTTCCTTCCTTCCTTCCTTCCTTCCTTCCTTCCTTCCTTCCTTCCTTCCTTCCTTCCTTCCTTCCTTCCTTCCTTCCTTCCTTCCTTCCTTCCTTCCTTCCTTCCTTCCTTCCTTCCTTCCTTCCTTCCTTCCTTCCTTCCTTCCTTCCTTCCTTCCTTCCTTCCTTCCTTCCTTCCTTCCTTCCTTCCTTCCTTCCTTCCTTCCTTCCTTCCTTCCTTCCTTCCTTCCTTCCTTCCTTCCTTCCTTCCTTCCTTCCTTCCTTCCTTCCTTCCTTCCTTCCTTCCTTCCTTCCTTCCTTCCTTCCTTCCTTCCTTCCTTCCTTCCTTCCTTCCTTCCTTCCTTCCTTCCTTCCTTCCTTCCTTCCTTCCTTCCTTCCTTCCTTCCTTCCTTCCTTCCTTCATTCATTCATTCAACAACTGTTTTGCAAAAACCACAGTGTAAAATACAACTTGCCAGCAGAAAACGAAAGAGGAAACATGAGAAAATAGTATAATCTAATTATAGAGTTGATGAATTACATGGCCTGAGCGTTGCACCAAAACACTAAAGGAGTCTTAGATCGTAATCGATACAATATTAACACCCAAAGTAAAAATTCACGATTATCTACTACTGCAACAAAAGTTAACCAAAGATAAAACGTTTGTACAAAATTCAATTGTACATGTTAGGTATTTGCCAAGACCATAAGTAACCATATTTTCAGATTTTCAGTATGCCCTAACTTAATAAAACCATTCTGGAATAAGCAGAGAATGCATTTTAATTCTTTTGTTCAATAGAAGTTCATTTTCACCCATTCATGGAACTCCTACACTTCTGCATGCTGGCAAAATGTTGTTTTTGTAAATAGTGCATTTACCTAAAAATTCTTCGCAATTTCGATGATTTAATTTTTAAACAAGGTGTTAAGGACCTTGTTCTTAGCTAAGTTTTTAAACTATTTTAAATTTTTGACTTTTTAAGGATTTTTAACATGTTTTTTGTAATTTTTATTTGCTTATTATTTGCAGGGCCCCACTGAAAAACACCTTGGTGATGTGGGCACCCTGGATAAATATTATTATTATTATTATTATTATTATTATTACTATTATTATTTTAATAACGAAACAACTTTTATTACAAAATTTCTAACTATTAGAATAGGTAATCACATGATTTCGAGTGCAATTTGGAATAAATAAGCACGAGTAAATTTTTCAAAGGCTAACAATTTGAAGTCTTTGAAAAATTTACGAGTGCTTATTTATTCCAAATTGCATGAGAAAAATCATGTGATTACTTGTTAATAATACACATGCCAAAATTTCACCCTGTTTTCCTCTTCAATCGTGTTTATTTCGTGTCACGGCTTACTGGTCCCGCCTACATTCACGTTACTGGTTGAAAAATGACATCCTTGATTGACATGCAAGCACTTGTGGAAGTTTACAGATCAAAAACATTCTCTCTGGAAGCAGCTATCGTTCTAAAGCTTCGGAAACCTCAAAGTAAAAAGAGGTGTGAAATAACGTCAAAACTTGCTTATTTCAAGAGCTCAAGTTGTTCTTGTTTGTAGTCGAATCTAACTAAGACGAAATCGATTGACATTTTCAAATAGCTTTTCAAAATATGAATCACTTAGAAACACTGTCCTCGCCATGTGGTGCAGCTGGTTGTGGCTTTTCAGGAGCTGCTGTGTTTCCCAAGTTAAAAGTGACTTGACATCGGTGGAAATGGTATATGTTCATGAAACACTGAGACTGATCATTCTGGCCGGATATGTAGCTGGGCATCTGAAACGCGAAAGCTGCTTGGTTGAAGTTGTTGCCGCGGGATTGAACGTCCGGCGAGAACGGGTTGAAGTTGCTGGAACTGCTGGTGGTACTACTAACCGACGTTGAGCTGTTTCTTCGAGCTAACGGGCTGTTGATGTTTCTTGCGTTGCTGATGGTGTGGGAAAGCTGTCGCTGTTCACTTTCATCTCCTTCGTCATAGTCATCCAGTGACTTCTCGTTTCTGTGGCCCGTTACTTTAATAACTGCACTTCGCTCGAGGCCTGCTGTCTTCAACTTCTTTACAACTGTTTTCCTAGCGCTGTGGTTGGAAAATGTTTTCGATGAATCCTCCAGTGACGTTCCTTAGATGACGGATTTCATCATGCCATTGATCTTGTTCTCTCCCATCGGCTGCCGCTTGTACCAAACTTGCAAGGACGGATTTGACACGCAAGAGAGATAAAGTGGACCGGTTGTACGTATAATTCGGGAGGACGTCGCCACAGAAACTCTTTGAAGATTGCAACGGGACATCTCTCATCTCCTGTGGCAAACATTTTTGGAAGAAAGCTTCGGGGCTTTGCGGACAATCCAGACTGGCGTGTTTTGGTCGGGCTCTCGATGAATTCGACGTACTCCATGTCGTTTTCATCTAGTCCAAAGGAGAAATCTTCAACTTTCATGCTGTGGTGTTCCTGGCGACCACGAAGACCAAAATACTGCGTCAAGAGCCACCAAACTGTTTGAACCAGGACCTGTGGACTTCCCTTTCCCAGCTTCTTTTTTTCCCACAGCTCATAGTTTTCCTCGGTTGTTGTCAGACTTCGTGACTTGTTCGGCCGCTTGCCTTTGCCTTTTTGCCGGAGAAGCCGGGCTTTTCCCTCAAGAACTTGCTTGGAGCTTTTAAACTCTTTGTCGCGAATTATGGAGTGTTTGTACTCTTTTTCTGTTAGATATCGGTCAATAGCAGTAACCATTACACGAAGGTTGTCAGGCTGGTAATCTTCCCAGTCTTTCTTACGAACTGTTGCGTAAAACTCCTCGAGAATTTTGTTCAGGGCCTCTGGTTCGTACTTTTCAATACTGTCGTCATAGCCCTTTTGAGAAGCCCAAGACGTCCAGACTGTTACCCAGTTGTTTGTGCTTTGTTGAGTGTTTTTGTTCTTTGCATTCTCCTTCAAACTCTGAATTAAAATGCTGTTACTTTCCCCAAACCTGTCCGCCATTTTGTTTTGTTACGGTTTCGCGACTTTCCTGTCAATCAATTTAATTTCAACTTTCTGCACTCAATTTCAACTTTCTGCACTGTTTGGGATTAATTGACGTGCTCTCAGCCAATCAGCACGCTGAAATTTTTGCATGTATTTTATTAACATTATTATTTCTAACAATTAACATTATTATTATTATTATTATTATTATTATTATTATTAATGCTTCTAATGTTGAAAAAGACAAGACGATGGTCTCATTGGTGAAAGTGGAGCAGTTGAGCGGCACCACTGTCACCAGTGTAGACCAACGTTTTGTTGAGAACGTGCCGAATTTTGAAGACGATAAGAGCCGTTCCGTTGTCACTTCTTCTGTACAGCATTGTTTTCATGAGGCTGCTCCAAATGGTGGAGCACTTCAGTGCTTCAGTGCTCACTGCTGTCACTTCAGCAGACCAACTTGCCCCCGGGCCCCGGGGGGAATACTCAATAAAGTTTTGTATGGGGAGGCTCCACCCGGAGGTTCAAACCCTTACCCTTTAATATATACTAATTTTTACCAAAATAGTACCCCCTTTCACATACCTAGAGCCAAATTGCACCCCTTTCTTACACCTCAAGGATAAGCCAAAACAATAGAATTTACTGTAGTCGCCACGTTTTTACCAGGTTTTCAGTCAATGTGATTCAGCTGCGTAGTGATTTCTGCCAAAATGTGGCACCCTTTGATATACTTCGCTCTAACACCATTTCTTCCACTTTGCAGCTGATTTTGAGATCCTTTACAATTTTTCCTACCCTTTATATACTGCGAGCTTAATAGAGGCAACCCTTTCAGGCGGAGCCTCCCCGTTAAGCCCACTATAGGGAGTATCCCCCGGTGACTGTCACCTGTGTAGAGCAACGTTTTGACGAGGATGCACCAAAGATTGAACGAACAACAAAACAGCTCTTCCATAGTATATTCAGGATCCTCCTTCACGAAACTTTTACGTCCTCAAGGTAACCAAAACATTTTACAAATGATTAAAGAATGCATTCTAACTCTTTTCTTAAATCTGAATGACCAAATTGTTTTCACTTTGTCAAAGAGAAGTAATCAACGGTTTTCGCTAGGTCAACGCACTCATATCCTTCTTTCCTTCTTTAGCGATTGTTTTGTAAACGGTGCGTTTGTGTAACTGAAGATTCTTGTGAAGCAAGAGAGGATGAAGGGAGAGAGCGAATTCCCCATACATAGGCCTCTTCCGATGAAAATTATTTGAAATTTAGTTTTGGTTCTGTGTCATACTGCGTGGTTATTTTAAGGACGACATCTCATTGGTCAGTTAGAACGACGTCATGTAATTTTAGACTGTTGACATGGGAACAACAGATAAAAATAACATTCGAAGCATGGGTGCGAACTAATAATAAATTTCAAATAATTATCATGGGGCACGGGGATTCACTCTCTTACTTCATCCTCTCTTGTATGAAGTTATTTATTAAACTATCGATAATCCGTCAATAACCAAGTGATTTTCCTATCACGACTCTCAAGTCATCAACAGCAGGAGAGACCAGCTGTTCCCAAGTGGCACACACACACAAATGTGGCAGTAAAACCACTCTAACAGATCAACGAGATGATTGCTCCATCACCCATGCTGACAATCATGACAAGGCCGCTCCAAATAGCGAGGACATAAATTGTACGTCGGTCAGCTACGCGACAGACAAATTTGACGCGGCTTTATTAAAAGGTGAAGATGTGAGTAGTTCCTCTGTCAACCCTATAAGCCAACTCGCTGCTTTAAAATGTCAAGCTGCTTTAGGAAGTCAAGACTTAAGTTGTTTCCCTGTCAATTCTATAGCCCAACTTGATGAAACTAATTTAAAAGGTCAAGACATCACCGGTTAAAAATTCAACCCTGTAGACCAACTTGATGAAAGTGTTTTAAAATTTGGAAACATCAACTGTTCCTCTTTCACCTCTCTAGACAAGCTTGATGAGGCTGCTCCAAAACGTAACGACATTAGCTGCTCTGACAGGCATGAAGACCAACTCCAAGCCAAGACCATTCCAAGGGTTGAACAGATCATCTGCTCTTCAGTGCCCTCTCTTGACAAAAAGTAGGAAGACGACGACAGGTAAGAAAAGAGGGCAGGTATTGAGATTGGCAAGGTCTTGGAAACCTTCGAGGAATGAGACAAAACAGGAAGCAAATCGAATCACGTGACAGAAAGTGATTGAAAGACCACTGTCAAACTGGACAAGCTACCAAGATAGAAGCGAAAGCTTCAACTTCTGTCAATGACATGCATATTCTCCGAAGACAAGATAGAAGATATTATTGAGGAATCAGACAAAGTAGGAAGGAAATACACAACATAGCATAATATTTCATGCACAAAAAAGGACAAGACATGGCAACCAGGAAGTTACAGCAAATGAGAGGTTCAGCCCTCTTTAGCTTGTCATCCTTCTCTCACCCACATAAACAGTTTGTTTGTTTTGCTTTTGATTGCTTTTATAGAATTGGAACATCCAGGAGGGATTATTACCTCAACGCTCAAGCCAAGGAATTTTATCCAAATGGCTTGAATCCTGGAGCCAAGAAATTTATTCCAGCCGAGCAGGTACTTATTTTTAATTGACTGGCATTCCACACAACGTGTGGTATGGACTCTGAACATTCACGCCATTGTTGTCAATCTAATTTTAAAATTGTGTAGTAAGATGTTGTTACTGCAAACAGGGTTGAAATGCTTCAAACTTTTAAAATTCCGGTTGGTGACAGTCAGATCGCCAGATGAGCAAGGAAAGTTAATAAAACTTCGTTTAGGCAACACACACCAGCCAAACTATAAAAGGGCAACACATGCACAAAAATTTACTTTCAGCTGACAGTTGACAGCCAATCTGTTCAGGGTGACACTAATGTTTTTAGCGCTATCTCTGAGAAACAGACATTGGTAAACAAAAGAATATTAGCCAGTTGACTTGTACACTTTTTCTTTCATCTTTAGCAAAACACAAGACTACAGCCTGAAGATCGGGGGCCAAGGTAATATTTTGTATAACATATGCTAATAATAAAACAATCAAACTAATCAAAAAGGAACACACACTTACAGTTTAAGGATATCTTATATGGTGCTTACAGATAAAGGTACCTTAGGTCCTGCTTGAGTACCTTAATCTTTCACATACTAATGTTTATGAAGAGCTGACCCCCCCCCCCCCCCTCCCCCGCCCAATTGAAGCAAACCACAAGGCTCATCAAGACGGCTTTTAACTCGGGTCTCTTTGGCATGAAGCAACTAGGGGCATCACTACCCCTCCCCCCCCCGGATGGGATGCTAAAACAAGATTGTGGCAGGATGTTAGTCAGTAAAACATCTTGTATCATTTTGCATTGTACAGATGAAATTTCTGCCACACAATTTGAAACCCTTTCAGTAGTTAGATTAATTAAGCTGCTATCTCTGTCAGTTTGAGGTGTATTTCGGTGACCTTAAACATTCTAAAGTAATACGATTCTGGTATTTCCTGAGTGATGGTGGGGTTCAAGCCACAAAACCTTCCGTGAGGGAAAGGGTATGGTTTTTTTTTTGGGGGGGGGGGGACAAAAGCCTTTTGCCTCCCAGCCCTTTTCAAAAGCCTGCATTGATTACTCTTACAGAGCTGAAACATCTAGTCCACGTTGCCTTAATGTTAATGCTGTTGACTTCCAACCAAGAGGATTAAACCCTGAAGCCAGGGAGTTTATTCCAGCTGCACAGGTATGTATTTTTAACAAACTGTAACAGCCGTATTACTTTTTACTCTCAGCACTTTTGAGTACTGATGCTGTATCTTAAAAGATACAGAATTCCTTGCTGCCCTTGAAAGAGAACTTTTGTGGACTTTTTAATAACTGCATAAAGACTTTTACAAAATTGTTCAGAATTGTGGGATTTACAATTCCACAATTTGAGTAGTTTTGATATAAAAACCAATAGTGAATTTTCCACTTTTCCAACCCAGTATTATTCTACTTCTACATTAAACATGGCATCAATTAAAAGTTGTTTAAATGAAAAAAACAAATTCTATATAAATAAATTACGCTGAATTAAGTAAAATAATAATTTATAAATGTTCAGTGCGGGCTACGTGCAAATATGTTACCTTCGGTTATCTATAACTGAAAACCACCAACTATAACCACCAACTTTGAGCTTTTTTGTGGGAGAGATTGGAATATGAACGGCGAGTGCGATGACCAGCCACATACATTTTACAGCCAAGGTTTAATCCTGGATATCAACCTAGGGCCCAAGCCCCTCCTCAACATAACTGGGCAGGTTTGTAGTCAAACATCGTTGGCTTCACTCCAAATAGTTCAACATTTCCAAGCAAACTGAATCTTTGTGAATGTATACCCAGGTTAGTTCCTTATAAGTAGATTTGATTTCAGCATAAAACATTATCCCAGAGTAAGCAAGTTTCACAAGACTATTTGATGTTCCAGGCCTTTAGCTTTACTTCCTAATATTTTGCCTAAAGAATTTTAACACTAATTTAAAAAATATTCTGCCTCCACAACAGGGCCCAGACCTCCACCTAACAGGGCTCACCATCCCCAGGTCCAGTGGAACCCAAACATACTACTACTTTTGATGATATTATGAACGAGATCATTTGGAATAATAAGTTTATCTGCATTGATAAAAAGTCTGTCTATAGAAATGATCTAGTTAACTTAGGAATCGTAAAGGTGGGCGACCTTATTACGGATAACAATTTTTTCTTGCACGAAGACCCCTATGTGCCGATCTCTCCTGAACAACGTTTCTTTATTATGGGAGTCGTTCACTCCCTTCCATCGGATTGGAAAACGATTATTAGATCTTCTGTCTGTACAAATGAAATAAAACCCATCCCTTGCACACCATATATTAAACTAAACTGTGGCTCTGTCCCTATCTCTGATGTCACCTCTAAACAGATATACGACTCTTTTTTGCGCAAAAAACAAATTCCTCCGACAGCTCAACAAAAATTAACAGACAAGTACTCAGAGACATTCATTAACTGGGAAAAGGTTTACTCTCTCCCTTTCCGTACTACACTTGATTCCAAACTGAGAGAATTTCAATACAAAATTCTTAACAACATTGTCTTTACAAACTGAGAGAATTTCAATACAACATTCTTAACAACATTGTCTTTACAAATGATAAATTATTTCGCTTTGGCCTTTCGCAATCCCCTAATTGTACGTTTTGCAATGAAGAACCAGAATCCATCGAACATTTACTCTCCCGTTGTAAAGTGTCTTCTGAATTTTGGGAAGAAGTCTTGTCCTGGCTGAAAGATAATAACATCATTATAGAATCCTTAAATGAGATAGGTTTGTTTTTAGGGAATTTTGAAAAAACGGAAGATTTCCTTATAATTAATCATATTCTGTTATTAGGTAAATATTACATTTATGTAAGGAAATGTCATGGAAGCTTACCCTCATTGAGAGGTTTTATTGCCAGGATAAGACGTGTTTATAATATCGAACTCCATATTGCGAGGGAGAGGAATAAACTCACTACTCATTTTAAAAAATGGGAAAAGTTGGTAGCTGTCATGAACACTCAGTAGAAAATAACCTTGTTATATCTAGTTGGTCTTCTTCACTTTTAGTTAACAACTATTTGCTTTGTATTTAATTTTTTCGTAACGTGTACAGTAATCAAGCTATTGTAAGTAATATATTGTAAGTACTGTGACGTGTATTGTAAGTAAGTTACTGTAAGTAATGTATTGTACGTACTGTAACGCTTTTTGTAAGTTAAGTGTCTGTAGGTAATGTATCCTAAGTACTGTATTGTGTTGTTGCAAAAAAAAAAATTAACAAATTACAAAAATAAAAAATAAAAAAAATATACACTACTTTCAAGTTGTTCCACGGTGGAGTACACGCAGGTTAATAGTTATTTATAACATTCTTTAAATAAAACAACAAAAGACCTAGGGGCAATATAGACCCAGCCACCTTCCCCTGTGGGCCAAACCCCCATCTCCAGGGTAAAATCAATGATCCCAGTGTCACTCAAGATTAATGAACCCAGGTGAGGAACTTAACTTCAGAAGAATGCAAAAGAAGAAAAAATGGGAATTATATTTAGACTGGGCTGTCACCATATTGGCAATGGCCAGCTACCTATATAAAATCATTTGAATTTTCATCTCTGAGTCTTTAAAAGTGTCTCACGTGATTTATCAAATGTTTGTGTGACCAAGAAACAAATTATATTTTTTCATCTCAAAGAAAGGTTTATTCCACATGGGACATTTTTAAGTCACTTTTGCCATGGTTTCATGTCAAGGATGGTGTCATAGAGAATGGGAACAGAGGAGATAGAAATTGAAAAAAGCATTTGAATGATTGATACAATTCATCTAATATCTAGCATTTACAAGGTTCCAACTCAAATCTAAAATGTGTTACTAAAATGTTTCAATTGTTTCACCAGGTGAATGATTCACAGTGACGAAGAAACTGAGTGCACATGGCATATAATACAATCAAGAGAACTCAGTGGCTGTTACATTGGAATGAAGAAATGTCTTAATTGTTTTATTCAAGTAGTTAGGAATAACTTTTCACAATTGTTATTTATTGGAAACAGTGATTATCCTTGTCAACTGGTAACAATAAAATTCACTGATAAAAGTCTTCTAAAATGTTGTATTTTTCTTTGTTCATTCTTCTGTTTTAAGTAGAGTCTGGGTTTAGATCAAAATTGTCAAAAATCAACCCAAAAACAAGCAATGAAAGAAATATTTGTTTCATTTCATGTGCTTGTGATTGACTGATTGATTGAGCTTGGGTTGACTTTTTTAGCAATTTGTTAGTTAGGCTATGACAAAATTGAGAAAGTTTGGATGAAAAGTCCTCCGCAGAGGTTCGATTGGTGTTATTGCGCGAAGTGAGTGCAGGCGCGAAAACTGAACAGTCCATCAGCTCCACTCCTCACCTACCACCTAATTTTACGCCTGCACTCACTTCTCCTTTTTCTCTCCGTACAAAAAGCCCCTTTAATCCCATTTCAGAAATCAGTCCATACCTTCTGTGGTACTAGTTCCAGTACAGACTCAGTGACCAGCTTCATCCCTCTTTTTATTATCCATCCTGTGATCTACTCCTGCAATCTTCGAAAGGATGCATCCATATATCTCTGCATCTCCATTCATTGATACCCCAGCCACATGCAATACAGGTGTTCTTTGTAAGATTCTGAAGACTGCATTTTGCATGGATTACAGTCTTATATGTCACCAAATAAAACTACATTGTCCTTGCTGGCAAAATATAGTTACTGCAAAATCTACAGGGCTAACAGGGACAACATGGTACTTGTTATTTATATACTGGAGACAATAGTGTAGGTGCCAGACAAAAAAATAAGTAAAGAAGAAAACAATTGGTTGATTATCTTTTTCATTGGACTGCTGAGAGGGGGAAGATAAATGTAAGGGGGGGGGGGGGGAGAGGGACTATGGCGAAACATGTAAGAGGGGGAGGGGGACTATGGCGAAGACTAACAAATCTTATCAGAAAATCTCATCAGTGTAAAGCGCAAGCGTCCCGCAAGTAGCCGCAAGAAGTTGCCGGCTCGCGGATGCAAAAAGAAGTGCTTGCGCGTGCATTACTTTTGGGCTGTACTGTGAATCATGTTTTCCATGGGTAAAGTGGGGAGCGACTATAGAATGTAGGGCCACTTTGGTCCACCTCATTTTCATGTGTCGAAAATCTGTGTCGAACGAGGCATATTAAACACAGTATACAGGAGACTGTGTTATGACAATAGTGCGTACGTAGGCAGTATTGCCATTCAGTGGGAAGCAAATAAGTGGCCCTGTATTCTATAGTTAAGCTGAAAGTAGTTCAAAGTGGGTCGTACGACCACAGCTTTAATATATCTGCTAAATCTTTCACTTACATCTAGCTACCTCTTGTGTCCGGCATTGTCCGGTTTGTTTACTAGTTGAACACTTGCACAACACTCCAGTTGTTTACGACCCAGCAGAATCAATAGACAGGTTGTCGCATCCTCAGCATAAAGTGACTCAACCTAGACGAGAATTTCAGTAACTTTCTATGTTTCAGTAATTCAGATCCCAGAACAATCTTGCCTTCTTTCTAGGATTTGTCGTCGGCAATTTTTAATTGTTAAACGCGCGCGAACTGGGGAGAGCACAGATCTACCAACTGAGCCTGAACACAAGACAGCACATTAGAGATGGCATTTACCGTTTACAAAAGTATGCATTTTACTCCACGCGATTCATGTCTATTTTTCGAGCCCTTAGATGTACCAGATTCCACAGAAAAAGACGTTTTCGTCTACATCGGAGATAAAGAGCGATAATAAGAATCTATAAATCGTTGTAATGTTAGCGTAATGAAACACTGATATCAATAGTAGAGAAAAAGAATCAGTCCCGGCTTGCATTATTAAATTCCTCCTTTTTACGTTTATGTTCAGTTTGATTCTGTGTTTAAAAATCGTAATAAGTTGCTCTGTTGTGTTTTGTGCAAGACCTTTGAAAAATTAGACACGCAATGCACACACCTTTCTACGCCAAATTCTCCCCATTGAATTTTTTCCAGTTGCTTAGGTTTTGAGAATAATAAACAATTATTGGCCTAGGTTGAGCAAAATATCGTGATTTGTCAGTGGCGAGCAGATCAATTATTTGCCGATGCCGAAGGCAGAGGCAAATAATTGATCTGCGAGACACTGACAAATCACGATATTTTGCGAAATCGAGTTCAATAATTGTTTTATCATTCAACAAGACAATGTGTTTTTCCATTTAACCAGCACACTTGTTTCACAATTATTTATTCTTACACCAAGTGCGCGCTTTCATTTCGTTCAAAACTTTAATATTCTGCACAAAAAATACAAAATTAGTAAATTCCGCTTTCGCTAATAATTAATTGCTTTAAAACGAATACACCAACTGATTTGCCAAAAAGTGCAACGTTCAAAAGGAAGATTCACACTTTTTTCTTCAAATTTTTTAGCCAAAAATCGCAGAAGTTCGGCACTTTAATGACTTACTTGCCCGCGATTAAGTTTGAGCTACAGTTTGAGCTCTGAACAGGTGACTAAACTGCGCACGAGCAGAATTATTCGCAGCAAAACAACTTCGCACTGTAATACGCATGAGCAGACAATTATTCGTAGGCAGTTATTTGCAGTGACGTAATGGTCTCTCGGCCAATTAAAACGCCGGATAAAATAACGTGAATGATAATTACTTATATTTGCCCTTACGGCGCTAAGATTGCTTCTAGAAGACCTCTTAATAATCGCCATAAAATGGCTTCTACAAGTCCTTATAACACAACAGCGGACAAGAACTTTGAATGTCGGGGAATCAAGTCTCACGTCAGAAGTCCTGAGACTAAGAATTAAATTTTAATAAAAAGAATGTTTATTGTTTAATAATACTTTGCCATGAAAAAAAGAACTGCAACACACAAAGAGCAAACGGATGGCGGGATAGTAGCAGGGGGAAACCTAATTCTTATTTAAAATAGTAATAATAATAATAATAATAATAATAATAATAATGAAACTTTATTTCCGTGTCAATGTATTTAGTTATACAGTAAGCTATTGTAATTGGACATCTATCTACTCCAAACTTATCTAAGATACTGAAACTATTTACAATGTGTGAATATAGAAGTGAACTAATCTAAAACAATATGACTATGAACAATGTGTAAATAAACAGGTATGCAATATTCATAAATTGTAAAGCTTGCAGCAACTAATGTTGTTATCTATGTGACTTGATTCAAAGGCTACTCTCCTTATATGTATGAAACTACAAAACAGGTAATAGAAAAAATTGTAAAACGGAAACAGTCTTCAATGTCATTTTTACGGTCTTAATTCTTTTGGGAAATTTCTTTTTATATTTTTGGTTTACGTATTTCAAAATTGTGATTCTAAAACGTCCAAAAAAAAAAATATTGCCGAGACCCGGGATTATTCAGAACTCATACGAGCTCTCCGGATTTGAACCAGGGACCTTCAGATCTTCAGTCTGACGCTCTCCCAACTGAGCTATCTCGGCAACTCACGCGCAGAATTGATAAAAATAAGGACAAGTAGACTGAGAACAAAAAGAAACAATTACTACCTGTGGGAAGCACAACTTTGGAAACAAACCTTGTCACCTTGAATTTGACATTTTACCCAACGTAGAGAGAAAAAGATTGATATAATTACTTAGCGAGAAAAGGTCTAAGTTAGATCTTAATCAAGTTAGATCAAGCTGTTTAAATTTTCGTTGAATAAAGTCATTTTTTACGTCTCTGAATCTTTTTTTCAAAAATTTTGTTGTTTTTTAAATACAGCTCCTACATACATACGGACGGCTTTCCGACAATTAATAGCAAAAATTTGGCCCCTACTCACGGAACTAAAATGCTGAAAAAGCGAATTAGCCAAGAATTCTAATAATAAGGTGAATACAAATTGAAAATTCGATGGAGTGATTAAAGTGAAAATGATTTTTCTTTGTTCCTCGGTATTAATTTGTAATTTCCTTTCCAACTGGGTCCTATAGCCGGGGGAAATTCAATAGGGCGTTTGCCCACTTCATAGCATTCTCACTGATACTTTTTTAAAAAAGTCTACTTAATGTTCATTGAGTTGATTCCGTGTCACCATGTTCTTCAGTTCCCGAAGCTGTTCTAAAACGCGGAGGAGTAGTCTGGTTGTTTCAGTAAATAACTGAATGACTGCTATTGGAACAACCTCATTCCCAGGGTCAGTTTTTCATTTTAAAATTGGGAGGGGTGGCTCTCTCATTTTAAAAGGGAAAACCCTGGGAACGAGGTTGCCATCGGAAGACAACGATACTTAAGAAATTACTTGCAAAAATAAAAGCAATTTTGCTTTTCTAGGACTGCAGTGGGTAATTGCGAACAAGTAATGACGTTTGAGCCAGTTAGAGTCACGTATTCGTAATTGATTGGAATAGTGTTCTAACATTTGAGTCTGCGCAGTAAATGAAAATGAAAATCAAAATCTTAAGAGTAAGCATTCAATTAAAAGTTACCGAAGAGACTTAGACATTTGAGTTCGTTGATGGTAATCCTCAAAGTATGACCATTCATTTAAAAGGCTAAAGTTGCGCCCTTTGAGCACGTTCTGGTTCCAGGTTGATTAAACTCTAAGTGTCACCATTCAAATGAAATCTATGGAGCATTGTTTTTGTGTGGTGCTATTTTTTTCAGATTTTAACTTTGCCACTTTTGGGGTAAAAAAATCCCTCTTTCACTAGTCTCTATCGTCGCAATATTCCTCACACACTGCCTCATTGCTTCTCGCGATCGGACAAATAGTTCTCTTTATTTTGTGGGCCTTGACCTCAAGACGGTTTTGAAAATATAAACAAATGTTAAAAAATAGTTATAAGGCAGGAGCATCCAAAGACAACCGGATATTTACTACTAGTAACAATATTTGACGTGTGTCTATTCTAGACAAATCCGCCTTAAATTGACCATTAGAGAGAAACTTAAAGACAAAATCCTTTCAACAAGTCCTTGATTAGTGCAGGGGATGTAAGTGAATTTTACGTTTGAAGAGCTTGACTCAACTCAATTTGACTACAAAAGTTTTTTTGTTTGTTTGTTTTCTTTTTTCTGGGGAGGTAAAAAAGCCAAACAAAATGGAGTACGATATGCATTGGCATAGCCAACATTCCGGTAAGACTGCGACACATCTATCTTTTAGGTACGAGAACTTTCTTGATATTTCATTAACCTTTTTGAATTTTTCCTCGAGTTTTCAGCTCGTTGGAATAAGGTTTTCAGACATAAACGGGACTTAAGTTCCTCATGAAATCGCGTCTTTGTCTACTTAACCCGCACAATTTTTTATTGTACTTTTAAGTCAAGTTACATTTCAGTTTTGACACGGTCAACTTTGATTACTTATTTTTCTCCTTGTGAAGTGATATAGACAAGAAGACGTTTGTAGTATGATGCGACTACTTCCCTTCAAGTTTGAGTATATTAAATTCTCTTCGTGGTGAGACTTCAGAACCCTATTATAACTGTCCAATTACAGAAATCAATTCAAACGCATGAGGATAATCTGATTTATAAAACAAGTTTTTAGATGACAATAGATATGAACAAAGTTGAAGAAAAAAAAAGAACGAAAAGCTTGCTGATTGGTTATAGCGCATTTCATGTGCTGCATGAATTTTTCTTAGAAAGTCACATTGTCCAACACATGCCACATGCAGTCCAATGCAAACATATAACTACTTCAGAGAGTCAATTCATAAACGAACAATTTAATAGCCTGCATGTACTGTACGATGTACGTCAGAGTCATGCGAAGAAGCCGCACTCGAAACACGAGATTGCGCCCCAGAACTTTCAGGGAAGTCTCCTTCCATTCTGTCGTCTTGTGCGAAAACAATTAAAATACCTCGGGAATTCTTATAGAGTCAAAATGAGTTTAAAGAAGCAACGTTTTCAGCGCAGGCCATTCCCGCGACCATTCCCGCTCCTTTTGGGATGAACGTGAGCCCTTAGTACAAACCACTGACTTAGACAGAGACTCGTGTCATGCTGAACACAGCAGAGTGTCCAGTTGGTCCGACAGGAGGAACCGGTTGCCTAACGCACTCCCCTTCCTCCAAGAGGTCTTAGTTCTCGCAATGGTTACGTGTCCCGCAAGTTCTGTGCCAGTCACACGGCTTCAGTTCTAACGGTGAGGTGTGATTTTTAAGTCCTAAGTGTGCACGCATTACGTGCCTATAAGTTCAGTTTCGTTGCTGGTATGAAAACAACTTTTTGGCGGTGCTCCGCCGGGGCTCTGTGAAAAGTGTTGTACCCAACTATTAACGGTCATAAAGCTTTGACCATTTACACTTTGGCCAGTAACAATTGTTTGGGTTTATTTTGTGAAATAAAATGAAGACAACACATCTATGAGCTCACGCGAATTACAAACATTGCAAGAGGGCCTAGATGGGGGGGTCGGCATAACAGCTAACAGTAAAATTTTAGGCCATTTAACAGCTAACACTAAAAAATTCGCTGTAACAGTTAAAATTAATAAATGAATAAAAATTTACACAAAGATCGAGAAAATTGCCTTTTTTCGCATGTTAATGGCAATTTCATCAGTAACATCACTTCTGTAGTTTCAGTTATCCATTTTTCTTGTTTCATTTAGTATCTAGAATGTGTTGTAACACTTAACTATAATTTCATATATAACAGTTAACAGTAATAATTCGGCCTGTATAACACTTAACAGTAAAAAATATACGGCCCATAACACCTAACAGTAAACCCCATCTAGGCCCTCTTGCAAGAACAGTTCGAAACTACTTATGCAGTCTATGCAAACGCTCGATTGGTTCTCGGGTTCACTGATAAACTATGGAGTCTCCCAGTTTCCCTCTCGAGCTCTTGTTTGCGAACACTTGCGCTGTTTTCAACTGCCAAATTCTTGATGTAAAAAAAACGTGTACATTTCAAAATGGATACCTGCAAGGATGGACAATTAAAACTTGGACAGCTGATAGGCTTGAATAAATTCTGCTCGTAAAATGGCTGATAATTATTCTGCCCGCCGACAATGCTTGTAAAAATCGCTTAAACTGCTCGAAATTCTGCCGGCAGAATTTATCCAAGCCTAACGGCTGAGCAAAACCTCTGAAGATTTTTTTCCGCCATTGAGATGCTGTGTTTGATCAACCAATCAATGCGCTCGCTCTGCGTTTATAACAAGTTTCTGTCTCTGACTTTTTAAAGATAAAAGAAAGTTTTATCTCGAACTGACTCGAAGGATGTTATATTCCTTATGTGCTTGGTCATATAAGCTTCAACATTGACGAGGAGATTTTAACGACCTGAAGAGTGTGGCCACGAAAGACGGCTAAGCTATCTAAAAAGGTAAGAAGGAAAAACATATGTAAGGCTAACTTAAGACTTAAGCTTACATGTTTTTAACAGATTTTAATAGCATACAGGCCCTAGTTGTTCAAAGAGTGGATCACACCAAAGCAAAACTAAACTCTATAGACGTACACAGATATTTAGGTCAAACAAACTCAAGAGAGGTAAATTTTGCAATGTCGGGGGTAGAAGGGGAATAATGAATAGCGAGTTAAAACATTAAATGAATAAGGAATATTTAGAGCTTGAACGTTTGGAATGACGAATAATTCAGTCCCTTTAAAGGAATAATGAATATCGAAATGTTGTATACACTCGACCCTGTAAAATCTTTGTCGGTGTTTGCTGCTATGCGTGAAGGCCAACTAAAACAGTAGTCTGTAATCCGGCAAACATGGTTACTCTGGATGATCTGTATTCAATTAGGACTCCTGGATGCAAAATAGACTGCGAACGGTCTCTAAAATCCGCACAGGACGAGTGATATTCGAGCGGCGAGTAGCGAAGCCGCGAGTAAAGCGGGCACGAGAGCGAGTGGAGAGCGCTCCTCGCTTGCTCTCCCGCCAGCGCTACTCGGAGCTTCGCCGCTCACCGCTCGAATATCGTGCTCACGGCTTCGCCGCTCGTCCGGCATGGATTTTAGAGCAAAAGAGAGACTGCTTGCAGTCTAGGTGCAAAAAGCCTTTCCTGGCGACTTTCTCATAATTGGTGCATTTTTTCTGTATTCAATTGTTTTAAGGGACGGACCACTTGACTCCTGCGAGGAAGAGAGTTGAGTGATTTTGACAAAAAAAATCCTGCTGCAGATTTATTAAATGATAAAACACCAATGTCAAAAAAACATTCTTGGCACATACAGTGCACCGGAAAAGAAAATTCCCACTGCAAGACTTCCCTATAGCTGACACAAGCAGCGTTATTTGTTAGATAGAAGTTAGCACATATACTTAGTTAGCGCAAAAAGTGAGTTGAATCTACAGCAACTAAAACACTTTCATATGCGCCTCAAATTGCCGTAAATCGCATGTCCGAGGACTAAATTTTCAAATTTTCCCGGGGGAGCATACCCCCGGGCCCCGTAGATACACCCGCCTTCGAAGGCTTTTGTTTGAACCCTCTCAAGTTTCTCTAAATCCTAGATCTGCACTTTCTAAGAGTTGTGGGTCCCATCTATTTCATAGGTTCCATGTTAAAAAATATTGTAAACGGGCCCTGATTCAGAGATATTTTAGAGTTCCTTGAAACGAGACAAGTGAACGTGTATTCGACACTTTTTTCTTTATAAAATTGCGCTTTTTGTTAATTCGTACTCATTATCCACATATGATATGGAATTATATGCAAATACTCCCAATTACTTAGGTCATGAAGACGTCGAAACGTCGTTCGCTCTTACATCGTTTATTTTCTTCCTAAAATGTTAGCCTTAAAACAGTTTGATGTAGTTCCCGTGGAAACAATTACTCTTCCAGGAAAAATGCAGGCGTTGTATTTCAGCTCAAAGTTAACATGAGGTAAGAGAAAAATGAAAATATCTTGACTGACATTCAAAAGAGAAAGTGACAAGTAAAAAACGTTTCTCGTTAATACAGTGTTTAGACAGCCAAATAGACGCAATTCATGACAGCTACTTTGAAGGAAGATAATCTGGCCAAGACCAAAGGTTAACAGAAGTTTTTGTTTCTCGCTGTATTTATGTTACAGTCAAGTCGATACTAAAAAAGACAAATCATTATCCACGAATCTTTAAATGAGGATTACCCCGTGTTAAATTTTACGCCCTCTTTTTCCTTGTTACTTATAACTCATGCAGTTACATTGCGTTTCGTGTCGTTGAAGGTTCGCCACACCGGCACGACTCAAAAGATGTCTTATTGTCAATCGAAATGCCATTAAATGCCTGCGTATGTTATTGGCTTCACATGAAGAATGCCGCCTGATTCATATATGGCAATCCTGACCTTATAAAGCGTAATAATTTGTGTTTTACTACACGATTTATGTATCACTCTCCATTTCAAGATGGCGACCGACTAAGCAAACTCAAATTTGACTTCCGGCAAAATACTGCTCTTTTGCTGTAAAAATTGTTCATTACACGCAAGATACTGCTAGAGATTGTAAATAATCTCCTAGAGAATTTATTCCTTCACAACGAAACTTGAAAGGCCTTACCTAGAGAAGACAACGAACAATTTTCAGCTCGTTTTGCCACATTCTGGTTTAAAATGTTCAAATGACAAGGTAAGCAGAACCAAACACGTGGCACGTGGGATATTCTATTCATTGCATGAAATTTTTGCGGAAGCTTTAGTTTTGCGGGAGCAAATTTCATATTTTGGTCCGTTTTCTAAGTTATTACGTCTGGATTAGACCAGGTGCAAAACTGTAACAATGTAAAAACGCTGTTGTTTGTTTGTTTGTCCCTCGAGTAACTATGTTTTTACTGAACATACAAGTAAAAAAAAATGTTTATTTGGTGCTCGGTTTTGTTTAAGTAAACTGTTTTCATTTTGTAAGGCTGATAGTAGACAGATAAAAACCTGAGTTCTCTGGGGAGTATGCTGATTCACGTATACAGGTGGCTTTGAAGTTCACTTTCTGGTGACGCTGGTGACTGATTCACCTGGTAATTTTTATAGTGAAATAAATTTGGGGGAGCTAATTTCCGAGGAACGCCTTTTATTTACTTATTTATTTGTTGATTTGTTTCTTTGTTTGCGGATAATGAAGACGTGAGAAAAAACTTAATGGTGACAATGTTATGTAAATAGAAACATATTACATCAATTATATTATTCAATTATCTACCCCTTCCTCACCTATGGTTTATTAATTTGGGGCAATACTTATAGTACTACTCTTAAACCCTTAATAACTCTTCAAAAGAGAGCTATACGTACTATAACTTTTTCAAAACCGGATGAACACTCTGAGCCTCTTTTTAAGGAATTAGAGATCCTTAAATTAACTGATCTTGTTACCCTTCACAATGCACTCTTCATGTATCACTATTACTATAATCTTCTTCCATCTTCCTTTGAAAATTTCTTTCAAACAGTAGCATCTGTACACTCATACAATACTAGGCTTGCTTCTAAATCGACCTATTACATCAATACCATCAAAACAAACTATGGTAAATTCAACATTCGCTTTGCAGCTGTAAAAGTTTGGAATCACCTTGATGAAAGCATTAAATACCTCCCCCTTAAAACGTTTAAAAACAAAGTCAAGCTAAACATCTTACAGTCTTACTGTTCATGAGTTTTCAACTGGTAGTTGTTTATTTATTTTATTTATTTATTTATTTATTTTTACTTATTTATTTTCTTTATTTTCTTCTTTTCGTCTTTTTTTAATTGACTAATTAATTGCTTTCACCAAGCTTTAGTGCCAACCTACCTCTGTACTTAAACATCACTTAGTTTTACTCAGCTCGATTAGCTTTATAGTTATCCTGAGTAAACATTACCTATTTTTGTATTAATATATTATATTGTAAAGTTTAACTTTTTTTCCTTTTTCTATCTGGTAATAAAGCTTGTTGTTGTTGTATGTCGACTAATGTATACAGGTGGTTTTGAAGTTCAGTTGTTTATGGCAATCTTCTGGTGGCACTGGGGACTGTTTAGCCCGGGAACGATAACTTAGCGTGTTAGGTCTATGGAAAACTAAATTTTAATAAATTGTGGTGATATATCTTGAATCTAATTAAGTGGGCTATTTAAAACTCCTAGCATAAAATCTCAAGCTAGAGCGGAGCAGAAAAGGAAAATTTCTCCGATTTGATACGACTACAATATGGCATGTGACGTCAGATCTCTGTATCCAGGGTGCCACATGTCTATTCAAAATATTAGATATTAGATAGGACTAATTTGTATTAAAATAATAAGTACTTCAATGTTTTTTCAAACAATGTATGTTTATAAATACATTCGCTGGTTTTAAAAGTTACAAACTATGTCTATAATAGAGAACACCCGAAATTAAAAAAAAAGTGTTAAAGGGTAAACGAGTTCGACGTTTCCATTCAACACTGTTCAACGTTGTTAAATACAACTTCAGCAATGTTAAATTCAACATGTTAAGCGCGTTTGTTGAATGATGATTATTCAACCTTACTTTTGTTTTCAGATGTAAACAACAATGTTGAATTCGTTTGGCAATCTTGTTTAACATCGTACAACAAAGTTGTATTCAACAATGTCGAATCCGTTTGATGGAGACCTTAGTAGTATTTTTAGCAAAGACTTAATTAAGCTGCAGTAGGTACAAAATATGCTAATTTAGACATCTTACAATTTTGAACCGAATTTGGACGTGTATTGTTAGTACAACGTAATCCGCGTCTGGAGTACATCCTATGTGCTTCAAGACCAGTTACTCGTAATATGGCAAAGTTGAACACCAGGCTTAAGCCGCGACCTTTAATTTAAAGCATAATCTAAAACATAATCCCTTTTATTTTTGTTTTTCCAGCTTCAGCACATGGCTTCAGTCTTTAATTGAATCGCGGAACTGGTTTTAGAAAACGACTGCGTCTTCGGATAAACAGAAAATGGACGTTTGAGCAGAGAACTGTCGAAATCAAACCTGAGAGATCAGTGCTAAAGACTGAGTAAATAGTGAAGAGGTTTAGTGAAGCGAGCCGCTGTCATTTTCAGAGTTAATGTATGGACATTTTTAATAATTTATACTAAACCAAGCGAAGCGAGATGTTTCTCGAGGATATATAATTTACCAAAAACCAATCGCCCTGCAGTGATTCAAGCTCGAGCATCTGGAGAAATACACCTGTTTCCTACGGAAGATACGCCTTCATTGACGATCTTTGGACATGGTATAAACTCCGATTTCAGCTCATGATGAGAATTCAGCTGGGCCGCTGCGTGGCGAGCACTGGTTGTCGCATGCAAAGTGGCGGATTGTGTCGGTTACTGTTCAGACTAAAGTATTTAAGGTTGCTACTGCTATTTGCCTTGATCGTTTTTGTTTTTTTGATTGCGTCTCATCTCAAAGATCCCACCGAGAGTGAAATGTTTACAGTACACAGTGGATATTATAGGAAAGATGCTGTTTACGTCGAACAAATTGGACGTGTTGTATCTTTGAAGGGCAATATCAGAGACTGGAACACCGACAAAACTGCATCAAGTATGGAAGGTCATAAAAATAACTTGGAACATAAAGACTCGGATGAACGACAGCCATCTGACAGAACAGAAACTCTACAAGACAAAACATACTGCCTCAGCTGGTGCCAGAGAAAATCACCCACAAATGGAACTTATTTTCTAAGCGCGGTTCTGCTCGTGCGAATTTATTCTAGCGATTTAGCCAACCTCAGCACACGAGAACTCCTACAATGGCTCTATTACTTAAGCTACGCAGGCTTTGAGCACGTTTATGTCTACGACGCTTACGTTTACAAAAATGAATCACAAAAGAACGCTCTTGAATTTCTCATTAAGCAAGGCTTCGTAACTTATATTGATTGGAGCCATAAAGCGTATCCATATTCGGTTTCGGGGACACAGGAAAGCGCTTATCAACATTGTCTGGACAAATGGGGCAATTTATCAACGTGGCAATCAAGCATTGATATCGACGAATATCCATTTTGTCCTCAAGATACTAAGCCTAATTTTATGCAACGCTTTATTGCTAATTTTTCAAACGAGCGACCTGATATCTCACAGATTACAATGCCAAATTTCCTTTTTCTTGGGAAGCCATCAGACGATAAGCAACATCCTCTACTTATTGATCGGCTTAAGCGGAGAACCCACGGCCCTGCAAATGCTTTGGTAAAACCGATCTACAGGACAGCAGACGTTACCAAAACAGGCGTTCATCACCACGACTTAAGAAGAGGAATTTCCGAAGATGCAGATCAATATAGGATAAGATTGAATCATTATTGGGGAGCGAGGCTCCAAAACTGGGGGGAGGACACGCCAGAGATTCTTGCTAAAACCAGAGAAGAAAACACGATTCAAGAAATTGTAGATAATCTCTTGAAATGCGATCTTGTTTGCTTGCCAAGTGAATCTATAATTTATAAGTTTCGCTGGAATTGAGCGGTTTTTGGCCTTAACCGTTTTGCAATACCCCGCGCATGCAGCGCAAAATAAAAGAGTTTAACTGACGTAGATAAAATAAGCTAAACATCGGATTGTTCTGCGTTTTATTTTCACGTTTTTAGACTAAACAGGGTTGCTTTTAGGTCTACTCTAACGCTTTGATTAAATCCTCATGAAATGTTAAAAGTTGAAAACTACTGACTGAAGCTGATAAAGTATTATCGAATATCAGTCGATATATATCAAGAATTTAAATAGCACACCTGTCGTTATTTCGAAATACAGAATATGTTTTCATATAGTTAAATTACGGCAACTATTTTTCCGACAAAGACACAAAGTTTCTGTGCATTACTTCATTTGAGTGAGTCCGTTAAGCTAATATTTTCAACAGATTATGGCCTATTTATAGATCTTTAAGTCTTCGATAGCGCTTGGTTCGGAAAACAAAATGTAAATTTATTACAAATTTAAAGAGAGAGAAAGTTCTTCAATTCATCTCCTGCAGGGTTATGAATTTAATTCATATACCACATTGTATGTATTCATTATTTCACGGGAATCAAGTAAAAGAACTTGCAAATATGACCAATTGCCACTGGCCGTTATAGCTCAAGTGGTGGACTCTTTGCACCGGTGTCGGTTTCAATCCCGTTGAAGCCATTTTCTTTTTCTAGAAAATTGATCAAGAAAGAAACTTGATAAATTTTAATCTCGGTGAAAAAATTAGAAAGATGTAATATTCATTATGCTACAAGCGTGAGACATGAAGAAAATCTGAGCCCCCGACAAGAATCGAACAAGAATCAAACAAACGACCTTCTGTACACCGGTGTACAAAAGGTCGTGGGTTCGATTCTTGTCGGGAACTTAGCTTTTCTTCTTTGTTCCTCGCACGTGACATACTAAATACTACATCTTTCTTTAAAAGGTTTTTTATGAACTGCGATTATCTGTTCCTCTTCAATTACTTATATCCTTCTTACGTGGTTTCCATAAGGAGTCAACGTAACATTGGATAAGCACAAGCATAAGAAGAAAGAATCTTTTTAATTTCGTGCTTGTGCTTATATTATGCTAGCCTGTGAACAGGCTCCGCAGTGAAAAAGAGCGCAAATTAAATAAATCAGCGAGCGGAGCGAGCCGAGCGTAGACTGGGTAACCTCCCCGTCTCTTCGCTCGTTCTCGCCCTGTTTTCTTCGCTCTTTCCTTTTCTTTGCTCTTTCCCCAACCAGAGAGCCTGTTCAGAGGCTAATGCTTGCGTTCAGCCTGATATTACACTGACACAAGTGCTGTTGTTTCGTTCAGTCGCGCTTGTGTTCGCATCGCTAGTGAAAATCAGGCTCAACAAAACTCAGAGACTTGCTCCATGTCGATCGTTTTTTCTTGTGAACCAAACAGATATTCAGATTGCGGAAAAGGGCGCAATAAACTGGCCTGAGCGCAGACGTCTCCTTTTTCCTTTGTTTCACTTGCGCCCTGCTTCACGTGCGTGTGTTGCGCGCTAAGGGATGCCAAGATTTGGCAGCGGAATGAGCGATTTGTGTCACCTCCCGCTATTATAGACGAGTCGCTCGTTCTGCGTCAACGAAATCTTATCTGGCTAATCAAAGCGAAGGCAAATAACGCTACGGGCCAATCAGAACTCGAAGCAAAAACAGGTGAAACTGCCAAGCAGGCGTAAGCATGCGTGCATAAGCTAAGTTACCATTGGTTTTCGTTTTACTCCTGGTCGATTGAAAAACAGTATGTTTGTTTTAATCGAGCAAGTTAAACGCGGCTTCGATCCAAGTTACTTTGATGGGGAGTGGCGGTAGGGTAGGGTAACCTGTGGAAAAAACTGCATTTGTTTGACCACAGAAAGCAGGAGAAATGGAAGGGCGGGGAGGGGGAGGAATTGCGCAACAATGTATCATGTTGTACCGCAGCAAAAGCGAAGGAGGAGGGGGAAGGCAAGGAAGCAACACCGCACATCATTTTTATTTCTGCGCCATTTGTTTGTTCATAACGTATAAGGTATCTTCTCATAACCTCACAAGACAAGATGCAGGTACATTTTAACGTATCGCGGAGCACTTTCTCTCAAAAGTTAACTTCTCTCTTTGGCACACTTTCATTTGCTCATTCAAGCCCAACCAAACGCCTAACGGTGGTTTGTCTAATTTCTATCTCAAAGTCTGTTCCCTTTCCCTTCTGTAGTACTTTTCCTTTCTACACCTGCCGCGCAGGCCAAGTCCATTTCTAACGGATTGTGCGTTCAATGGGGGTGTTTTAGTCTCCAGAGACCGGAATTTCATTCCGCGTGATTGACTTCCCCTGAAACGCGACTTCATAAGAATCTTGTCTGTGGCTTTTAGCAGCATCAACATCATCAATAACAATTCTCGCGAAGATCACAGTTGATAACTCTCAGGATCATTCATGTTATTTCCATGAAGTTGATCTGATTTACTGAAGACACCCAAATGTGACCACCACATCGAGAGAGCCAGTTTTACTGGCTGACTTTCACAGTGCATGAGTTTGTTTCAATCAGCTTCCTGGGGGGGGGGGGGGGGGGTGACTCTTTGTAGTACCAAAGCAGGTATAACAAGCATCCCTGGGAGCTATCACCTAAGAACACTTTGTAACTATTTCGGGATCATTTGCATCATATCTTGGTTCATCATTGTCTTCCCACACCTCATGAGGTACGTTTGTTAGCATTTCCATTGGAAAGCAGTGGATTGCTGAGTCATTAAAAATATCACTGTGGTGAAATGTGTTCTTAATCGGTGTTTCAATTAAGTATGGAAGTATCTGAAGAAAGTCAGTCAAGGCAAAATTCAAAAAACGAATTTTCATAAAAGGACAAAACATAAGAATATGGCGGCTCTCAGGACGGTGTTTGTAGAAATCCTTGCCACAGGAAACAATTAGAGAAGTACAAGACAATGGTCATTGCTGTGGTGAAATTCTCAATCTCTTTCCTTTAAAATTAGCTTTTAGGTGAAAAAGTGAAAATAAATCAACCTTAAACACAAAAAATTCACTCTGCAATAAAAACAAGGCAACTTTCAGGAGTTTTCTAGTACCAAACCCTTTTAAAATTACCAGTTGCATTTAATTTTGTAACCAATCTTTATTGGCAGTCCTGCAACTTCCTAATGCACCTATCAATGTTAAGCTGGGGGAGCGGGGGGGGGGGGGGGGTGCAGGCTACTCTTGGAAAATTTGACATTTTTAGGTAAGCCAGAGTCAAATTCCCTACCCTCTGGCAACTGATAAACGTCAAATTTCAGCCCCTAGAGTAACTTTTTTTTCTGAAAGTCAAATAATTGGGGCATCCTGTATGTTGAAAGTCCCTACCCAGGGGTAGGTGCATAAAGGGATGCCAAGTATTTTGACATTGCTTTTAGGTTTTTAATAGGGTAGAGCCATATAAGGACCTTATCTATTCTTCCTCAGATTGTTAAATACTTATTCATATTGGGAGAGTTACAACCCAAAAATAACACAAAGTTCCAAGCCCTGATATAATAATAACATTGCTAAGGTTTGACTGCAGATAGATAAAGAGGATACATTGTAAATATAAGGTGCCTCTTCTCTGAGTTGTCTTGAGGGTATTCTGTAACAAAAAGGTTGAGCAACATCCAATAAATGATTATACCTGCCAACTTTCATCCACCAGATTCCTACAAATCATCCTTAGCACGTTGTGGGGCTGATGAGATATTCAGAAATCACTTGAAATCGATTTACATGGTACAATTTTTGCTTATGACTGTCGTATGCAACTTTTGTAGAGCGTGCTGCCTGCATCAGGTAAAGATTGTGTACAACTTGTCGTTCTAACATTTTGATTGTGGCTATGACTATCATAGGGTTTTAAAACATTACAGTTTTTGTGTTGCGTGTGACTGTCGTAAGGAGGTGGTAGGTTGAATTTACACGACATGATTCATGTTGTAGGCATGGCATAAGCATATCGCATGCGACAAAATCGTGCCATGTAAATCAGATCAGCCTTTACACATTGTCTCCAAGGATGAAAGGGAATGGGGATTCCATCAAAACCATGGCTCATGGCTGTTTAGCAAATCACATTTCATAAGGAAGAAAAGGGCGATTTCCATTTCACCCCAGATAAATATTTTAAATCATGGTTCAGGAAAATATCCCATACCCCACATAATAAAGTGCCTATGCATTTAACTCAGGTATACCTTCTCATTTTATTCCTCCAGGCTCCAACTTTCCCCCTCTCCTCCCCAACCTCCTCGGTAACAACAAGGAAAGAGTAAGAGAAAAACAGTACCTTTCTTGGTAACTTGAAAACCTGTTTCCAAGAATGATAACATTGGATAATCCTGGCCCCCAATTGGCCCACAGGACACTGTTATAGAGAGGTTTTCCACAATGAAGCATAAAAAATAACGTCAATCTTTCCACTTTTCTCTTTCCTTCCTAAAAGATAAATGAAAAAGAAGTTCAGTATACTTAAGGTGGTCTAACACTAGGCAACTGTGCCCTATGTGACACCTGGCCCAAAATGGACTTTAAATGATGATGATGATGATGATGATGATGATGATGATGATGATGATGATGATGATGATGATGATGATGACGAACTCTAGGCAATCTTTTGTGCATCTTGCCGCAAAACAAAACAGCAAAATAGGAACACAAGTTTTTAAAAAAATGCCTATTGCTACATATTCTGGAACAGATAAATCTTGCCTTTTCTCAGTTCCCACAATTATTACTTTTATTGTTGCGACAAATCTAACCAAGCTTAACCTCTCACCATGAATTGCGACAACTTAAAAACTGTGGGAAAGTCCATTACAAGGAGTTACACTTGGCAAATTGTTCACCTAGAGGTTCAGTTCACTACATGACCTTTAGATATCTGTACCTCATTGTGTTCAATAAGAGAACATCCAGACTCCTCTACCATCATTTTATCGTCTTGTGAGAAATGAGGTTCATAGATGAAACACAGGCCAGTAATCTGGAAATGAAATCAATCGACCTGTCATCCAATTTCTTCCCAGTAATATTCCCTCCTGAAGATTTAGCGACCACTCATTCAACTGATTTAAACACTTTTTTCAACAATTTCAACAATTTTTTTTCACTTGTTGAAAACCTACTTAACTTTATAATTTAATTTATTTCAATTAGCTGGTAATTAGATAAGAGATTTTACATGCAATTGTTAAATAGGCTAAATTGCATTGTTGCTAATGATATTGTTTCCTAAAGGTATAAAGAGCACTAAATGTGGCTGCACCATACTGTAAATTACAGGTATAATGTTACACTGTGTCATGAAGGAATGTTGTTACAGCCTAAAAAATTAATATATAATCCAGTCAAATGTTGACCTGTAAAGCTCTATTTAGTCCATGGGGGGGGAGGGGCTTATTCCTTTTCAGACCTTCTAGAAAACACGGGGTTTAATAAAGAGGCAGGGGGGGGGGAGTGTTAGAGCATTTTCAGAATTCATTCAACATATTATAGTAATTGTGGGTTACCTGAAGTAGTTCTTTCAACAAAAGCAAGAAGGCAAACTGGTACCTAGCAATAGGACATGAAGCTATTTTTCCAATACCATAACAAACAATATCAAGGACAGGTTCTTTGAGAACAACTGGGGTTCTTTTACATCCACATTTCTCGGCACATTTGCAACTCTCTGTAAAATGGCTACCAAGAAACAACTCTGGAAAAAAAAGTGTAAATAAGTGTTACAACCTGAAAGTCTGAGATGACAGGTAACAGAATACTGTATGATAATTTGATTTATCAATTTTTTTTACTATCTATGTAATTGAATTTCCGGCAATCGAATAAGTAACCTCTGCGCAAAACCATCCAATTTCCTGTCATGCGTGCACAACATTCATCATACGCATGGCCACTTCCGTCTTACATATAATTTTTGTGCATGCGCTTTCATGTGATCTTGGCTAAAGCTTGTCAACTCAATGAAAACGTTCCTTGTAGCATGTTTATTTGAGCGTTACGTAAAACTGAAGATAAATCTCAGTAAAATAAACCTTTAACAATTCCCGCCTTGTCTTTCTGCTAATTTTCTGAGCTGGGAAAAGTGACAAAACTTTTGTCGAAAAGAAAAAAAAAGGAATTTGTCGCGCAACCTGTTCAGTTGATACCCAGTTAGAAACCAGTATTTTGAATGAATCTGTCCAAAGATGGAGGCAGATCAAAGAATCGGACGGTTTTGCACAGAGGTTACTTATTTGCTCACCAGAACATAGGGTGACCAAGAAACCCCTGCTTGCAGGGTATTTGACATTTAAACCAGGCCTTACTTTGGCTCACTGCTTCTTTCACACCTCCATGTTACTTTTACAGTTTAGTACTCCCCAGAGCCAACAGAAAAAGAACCCCCTTTCTTGGCAGAATGATACTCACAAAATTGTGCTCACAGCCAAGTATGGGGTTACGTGTACTTCTCGTCTTACAATCATATTATAGAATCTGTTTTATAGTCTAGAACTGCAAGCCAGTGGCAACCCGAATCCACAAGCATTTTGTGGACCTCACCTTGAAAACTTGAGAAGAATTCACTCGTTGAAATATCCTCCCTGTTCAAAAAAATATGTCATGTCATTCACTATAAAAAGCTGTGATTAACAGCAGAAATGTATGACATCTGTTCAAACGGTTCAAAGCACGATCACCAAATTTAAATGCAAAACCGCCGGTCGCCAAAAGACTAAAGTCTTGCCTGCATTTATCGATTTTAGTCCTTAGCTCATTTACATCGCAGATGGTTATTTCCGAGGACGTGTAGAAGGAGGAAGCTGTAGAAGTCCCGTTGTTTTCCCCGCAAATTTTGTTTTTGTGACCCTTCCTTTTCTTTACAACTTGAAAACCGTCTTCGTCTGCCATTTTGTTTACCGCGAAGATTGGGAAGCCTGGGAACTAGCCGATTAGTGCCGGTCCCCTGGTGGGCCAGGGGTTTCGAGTATGCGTGCAAATGGCGGGGCGGGGGTGGAGTGGGGGGAATTGGGTTTACAGTGTTTTCACATATATTTAGAATGTCATTTGTCTTATATAAAAGAAATCTAAAAAAAACTACTATACGTTTACAACAGAAAATATTTGGGTATATTGGATAATTAATTAATCCACTAGCCCCCTCCCACCATGTCGCTGACACTTTTCACTTGCAATCAGGCTCTTTTCATCAGAATTTGGTTTTCCTAACTGGTTTTCCTTGGGACTGCACAATCTGAACAGCTCAGCCAAAGAAAACCAACCAAGTTCAGAACGTGCGTGCACAGGAGCCCTCATGGGCTCCTAGCGTGCACTAATCACGCAAAAAATTGTGCACACCTGGAAATAGCCTGCGTAGCAGGCGTAAACGGGGAAGGGGAAGGGGAGCCACAGGCAACCCAGTGTGACACTCCACGGCGAACTCAAAATCCTTCGAAATCGCTATAAATACCATTTCTGAGGGTAAAGGGCAACAACACACGACATGTGAGTTAATTTAACGTTTATTTAACATTGGTTCATACATATATTTAGCGATACGTCGCGATAGGATGAGCCTGACGGTAAATCCCATGCGTTTACTATAATTATTTCAAACTGTTTAACACAAACTTATGCATGGTTCAATTCTACCTGTTACCATGCCCCCCCCCCCCCCGGGCATACCCCCGGGGATTTGCAATTTTGTTTTCATTTGGCGGTCTATTCCCCACCCCGGGCACGCAGAAAGAGACAATTCCCCACCCCCGGGACTCCTCATCGACCACAAATACGTTGTTTTTTGTACAAACAGGAGCCATAATCGATTATGGCTCCTGGTAAAAAGCATAAATTACGATATTGATTTCCGTACAATAGCAAAACCAGACGTTTTGATGAGAACTTAAACGCTTTTCTAGAGTTTCTTGAACGAAGGGCACTACATGTATAATGTCTACATTTGAAAAAGAAAACTGAAAGAAAACCTCTAACCGCAGTGGCATACGGCTAGCGAGTAAAGAAATGGTCTTTGCCGCGTGATTTATTCTACATATAGCACATACGCACAAGAAGCCCGTGAAAAAAATTGATGGCGGCATTTTAAAGGAGTTTTTCTCAGCTTGTTTCATAAGAACAAACACTGGACTGAGACCTCTGTTTACTAAAGCCGTGCATCCGTTTTCATATAAAGTCTATTTAAGTCGTCTTAGTATATACATAAATACGCTGAAGAAATATTTCTTTGTTTGTGACGAACGCCATCCATTCGAGTACGCATCGAACGCACATTCGTTTAACAATTTAAAATAAAAGTACCTTCGAATACCGATTTTAATTTTGAGAGATTATATTCTTCTCTAACCAATCTACTGCAAATCCTAGAGATTCTCACTGGAAATAGGCAGTCTTCTCCACGCGGTCCGGCGTCAACCGAGAAGTGACGTACGTCACAAGAAAAACAAGAAGTTCTATTCGATTTGCCCCGCCCCCTCCCCCCGGGACAAGTCGGCTTCAAACAATTCCCCACCCCCGGGACCGAACGGCTGGACTTGTCCCCGGGGATGCCCGGGGAGGGGATGGTAACAGGTAAAATTGAACCATGCATTATTGTCTGGGCCCCCTGTTGGGGAGCGAGAACGCGGGAGAAAAATGGGGTTCTGGGAGATAGGGACTCCAGCTCCCAGTCCCGCAATTTTCTCCCGCGTTCTCGCTCTCCTTCCCCTTCCTCGTTTACACCTGCTACGCAGCAACCGCGTCCCCAGGGTCTTCTCGCTTTCCCGAGCCGCCGCCATTTTGAAAAGCGAGAAGACCCTGGAGACGAGGTTGGCTACGCAGGCTAACCTGGAGAGGATACGCAATGCAGTTGATTGGATCACACCAGAGAACGCAAAACGCACCATGGCGCATAGCGCATAGCACCTCATCACGTGGACGTCATGTTCCACGCGTCACTGAATATCCCTGAGCGAAAACAAAGACTGCTTATAGTCTAGGAGCTTCCTCAAATAATTATATCACTGGCAGATATTTAATTAAATTTGAAGATCTCTGTCAAAATCTGGCATAGAACTGAGTTTAATGAAAGGAAAATAATGGATGCACGAGAACCGTAACCAGTCGTGGATCGTAAGAAACGTGGAAAAAAAAAAATTTGGAGAGAGGAAATAACGGTGCGTGGATAAACCCGGGCTAGGGTAAGTGCGGCCTGGACTTAGGTCCCTCTCCCCAGATTCCACTCGTTAAAAAATCAAAATGGCGGGGTGAATGGCAGGTTTTGCGCGCGTTGCGCGTTGGAGTAAAATGCGAAGGAGGACACTGAGGGCATCTTCATGGCAGGTAAATATTCCTTTGTTTGGCACTGTCCCAGGATCCACTGACATGAATTCCTAAGTTTTTGAAATCAAATATAGTGCGTGACAGCCTGATAATTAATGATATAAATTTCAACATGAAGGGAGATCCCCTTTGATTTATGTTGATTCTTGTGAATAGAATTTTCTATAGACTCCTTAAAACCCCAAATAGATGATTTACTCTGTAAGTTCGAGCCTTATTGGTCGTTCTTGTTAGCAGACTAAAGCAGGATGGTATTTGAGCACCATATTATCAAGTGTTGTTTCTTATAGAGAGGAAAAGAGCAAGTCACAGAGTGCTTCCGTTTGTATGGAAAACTGATCAGAAATTTTCTGCCAATGGAACAGCACCGATTAATAATTTTTTTGCAAACAAACCGTGTATTTCATCAAGGAGCCATGGTACTAGTGTGATGATGCAAATGGTAGTGATATTCTGATAATTTGGGCAAAAACAAAAAGAGGAATATAAAAAAAGTTATATTCTCTTGAAGGTGTTCCTCTTTTCAGTAAAAAATTCCAGTGAAAGGACTGTTTCCATTTCCACCAGAACCACCGGTGTTTCCATACAAATAGAAAGCACTCAAGAGTTTCACGGTGAACATAAATGCACCCTTTGTTATGTTCAAAACTTAAAAACTCCTTCCCAGGCTGTTTCTTTCTCCTGCCTGTTGTCAAAGATGGCTCCAATAAGAAAAGTCACGAACACCCTACCTTTGAAGGTCGGTATGTTTTTGCTCGGATTCATAAAACTTGCAGCTTATGGACTTGTTTTCATGTGCTGGTAAT
This sequence comes from Siderastrea siderea, assembly GCA_964030785.1. Classification (NCBI taxonomy): domain Eukaryota; kingdom Metazoa; phylum Cnidaria; class Anthozoa; order Scleractinia; family Rhizangiidae; genus Siderastrea; species Siderastrea siderea. The sequence continues at coordinate 7,376,907 of OZ034978.1, read as the reverse complement.
TTCAAACAATTTACCTGTAGTTGAAATTATGAATACATGAAACTCATATATTTGAACTGCAGAATGAACAATAAATGTAAGGAAGATCCTCGCAGTTATTAACGCAACTTATGCAGTTGCGAAAAGAAAGCCTGAAAAAATCAGGCTTGCCGGGATTCGAACCCTGACCTATGCGATACCGGTGCAGCGCTCTAACCAATTGAGCTATCAAGCCAACTGGGAGCCGGTCATTAAATTGGTTCGTAATGTACCCGGGAAAGATGAAGATGAAATTATGAATACATGAAACTCATATATTTGAACTGCAGAATGAACAATAAATGTGGTCAGGGTTCGAATCCTGGCAAGCCTGATTTTTTCAGGCTTTCTTTTCGCAACTGCATAAGTTGCGTTAATAACTGCGAGGATCTTCCTTACATTTATTGTTCATTCTGCAGTTCAAATATATGAGTTTCATGTATTCATAATTTCATCTTCATCTTTCCCGGGTACATTACGAACCAATTTAATGACCGGCTCCCAGTTGGCTTGATAGCTCAATTGGTTAGAGCGCTGCACCGGTATCGCAGAGGTCAGGGTTCGAATCCCGGCAAGCCTGATTTTTTCAGGCTTTCTTTTCGCAACTGCATAAGTTGCGTTAATAACTGCGAGGATCTTCCTTACATTTATTACCTGTAGTTGTTGGCTACTACTTTTCCAAGCAGCTTTCACTACGGAGTATGGACAATAATGGCAATTGATACTTGTGATAAGGATAAAAATGTGTGTTTGAGTCTTATTCAGACTAGAAATTGAATCACTGATCCGTAGTGAAAAGGACGTCACTTCAGCCAATATGTTCATTAAATGAAATGACTCGCCTATGAATTTTTGACAAAAATATTTTTTTCCAAATCTTGAGCTTCTAAACTCGGGATACGGCTTATCTGCAAGTGCGGCTTATACAACGGTGTTTACGGTATAGGTTTTCATTTAAAACTAGCACCACATACCAAAAATTCATGATTCCAAGCAAAAATATTTCTCCTTGAGCATGGCTCGTGCTAATTTCACACAGAAAATCCCTCATTTGGTGCTCTCTACCCAGGAAAAAAGCACTGGTCACTTAATTTATATGGGAGTTTCCCAAGTTTGCTGAATTGCCCCTTGAAAGTCAAATACAAAGACATAACACCAGCTCATTAATTCTGCCAAAATTCTACCTTTAATAACATATTCATTTGTGTCTATTTATTTAATGTCTACCAAAGGTTCTCCTAAAGTTAAGTTTAATACCAAATTTTGTTATATATAAAAAAGCAGTTTACTTGGAACTTCTTAAACTCTTCATATGTATTAGTCTGCATTTAGTAGATTACTGCTAGCTTGTTCTGTTATATGTTAGCCTTCTAAGCATCAGTCAAGAAGAGTTAAGGTGTTCCAATTCAATGTAATTAAAAACAACTTTCTGTGTGGTGTAAATTACAGTTTTTGCATTTGAAGAAGTGCTACAATCATGGGCAACAAATGCCTTTTCAGGACATTGCAGATAAAAGATGCATGTTTTACCTTCACGTCTTCTCTTCGGATTGCTATGCCTTGAGAAACTGAACATAGAATGATCAAGTAGTGTTCCAAGTCTTATGTCACCCATCGTTGTAGTGCTCCTTTGTAATGATTTGACTTGATTCATACATGTACCTTGCTTGAGTGTCAGTTCTTCGTAATGTCCTTAAAACTCATAATTTTCTGCATTGAAGGAACAAAGGCAGTTGACAATTCAGGTTAATTGCATTACAACTCTTAACCTTAAGGTGGTAGTGCAATCAGCAGTTTGCAGGAATTTAATGTGAAGGTCTATGATTCTAGTCCTCATCACTGATGGCCATTGTGTCGCATGCTAAGACAAGAAAGTTTTTCCATGTTGTCTCTCTTCTCCCAGGGATAATGGATGAGTAAGAGCAAACCACTAGCGGAACCTCGTAAAATGTTGTAGTGGCCCTGCCGTGGACTATCATCCCAACCAGGGGAGAGTAATAATTATGCTCCTAGTCACTTTCCTGGTAGAAATGCTAGAGAATCTTGATGGGATCATGATAGGATTATATAGGATCCTATATCATATTCCACAGTATGTTTAAAAATTAGGTAAAATGTTTTAAAAAGTTTAAAATGCTATTGTAAATGCTTTTGATCTTAAGATCATCATCAGAGTGATGATGATCTTAATGATAAAAAACATTCAGCATTTCTTAAACTTTTTTAAAATTATTTTCCCCAATTTTTAAACATTGTTTATATTCTGTGAATATGTCTATTATTCCACAGTGTCATATTTAGGACCCCATAGGATCACAAAGTATCCTATGTAGGATCTTGTAGGATGCTATAAGATCTTAAATAGGATCTTGTGCAGGGTCCTCTAAGATTTATAGGATACTGAGTAGGATCCTATAAATCATGATAAGGATTACTGCCATTCAGGATCCAGTAGGTAAGGATCCTGTGGAATCTAACATGATTCCACAGGACCCTCTATGTTAGTATTTCTACCAGGATTTCACAGCACAAAAACCAAAAGAGAAATGATGAGCTGGTGAACCATTAAGCTCCTAATCTACAAGAATGGAACATGAGGCACCCCTCAACTTCCTTGGTAAAAAAGTTGCAAATTTTAAAATCAGTTCAGTTGCTCGGCTAAAGGCTGACATTTGTTTGAAAGTAATTTTGATCAGACTGACTCAAAAATATACCTAAAACCTGAGCTCAAGAAAATGCATGGGGTCATTGCATGGGGATCCTTAATTTGTCAAAGGGTTTTTCATGAAGGAATAGAACTATAGGACATTTGGACAATGGCATCAGACAGAATCAGAACTCTTCAGTTTGTCATTTTGTAGAGCTCTTGTCATTCAAGACTTGAATAACAAAGGAAAACGGAATGAATTCTGGTAGTTGTAGTCAAATGGCACCATTGTCCAAATGTCCTATAATTTGACCTCTTTTATAATGACCTCATGAAAGGAAATTCTAAAGGGATCATAAATGGGTAGTTATTTAAAATAATAATAATAATTATTATATGACCTCATGTTCTTAAGTCGTTGATATGATAAATGCAATTCCTTGAGCAACAGGCAACTAGTATAGTTCTGAGTGTCGTTGTAGTGTTTTTGTTTGCTCTTAGTTTAAGGTTAGGTTACTAGTCTGTCCCATTCTTGTACATTAGGACGCCCAGTGGAACACAAGGCTGCCAAATATCTCAGAGATATTTGCACAACAAAGACCAGAGTCTGGTCTTTGTTGTACAAAGAAACTATGAGTACTTTACTACTCCCCCTTGATGGGCTGCTAGTCCTTTGCATAAGTACCCCAGCATTTCTTAGGTTGCTTCAGAAGTTTGCCAGTATCCCCAACATTATACCCTGGTATAAAGAGAGTGAATAATTTGTGGAACAGAAATTTATCATCTGATCAAACATTACAGTATCCAAGATCAAAGCTTGCTCACTGCAGGCCACACAGTTCAATTATAATTTCTGGTTTGTGAAAAATGTACATTCACTCATAGAAATACAAAAGTTTCTTAAAGGAATACGAAACAAGCATCCACAGGACGAAAAAACCCCACCACGCTTGTTATGGTATAAAATGGGGAAAAATCCCAGCCCTATGGACCGTATTCCTTTGACCTGCTGGGCTCGGTCTACTAAATTGCTAAGGCTCTGGAAACTGAAAGTAAGGACTCAAAATTATCCTTAACATACATGTAGCATTCCTCACTGGTCCATCTTCTGTGTCTGACTTGCTACATGTAACTACAGAACTAATGAACCTGTTAACCTATTACAATATTCCATATTACCAGTAAGTAACTATTTTGTATTTTGTAGTCTCATTTAGTCCATATCCTGTTGAAGACTCTCCTAACCTCCATCTGGGGTGCATATTATAGGTGCTTGTCTGGGTTAATGGTCCTTTGCTGCAGTTTTTCTCAGATCCTAGAAAAAAATAGTAAAAATAAGATAGTCAAAAGTCTTCCAGTTGATTAATATTTATTATTGGAATATTTTATTCTTGCAACACTTGCAGATGTACATGCAAAAAGAAAGAGATTGAAGTTGTCAGGTGAGTAATAATTTTCCAGAGTGCTGCTGGCTATCCAGAAAAAAAAAGTCTTTGAGGACAGATCACTTAGCATGGCCATCAATAAGAGCCATTTCAGCTGGGGTTATTTTTCCCTCAGCTGTGACCATTTTAAGCCTCAGTTACCATGATAGATAATGATCAAGGCAGTGAATCCCCAGCTGATTTTCCATTTCTCTGAAAGATACTTCAGAAGGTATTGACAGGGTTGATTTAGGTTTAAGTCGATGTAGAATTTTCCATACCTTGCTAGAATTGATATTTTTTCCTTCCAGGCGGATTCGGCATGGTGGTAACTCCCAGACACCACCGATGAATGGTAAACTCCACAATAAATGACATCAAGCAGAATATTCCACCTGTTTACAAAATAAAACAATCAAAGTTGTGAGAACTAAATACCTATCATTCAGAGTGCTGTTGACCATCCAGACAACACAGACTTAGGACTCACAGTAGATCGCATAGTGGGGCCATCAATAAGAGCCACATCAGCTGGGGATAATTTTCTCTGAGCTGTGACCATTTTGAGAGCCAGTTACTTTGATAGATAGATTGATAGATACTAGAATAAATATTGATGCCCTTGATTTAGGTTTAAGTTGATGTGGAATTTTCCATACCTTACTTGACTTTTTCCATCCAGGCAGATTCCCCATGAAAGCAACTCTCAGACACCACTGATGAATAGTAGACTTCACAGTTACGTCAAGCAGAATATCCCGCCTGTTCATGAAATAAAATGATGAAAGTTGGGAAAATAAAATACCTATAATAATTGTTGTTTTTTTAATAACTTACAGTTATTATTATGCTGTAATATTCTACATATATTTGCTTTCATTTTAAATTTTGAATAATTTCAGATTTGAGGAATGTTTACAGGTCTGACATCACAGAAAATTATACCATTAAGTAAAATGAAGTAGCACAACAAAAATAGGCGCAATACTACACTAAGGAAACTTTCTGACTTCTCTAAAGTAAACTTGCAAGTCTTTAACATGTTTTGTTTTTTGTCTTTATTAATTTTTTTATTGCTAAAGTATAAACAATAACAGTGACCACTACAGTTTGAAGGGCACCGTCAAAACAAAGGGAAACTTTCATCAAAATAATCACTACTCTCATAACAACACAAACATCAAATCGAGCAAAAAAGTTAAGGTGGCTCAAAATAAAACAATCAAAGTTGTGAGAACTAAATACCTATCATTCAGAGTGCTGTTGACCATCCAGACAACACAGACTTAGGACTCACAGTAGATCGCATAGTGGGGCCAACAATAAGAGCCACGTCAGCTGGGGATAATTTTCTCTGAGCTGTGACCATTTTGAGAGCCAGTTACTTTGATAGATAGATTGATAGATACTAGAATAAATATTGACGCCCTTGATTTAGGTTTAAGTTGATGTGGAATTTTCCATACCTTACTTGACTTTTTCCGTCCAGCTGGCAGATTCCCCATGAAAGCAACTCTCAGACACCACTGATGAATAGTAGACTTCACAGTTACGTCAAGCAGAATATCCCGCCAGTTCATGAAATAAAATGATGAAAAATGGGAAAATAAAATACCTATAATAATTGTTGTTTTTTTAATAACTTACAGTTATTATTATGCTGTAATATTCTACATATTTGCTTTCATTTTAAATTTTGAATAATTTCAGATTTGAGGAATGTTTACAGGTCTGACATCACAGAAAATTATACCATTAAGTAAAATGAAGTAGCACAACAAAAATAGGCGCAATACTACACTAAGGAAACTTTCTGACTTCTCTAAAGTAAACTTGCAAGTCTTTAACATGTTTTGTTTTTTGTCTTTATTAATTTTTTTATTGCTAAAGTATAAACAATAACAGTGACCACTACAGTTTGAAGGGCACCGTCAAAACAAAGGGAAACTTTCATCAAAATAATCACTACACTCATAACAACACAAACATCAAATCGAGCAAAAAAGTTAAGGTGGCTCAATCAATGTTAAAGAATTTGGCAGTGCATTTAAAACTGGGCATATTTGGAGCATTTTTCATTGATTAGAATTACTTTTCAATCAAAATTTTTCTTACATGTCACTTATGCCATGCAGACACCAAGGGTGCCACATCCATGTCCTCTTTACCTGTTGTAACAGTGAGGCTGAGAGCCTCACTGGCCAGTGCTGGTTTGTCTTCCTCTGAAGTGTCTGTAGCTGTAAGCCAATAGTTCCACCCAGTTACCCAGCTGTGGGTGTTTCCATTTGTCATGGAGTGTTGAATCTGATGATTAGAATCAGAATAAACATGAAACTCATTAAGCTGGGCCAGGTTGTTCAAAACCCAAAATTTTGGATTTATCAACTGAGTTGATAAGTTAAATTGGCCACCATAAAGAGATTGAAAGCTGACATTTTGAGCGTTAGCCCTTTGTCAGAGCGAATCTGATGAACATCAGATTTGTTAGCCCTTCTGAGGAAGGGCTAATGCTCGAAACGTCAGCTTTCAATCTCTATACAGTGGCCAATTTACCTTATCAACTCAGTTGATAAACCCAAAATTTTGTGTTTTATGACCCCACCGACGCAGCACCACAGTTTCTTTAGAAACTAACCCCCTTGCTTGTTCAAAACCCAGGTGTAATGGCATTGGCTCTGGACTAAAATTTCACCAAGGTTTTGGTTTGTATTGTTTAAAATATTCTCTAGTTTGAAAGCAGGCAAAGTTGAATTACAAAACAAGCATTTATATCCACATTGACAAACAAATTTTAAAACTACCTTATTATTAAAAAAAAAGATTAACACTAACTTGGGTTAGTTTAATACTTAAAAACCTGGGCTGTAATGAGCAACACAAACTTATTGTGGAATAATTTTTGTTAAGTTTACAATAGCCGTCTTGGTGCCATTAGTCATTTAATTTGAGGAGAGGTAGAGGTTGCGGTAGATATTATTGCTTTGTCTTAATATGTGATCTTCTGATCTGTTAGTCTCTGCAGTTGATACTTATGGTCAGCAAAAGTTTGTAAATTAAGTCTAATTAACATGTTAATTGTTTAACTTTGTTATTAAAGTACCACCTTAATTACCTCACATAATAGTCAGGGGCAACAAATTTGTGGATTCACATATTGATGGAAACATGACTAATGTACAAACCCAAATCTCGATGCTCTGAAAGACAACTTCAGCTTTTAACCCTTTAAGCCCTGATATGAAAATGCACATTCTCCTTACTGGTCTCCAAACATTTCTTATGGAAAAAGTAAGGAGAATGTTTCTCTAAATGTCAAGACATCTGACTTATCCTTGGTAATCACGTCCTTTATTCTTATCACTTGGCATGAGTGTTTGAATAGGTAGTGATGATATAAAGAGAAATTTTTAATTCCATCACTGTTAGGGCCTAAAGGGTTCTATCTAAGGGATCACTGAATTCCTCAATCTCAATGCACTTGAACATTGAGAATATTCATAGAAATTCTCCCTCCCTCTTTCAATGTATATTTTGAGGGTAACATGATTTATCAGCTGGCTTCTTTCCAGCTGTAAAGCAGCAGGGTAGATGATGTAGGGAAAATTGTTAAGTATAACAATTTTCATGGTCAATTAAGGAACAACTTAAAAGTCTCTCAACAGTTAACTCTGTTTCACTTATGTATATGAACTACAAGAGTGGAAAGACTTTGCATTTGTCATACTCTGGAGTTCTCCATTGCACTTAAATGAGCAATATTGACAGCATTAACAAATTAATTTGAAAACTTCTTACCTATGTTCTCCCAATAGACAGCAGTTGGAAACAGTTTTTTTTTTCACCAATGTTTCTTCCTTTCAGGTCAGCATGGAGCACACATCTATTCTTCGTTCACACTGGACAATGAGGGCTGTGGGACTGTGGGATTTCTTCTGAGGGCTGTGAGGGCTGTGGGATTTTTTTCAGTCAGTGTATGGTGGTAAGAACTTATGACATCACACCCTCTTGATCTAAAGTTGACATGGAACACTGGAGAACTTGAATACCAGTTCTACAGTGGATAACGTCTTGGCCTCTACCTATGTATGTTTTCCTGATTTCCTTAAAAACAACAATCTCAAGAAGGCATTTTCAGCATGCAATAGCAAGATATTAAAATAAGAAATGATAATATGAAAAATGAGAAATGACAATATAAATGATGAAATTATGAATATATGAAATTCATATATTTGAACTGCGGAATAAAGAAATAAATGTAAAGAAGATCCTCGCAGTTATTAACGCAACTTATGCAGTTGCGAAAAGAAAGCCTGAAAAAATCAGGCTTGCCGGGACTCGAACCCTGACCTCTGCGATACCGGTGCAGCGCTCTAACCAATTGAGCTAACAAGCCAACTGGGAGCTGGTCATTAAATTGGTTCGTAATATACCCGGGAAAGATGAAGATGAAATTATGAATATATGAAATTCATATATTTGAACTGCGGAATAAAGAAATAAATGTAAAGAAGATCCTCGCAGTTATTAACGCAACTTATGCAGTTGCGAAAAGAAAGCCTGAAAAAATCAGGCTTGCCGGGACTCGAACCCTGACCTCTGCGATACCGGTGCAGCGCTCTAACCAATTGAGCTAACAAGCCAACTGGGAGCTGGTCATTAAATTGGTTCGTAATATACCCGGGAAAGATGAAGATGAAATTATGAATATATGAAATTCATATATTTGAACTGCGGAATAAAGAAATAAATGTAAAGAAGATCCTCGCAGTTATTAACGCAACTTATGCAGTTGCGAAAAGAAGGCCTGAAAAAATCAGGCTTGCCGGGACTCGAACCCTGACCTCTGCGATACCGGTGCAGCGCTCTAACCAATTGAGCTAACAAGCCAACTGGGAGCTGGTCATTAAATTGGTTCGTAATATACCCGGGAAAGATGAAGATGAAATTATGAATATATGAAATTCATATATTTGAACTGCGGAATAAAGAAATAAATGTAAAGAAGATCCTCGCAGTTATTAACGCAACTTATGCAGTTGCATAAGTTGTTAGAGCGCTGCGCCGGTATCGCAGAGGTCAGGGTTCGAGTCCCGGCAAGCCTGATTTTTTCAGGCTTTCTTTTCGCAACTGTATAAGTTGCGTTAATAACTGCGAGGATCTTCTTTACATTTATTTCTTTATTCCGCAGTTCAAATATATGAATTTCATATATTCATAATTTCATCTTCATCTTTCCTGGGTATATTACGAACCAATTTAATGACCAGCTCCCAGTTGGCTTGTTAGCTCAATTGGTTAGAGCGCTGCACCGGTATCGCAGAGGTCAGGGTTCGAGTCCCGGCAAGCCTGATTTTTTCAGGCTTTCTTTTCGCAACTGCATAAGTTGCGTTAATATAAATGATGATACAAAAAATAGAAACTGATGACCCAGCCCTCCAGAGGAGGTTGTGCACAGGGTCAATCACCCTACCTCGTCAAAAAGCATCTAATTACAGATCCTCTGGAGCCAAGTTATCAGAGTTGCAGCCAAACAACCTGCCGGACTACAGATGGCGACCTCATCAACCAGAGGAGGGTGTAGTGGAGGCAATTTGAGTCGCAACCTGTTCTACCAATGTGTATTTCTGTTGGAGCGGTCTCACTAAGTACTTAAGGTAGGCGGAAGAAGCCCTGAGTTGCCTTGAAGTTGGATTAGCTTGTGGTTGATCCGGAGTGAGCTTGCATAGGTCAATGGCAAAAGGAGTGGCCGGAGTAGGTCATCAGGGTTAAAACCCGCAAGGCAGAGATCTTTTCAATGTTTGGTGAATGAGCTGTAGGAGAGGGAGCCAAGACCAGTCGCTGTAGTAATGACAAAGGCGGGACAAGAAGCCAGTGCTGTACATATGTTGAAGAACTTGAGGAGAGCCTGAACAGGACATACTGTATGAGGTGGTCTGGAGACTAAGGGAATGAGAAGAGTCTGCTCGCGGAATTGGAGAACTTCAGACCATCTAACAGAAACAATTAAGCTTCGTGAAGTGAAATGGAAGTCCGAGTGCAAAAGGTGTTTGTTTGGAGAAAACTATATGAGTGACTTGGAGGGATGCTATTTGATTTGTGAAGGAAGCTAAAGAAACCAAGGAGCAAGAGGACAATGAAGTGGCAGTGAGAGGTCCACAACATCATGATTGTAAGGCCAGGGGAATGGTCGGAGTTATCTGGAGTTTACCGACGCAGTGATAAGGCGTTTAGGGCCTTGCAGAGTCAATTGTATTAACGGGAGTGGGAGAGAGGAGAGGGTGAGTGATTGAACATGATGTGAAACCAGACCATTCAGATAGTTAATGATGGACGCATACTTTAGTGTGTGTCCAAGGGGCATGGTGCATGGTGTAGTGGTTAGCATGTTGAACTTCAGACCTGGAGGTCAGTGGTTTGAGGCCCATGTTGTTTCCTTAGACAAGAAACCTTGCTCCACTTTGTCTTTACTTTTCTGTCAGGCAAGATAAACGGTTAGCAAAGATGCTATTGGGGCCCTTAATGTGGCAATCCTTGTTCCACTTATAGCAGTGTTCACCGAAAGACTTTGAGTTTCCAGGTTGTGATGGGTTACTTGTGTGAACTGACCTCAAACTCAGGGTCAGGTAATCTTGGGCGCTTTTACCACTGAACAGTCGAAATGGTGAGCTTAGAGATCATTGAGACAGGTGTGATTGTCGTAAGCTGCCTCTCCTTGCGCGACTGGTCATTGAATTGCAAAATAGGTGGGGTAGAGAAAGCGATGACATTTTTTGAGAGAATTTTAGAATCACGGTAAAGTTGTTGAGCCTGAACTTGATCATCACTTTGCAATAAGCCATCCAGGATGGAAAAATAAACAGTGATAAACTCTGAGTAGCTCAAATCAAGTGGGTAACTTTCTCATCTGATTTGTCTAATTTCTGCTTTTGTGATGTAACGGATCTTGATTTCCTCAATGGTTGGTGCTTCCTTTGTTACAGTTGTATGTCTACTTGATTGGTCAGTGCCTGCTAGGCAATACCTCGGAAAAATGATTTCTCCACCTCTTTCTTATGTCATCGCCTTTGGTTAGTAACTTACGCCCTCTTTATCCTTTACCGTTATTGTGATGTTGATCCTTGGTCTTTCATTACAGAGCTTTCTGGTGGCATGGTATTCTCCTTTCATATTGCCTAGATTTGCAATATTTTCGGCCTCTTTAGCAACATCACCAGCCCATTCTCTGTTGTATCTTTTCAAGCGTCTCATAATTGATCATTTTATCTTTCTCTCGGTATTTTATTAGCCACCTCTTTCTCAGCCCTTCCGATTTTGCATCACTGACCTCCTTTCTTAGTTTCCCCCTTCGTGTGCGTGTGGTAAAGACTTAAAGGTCTTACCTCGGCCAGCCATTTCAGCCATATCATTGGCACCTTCCTTGGATTGCGACAGGGCCATGATGGAAGATTCCGGGGCATCAAGGTCTTGAGCAGGCTGGCTTGAATCCTTACTGCTGAGAGTGGAGGCAGGTTGTAGGGCGGTCGATTGTGCCTTGAGCACAGCTTTTTTAGGAAGGCATTTTTGTGGCAAGGACAATAACAAACTGGCAATGACCTCAGCCGTCATAGCACAAATAGCTTGCATAGAGAAAAATTCTTCTTGAATAAGAGCCTTGGTCGTACGATCAGTCCACACTTTTGTCTCCTCCTCCACGTGAACCCAAAATTAGAGGCAAGTGAGCATAAAGAGAACCAAGACTGACTGGCTCACAACGCAGAGGGCATGGACCAGTCGCTGTAGGAATAACAAAAGCAGGACTAGAAGCCAGTGCTGTACACATGTTGAAGAACTCGAGGAGAGCCTGAACAGGACATAATGTATGAGATGGTATGGAGACTAAAGGAGTGAGAAGTGTCCGCTTGTGGAATTGAAGAACTTTAGACCATCTAATGGAAACAATTAAGCCCCATGAGGTTAACGGAAGTCCAAGTGCGAAAGGTGTTTGTTTGGAGAGAACTACATTAAGCGACTTGGAGGGATGATATTTGATTTGTGAAGGAATCTGAAGAAACCAAGGAGGAAGGACTCCCAGAGAGCACGATGAAGTGGCAGTGAGAGGTCCATGACACCATGATTGTAAAGCCAGGAGAATAGTCGGAGTTATCAGGTGCTTGCTGATGTGGTGAGATGTTTAAGGCCTCGCGGAGTCATTTGTACGTGGCAGTGGGAGAGAGTAGGGGTTGAGTGATTGAACATGACGTGAAGCCAGACCATTCAGATACTTAATGATGGATTACTTTAGTGTGTCCAAGGAAAACCCAGTAGTGATAAAGATTTCTGAACGAGATAGGAAGAGGAGGAATTTGAAGCAGGTGGCAAAATTCAAGGTATCTCAGGGCTTGAGACTTGCAAGTGGTGAGGGTAGAGGAGGCAAAGGCCTTGGAAATTGCAAAGGCAACGGTGTCATTGAGAGAGCCGCTAAGGTCTAGGAGAGAAGGGAGAAATTGTGCACTTAGACCACAGTTAAAAAAGACTGCATTCAGTTTTTACTTTTCGGTAAGGCAAGATAAGCGGTTGGCAAAGATGCTATTGGAGCCCTTAATGTGGCAAGAAGACAGTCGAAAGTTGTAAATGGCGATGAACCAGAAGATTTCCCGTAGCAAAACCAGAGACACTCTGCAAGACTAAAAAAAAGACCTGACAAAGTGTGGAAGAGCTCATTGGAAGCCAACAGCCACCTACCAAAAGCCAGGAAGGCCAATCCCATAGCTCCAAAGGGGCAGTTGGCGTAGGCCCATCTCTTACAGTTTGTACAACTGGGGTGGTTTTGTAGCCACTTTAATCACCTACTGAAGCTCCGACTGGCCTAGCTAGCTGGTAGTGGATAATTTATTGCTTGAAGGAAGCAAAACCAGACTGATTCAAAGATAACCAAACCTAGAAAAGGAATCCTTGTTCCACTTATAGCAGTGTTTACCGAAAGATACTTGTGGGGATACTTGTGTGGAATCGACCACAATCACAGGGTCGGTTATACACAATCTTGGGTGCTTTACCGCTGAACAGTCGTAAGCTTACAGGTCGTTGAGACAGGAGTGATTGTTGTAAGCTGCCTCTCCTTGCCCAACTTGTCCTCGAGCAAAATAGGTGGGGTAGAGAAAATTCAAATAATGGTGAAGTTGTCGAGCCTGAACTTGATCACCACTTTGCAATAGGCCATCCAAGATGGAGAAATAACCAGCTATAAACTCTGAGTAGCTCAAATCAAGTGGGTAACTTCTCATGCGATTTGCCACTTAGGCTTTAAGTAGATGACTTCAGGTGCATGTGGTTAAGACTTTCGGCCGTATTGTTGGCACCTTCCTTGGGTTGTGACAGGGCCGTGGTGGAAGATTTCAGGGCGTCAAGGTCTTGAGCAGGCTGGCTCGAATCCTTACTGCTGGGAGTGGAGGCAGGTTGTAGGGTGGTTGGTTGCGCCTTGAGCACAGCTTTTTTAAGAAGGCATTTTTGCACCGAAGACAATAAAAAACTGGCAATGACCTTGGCTATCATAGTGTGAATAGCTTGCATAGAGACAAATTCTTCTTGAATAAGAGCCTTGGTCATACGATCAGTTGACGCTTTTGTTTCCTCATCCACGTGAGCCCAAATTTAGAAGAAAGTGAGCATAAAGAGAACCGAAACTGACTGACCCGCAACACAGTGGGGATGGACATAACTAAACAATATACAGAAGTGCATCACTGTGACCGTCAATTGTAACCAGATAAACCTCCTCGTTTTATCTTACACATATCAGCAAATTGAGGAATCCAGAAGTCAGTTTGTCTTCGAGCTAAGAAACAGGTTCGGATGCCTAGCTGAAGAAGGGCGAGAAGGTGACGATGAGGCATTAAACAATGAAGAAGACAACAACATAGAAGGATGTTGGGAGAGGGTCAAAGTGGCATATAGTGCGACAGCCAAAAAAGTGTTAGGTACACAGAGAAAAAAAGTAAAGTTTGGGTCAGTGTGAACAGCTGGAAAGAAATAGAGGAAAGGGGGAAACTAAGAAAGGAGGTCAGTGATGCAAAATCGGAAGGGCTGAGAAAGAGGTGGCTAATAAAATACCGAGAGAAAGATAAAATGATCAATTATGAGACGCTTGAAAAGATACAACAGAGAATGGGCTGGTGATGTTGCTAAAGAGGCCGAAAATATTGCAAATCTAGGCAATATGAAAGGAGAATACCATGCCACCAGAAAGCTCTGTAATGAAAGACCAAGGATCAACATCACAATAACGGTAAAGGATAAAGAGGGCGTAAGTTACTAACCAAAGGCGATGACATAAGAAAGAGGTGGAGAAATCATTTTTCCGAGGTATTGCCTAGCAGGCACTGACCAATCAAGTAGACATACAACTGTAACAAAGGAAGCACCAACCATTGAGGAAATCAAGATCCGTTACATCACAAAAGCAGAAATTAGAAAGGCTGTCAGAGACATCAAGAGTGGGAAAGCAGCAGGAATAGACTCCATTGCTGTTGAGATGCTAAAAGCGGATGTCGAAACAACCACAAATGTGCGACATAAGTTATTTCAAATAATCTGTGACCGACAGAAGATCGATACCTGAAGACTGGAGCAAGGGCCTGATAGTTAAATTACCCAAGAAAGGTGATTTAACAACCACGTTGACAACAGCTACTAATGTAATGGGCAGGGTGATCCATTATTTTTTACGTCCTGATATTTAGATTTTAGATTTTAGATTCTAGTTTTTAGATTTTAAATTTTAGGTTTTAGATTTTAAACTTTAGATTTAGATAGTAGCTTATTTTATGTTTCTATTGGGTTTTTTAAACTTTTATGTTACAGGACCCCACTACCCCACTGATAGCAGTGCTCTTGCACTGAAGGGCTGCTGGTGAACTGTGTAGACCAGTACTATCTGTGCATGGGTATGATGGCCAGCAACTAAACTGTACCCAACGAGATACTCCCTGGTGAGGAGGGAGGGTAGACACCCTGCAAGACTAAAAACAAGACCTGACAAAGTGTGGAAGAGCTCATTGGAAGCCAACAGCCATCTACCAAAAGCCAGGAAGGCCAATCCCATAGCTTAGAAGGGGCAGTTGGCCAAGGTCCACCACTTACAGTTTGTACAACTGGGGTGGTTGTTTAGGCACTTCAATCCCCTACTGAAACTGTGACTGTCCTAGCAAGCCGGCAGAAGGAATGTCAAAGACTCACGGTCTATCCCTAACATTGCTCTTGATACTGACCACCGACCAGTAAGGACAAGCCTGAAGATAGTACGCCAGCCAGCACGGAAAAGACAGGAAAATATCAATTTGAGGAAGCTAGATGAACCAGACATTAGGGAGAAGGTGAAACGGGAAATGTCTGCAGTGTATGAATCACTGAAAAGTCCTCCAATTGAGAGGCTGATCTTCAAGCATAAATTAACCCAGGTCCTGAGAAGTGCTTGCAGACTGAAAAAAGTTGGCCCAAAAGCTTGGGAAAGGCAACCGACTGGTGGAATAAGAGGTATAACCTGCTGTTACAGAGAAAAAGAAGCTGTTTAGGATCTGGGTAAATTCCATGGGGAAAGAGGACTACCAGTCATACAATGCAGCAAGAAACATCAGTAAAAGACAGTTAAAAAAGCAAAGGAAAAAGCATGGCTGAATTATGCTGAAACTGAGTGGGTTTGAAAATTTGAAAAATCAAGGAACGGGATGACCTGTTTCTACCGTCAACACACATAAATGATAAAAATGGAACCCAGTTGAGGATGATCAGACTGAAGTGCTTAGGCCTAGGTACCAGGAGACTAAGAGTCCCAAATCCTGGAGAGTGAGGTTAGATGGACAGTCAAGACCAGCCCTAAGCACAAGACAGCAGGTTATGATGGACTGAGGACAGAAGTGATCCTAGCCTGTGAAGAGATCGGGGGGGGGGGGGGGTAAAATTGCTCCTAAGGTTGTTTCAATTAGCATGCAAGGAAATTAAAGTACAGTAATAGCACCATTTTGGAAAAGGAAGGGAAGATCTAAGGACTGCAGCAAATACTGAGGCACCTCATTTGTGGGGGAAATGTATGCAAAGGCGCTGGAGCAGAGGACAAGATACACAGTTGAGCCTTCCCTTAGCCAGGCACAGGTTTGGCTTCTGAAGAGGAAGAGGTTGCACAGATGCCATATTTGCCCTCCCCCAGCTCACCTTCATGGCTTAGGAAAAAGCATTCAGTAGAGTCAACCAACAAAAACTTGGGTCAGTCCTTGAAGGATATGGAGTGATCGTGAACTGGGATAGTTACTAGTCAATATACAAGCACTCTATGAAAACAGCATTGCACTGTAGGCTATACAAACCGGTTTAAGGTTGGTTCAGGAGTATGACAGGGCTGTGTTCTATCCCCACTCTTGTTTACTATTTATATGGACAAGATCACCAAGGAAGCAAACCCAGATGAATTGATCATGAGCCTAATCTAGTTCCATCCTCTCCTTCGAATCTCATCACTGATCTTATTCACGCCTGCTATTTCAGATATTGTCTCGTTTCGGGCTTGTTGTGGCCACCATATTCTTTGGATCTTTCTCATGCAAGCACGTGAACTGGAATCTGTTCAGCCTCTTCTCTTCTGTTTTGGTTATCTTCTAGGCTTTGCATCTATACAGTAGTACTGGCTGCACCAGTGTCTTGAACAGGTTGATTTTCGTGTTTTGACCAATGGTCCGTGTTTTCCAGATCCTCATTAGGTCGAAAAAGGCCCCCAAGCTTTGTTGAGACATTTCTTGATTTCTTTGAGCTGTGTGCCTCCACCATCCTTTATCAAAGTTGTGCCAAGGTAAACAAACTTTTGTACTTCTTCTGCCTCCTAATTTCCAAGCTTCACTTTGTCTTCTCTTTGTGCATTTGTTCTCATCACTTTACATTTTCCTGTATTTAGCTTCAGCCCCACTCTTCCTGCATTGCCTACTAGTCAGTCACTCACACTTTGATGATACAAAGGCTATGTCATCTGCAAAATCATGATCTTCAAGAGTAGTTGCTTAAGGAGAATCCTTAAAGTTAATGAAGTAATCAGGAAAAAGTGATCAGGAAAAGATCTAACACCAGGGCAGTTGACAAATTATTAAGAACCAGGGGATGGAAATGGCTAGGTCACATTCTGCGAATGTCACCAAATATGAACCCCAAGATCACATTAACGTGGGCACCAGAGGGAAAGCATAGCAGGGAACGACAAGGAGAGATGCGAAAAAGCACCGCTGTTAAAGAGAGGGCAAAGTTATGGTTCAGTCCCTAGAATGAAGTGGAAATGACTGTAAAAGACAGAGTGACTTGGAAGAATGGCCCTAGTTTTCACCAGGAGAGATAAAAGTGATGATGATGATGATGATGATGATGATGATGATGATGATGATGATGATGATGATGATGATGATAATGACAACGACTTGATCACCGCTGATACTTGTTAATTTTGTTCAACATAACATAATTGGTTTCACATGATGACTGACAGCTGTTATCCATTAATTTGGTCCAGCATAGCATAAAATTTGTTTTGACGTGATGTCTGGCAGCTGTTATCCATTAATTTGGTCCAGCATAGCATCAAATTTGTTTTGACATGATGACTGACAGCAGCTGTTATCCATTAATTTGGTCCAGCATAGCATCAAATTTGTTTTGACATAATGACTGACAGTTGTTATCCATTAATTTGGTCCAACATAGCATCAAATTTGTTTTGACATGATGACTGACAGCTGTTATCCATTAATTTGGTCCAACATAGCATCAAATTTGTTTTGACATGATGACTGACAGCTGTTATCCATTAATTTGGTCCAGCATAGCATCAAATTTGTTTTGACATGATGACTGACAGCCGTTATCCATTAATTTGGTCCAACATAGCATCAAATTTGTTTTGACATGATGACTGACAGCTGTTATCCATTAATTTGGTCCAGCATAGCATCAAATTTGTTTTGACATGATGACTGACAGCTGTTATCTATTAATTTGGTCCAACATAGCATCAAATTTGTTTTGACATGATGACTGACAGCTGTTATCCATTTATTTGGTCCAGCATAGCATCAAATTTGTTTTGACATGATGACTGACAGCTGTTATCCATTAATTTGGTCCAACATAGCATCAAATTTGTTTTGACATGATGACTGACAGCTGTTATCCATTAATTTGGTCCAACATAGCATCAAATTTGTTTTGACATGATGACTGACAGCTGTTATCCATTAATTTGGTCCAACATAGCATCAAATTTGTTTTGACATGATGACTGACAGCTGTTATCCATTAATTTGGTCCAACACAGCATCAAATTTGTTTTGACATGATGACTGACAGCTGTTATCCATTAACTTGGTCCAACATAGCATCAAATTTGTTTTGACATGATGACTGACAGCTGTTATCCATTAATTTGGTCCAACATAGCATTAAATTTGTTTTGACATGATGACTGACAGTTGTTATCCATTAATTTGGTCCAGCATAGCATCAAATTTGTTTTGACGTGATGACTGACAGCTGTTATCCATTAATTTGGTCCAGCATAGCATCAAATTTGTTTTGACGTGATGACTGACAGCTGTTATCCATTAATTTGGTCCAGCATAGCATCAAATTTGTTTTGACGTGATGACTGACAGCTGTTATCCATTAATTTGGTCCAGCATAGCATCAAATTTGTTTTGACATGATGACTGACAGCTGTTATCCATTAATTTGGTCCAGCATAGCATCAAATTTGTTTTGACGTGATGACTGACAGCTGTTGTCCATTAATTTGGTGCAACATATCATAATTGTTTTCAAGTGACAGCTAATTGATATCCATTAATTTGGTCCAACACAACATAATTTGCAAGCCAGCGGCCATCTACCAAAAGCCAGGAAGAATCCGACAGCTCAGAAGCGGCAGTTGGCCTAGGTCCACCTCTTGCAGTTTTTACAACTGGGGTGGTTTTGCAGCCATTTTAATCTCCTACTGAAGCTGTGACTGGCCTAGGAAGCTGGCAGTGAAAAATTTATTGCTCCTACAAGAAAGCGAAACCAGACTGATTCAAAGGTAGCGAGACCTGGAAATGGACAATTAACAATTAATTTGGTCCATCATAGAATAATTCTTTTGACTTGATTACTGACAGCTGTTATCCTTCTATAATTTGGTCCAACATAGCATAATTGTTTTTATGCAATGACTGACAGCTGATATCCATTAATTTGGTCCAACATATCATAATTGGTTTGAGGTGACAACTGACAGCTGTTATCCAATAATTTGGTCCAACATAAAATTATAATTGGTGTCACATGTTGACACTTGAGAGCTGACTGAATTCTTTCTGTTGCAGGAATTTTGCTGAGAAATGAAAGCACAATATGGTTAGCATGTCATAGTTGTATACTTGCCTTCACAATGAGGAACTGTTATGAATAGAGCTGCTGTGTCTTGGAAGAGTCTTAAGTTCATGTTTTTTTGCCTGTGATCTTGATCCATTGTGATCTTCTTGGCCAGTCTTCTATGAAAATGAAATAGTCTTCTGCTCCGAATCTAGGGTTCTCTTCGCAGTTGTGTTCTTGCATTTGACAAATTTTATGACAATGACTACAACCTGGCAAAGACTTAAAATCTTATGTACATTTGTTCCTGAAATCAAATCTTTTGGGTTAGTATTTTCAATTTAAAAAGACACACTGGCAGTCGCTTTTGTTTGTTTGTTTTTTTTATTTACTGAGAAAGTGCAACTTAGTTACATAGATTCTACTTATTGCAGTTGGTAACATTTTAAATAATGACACACTGACAGCATTTCTATTTTCAGACTTTATTTAACTTTATTCATAAGTTACAGAGATTACACTGTTAATTAATCCACAGCATCTCCAAAAGTCTTTGACGGAAAGCGCTCCTAAGCAAAAAGTTGAGTGTCTGATGAAACCGAGTGTGTTTCTGTGTCCATAAAACTTGACACTGATTGAAACACTCAGGGTCCCTCAGACAGAATCTGAGATTCTCATCAGCTTGCTATCAATTTGTGATACCAAGCATCTCAGAATTGTTTTGAAATTAATGTTCAGTTTGGTGTGTGATGAAGCTGACTGTGATCGAAAGCCGAACGAGCCGAAATTTGTTAGGCCGGAAACAATAAAAGTTCACGTACCTCATGCCAGGTTGTAGAGAAACCTACCTGAAATGGGTTGCTGACACTGTTATGCTTCTCTATGCCTCCTTCCTTTGTCACTGGCTTAAGACCAGTTATGGACATCCAACAACAAATCCAGCATGGAAGTTGTAATATTAAGAGCCATTTCAACCAACATTGCCAAATATGCTGATTTGGAGCGACAAGTAATCATCAAATAAGAGTGTTCTTTAACAGCTGACAATAGCTGATAATTTTGGTAACAAACTGAAGACAATTGGAGAACTATAATCTCTGTTTCATTTTCATATTATTTTGATTGACAACAGACAATACTGAATCACTGCATTATCTTGCAGCTATAATTTCCAGTCTTGACTGACAACGGAGAATTGTTTAAAACCAGTGAAAATGCTTGTTTTAGTTTTTCTCGTGGTTGAAACAGCTCTTTGTTTAAACTTTTCTTACTCTACTCCCTGAAACTAGGATGTGTGTATTGTTTGTCCCGTTATTTGCAGTTTTAAGTGCCTAGACCTTATCGAACTATCTCCCACTGGAGACGCCCACTAAACCTGTAAGGAGTTGCCAAAACTGGTCTCCTTTCAAGAGTTGAATGGACTAGCTCCAGTTTCTAAATCAGATTTAAAATTGTCTGGTGGAACCTTACGAAATGTAGCTTCACTTGAATACAGTGCTAATAAACTGTCAAGTGAAACATAGTAAATGAAAAAGCTTATGTGCTACTAAGCAGCAGAAGGACAACAATGACGATGAAGTGCATCTGAAGAACCATTGAAGTGAAGTCAAGCCATACAGTGAAGTCATCTTGATCCTGCCAAAGTCTTGAACTTGTGAAAAGCCGAAAAAAGATAAGCCGAATAATAGTCCGAAAAGCCGAATGCAAATCCGAATTCCAGTCGCTGGCCGAATAACCTGCAAAGGAACCCAAATGGGAGCCTAAAGGGAGAAACCATCCCAACCCTTGGGGCCCAGCTAACTAATCTAACTACATTAAGTTAAGCCGAATAGCCAATCATGTGTGGATCGTGTGCTTTGTAAGGTTCATCCAGAGCTCTTATTTACCCCCCATTCCCATCCCAGGCTGACTAACCGGTACAATACATCTTTCAGGTGACTCTTTACTTGAGATGGTGCCATTGTAGCCTTATCTCAATGGAACTTGGCCATGCTGTGACTCAGACTCAGTATGTTAGGTATGCTGTGGCTCAGATGTCTTTGGAACTTGCAGAACCATAAGAGATGGCTTGGTGCTGAAATATGACCAGTAAAAATGAAAATAAAGGCAAAAACACCACATTATTTTCCAAATTTAGCTGGCAATGTGAACAACACTGGCAATAAAGAATTTGATCAAATATTCATTTTTTTGTAATGAAGATGTGACCATCAACAGTGTTCTATCAACTGCACTATGACAACCCATTCATTGGGAGCAGGCCAATTTATTGAGTTCATCTTATCCTGTGAAAGCAATGAATGATAGAATGAAAATGATGTGAACTGCAGAATTACAAATGAAATGAAGATGTGACCATCACAGTTGTAATCGCAACTTAAGCAATTGCAGCAGGAACACAGAGGCCATGGGTTTGAATGCCATTGAAGCCCTGAAAATTGCTTAGATTGCCATTACAACTGCGATGGTCACATCTTTATTTTATTTTTATTTCCACAGTTCACATCATTCTCATTCTATTTCTCCTTTCAAGGATTAAGATGAACTCGATAAGTTGGCCTGCTTCTAATGTTTGGGTCTTCATAGCTCAGTAGTTGGTAGAGCATTGCAGCATGAACGCACAGGCCACGGGTTCGAATCCTCTTGAAGCCCTAAATTTTTTTGCCGGTCTTAATTCCAAATTGCTTAATTCCGATATCACAACTGCAATGGTCACATCGTTATTTCATTTGTATTTCTGCAGTTCACATCATTTTCAATCTATGATTCTTTGTTTAGTTACTCAGTGCGGAAAAAAGGTGAAAAGTTGATAGAACATGCCTTCAGGTGGCTCGCAATAGTTTCCAGTGATTTCTAGCACTTATACTTTGATGGAGCTATACTCTTAATCTTTATCAGTTGATGCTACAATAATGGTATCAAACAAATGGGATTATTGATGAACAAGTTATGGTCATTTTCGTAATGTAACTGGTTACCATAGTAACAGTTTAACTTGTGAGTTGTGAAAGACACCCTTAATTTCAGATTTAAGTACTTGTAACTGAAAAAACGAGCTCATTGACTCTCATTTTTTTATTATGGAACTGTAATAAGCTTGTTAAAATACAACTTTCTACAAAGTTTAAAAAAAAGTTGTCGGAAGGGGTTCAGAGCCACCTTAAATTTCCTGAATTTAAAGCTAGCTCAACCCCTTTCGAAATTTTTTCTACTTTGCCTAAAGTTGTATTTTAGCAAGCTCATTTCCATTCCATAATAAAAAAATAAGGGTCACTGAGCTTGTTTTCTAGTTATAAGCACTTAAAGCTAAAACTAAGGGTGTTTGAACAGGTTATACTGTCACTATGGTAACATGTTACGTAATGAAAATGACCAGATGTTCTTCATCATTGACTAGGCATTCATTTGATACCATAATTGTAGCATTAACTGACAAAGAGTGACAGTATTGATACATTGAAGTACAAGTACTGGAAATGAATCGACAATATTGCGAGTCACTGTAATTCAGATTTTAAAAAGATGGTGCTCCTATAAAAGTTTGGCCAAATATTGCCATATGTTATGTGTACGAGTTTCAGTTTAATCAGGTACAGAAAAAATTATTTGAATGAGGAAAGTCCAGTTAGTTGTAAACTGAGAACAAAAGCGTCCATTAATTATGAAAAGTAATGGTATAAATAAAATGAACTAATGTACTGCACTGCCTTTTTATTTCACGGATTGTTTTTGCATTATTTCGTACCTCCTTACTTGTTTGTTACACTACGTAAATCCCATTAAATAGTGAAGTTTCCATCGCAAAATAAATACGTTATGGTTTTCGTTACAGACATGATTCCCGCGAAAAATGGCAAAGTTTGTGAAATAGCCAAAAATTCCTTCTTTTTGTTTTTCCCAAATTTAGGAAACTACGATAGAACAATTCCGGATAAAAATGAGCCAAATGCACTCGTACCCAAGCGTTCGCAAAAAAATATGGCTTTTGACACAAACGCGTTTCCCACGTTTTACAAGATGGTCAATGTGCTTCTCATTTAGAGCGATTTCAAAAGAAAAATTCAGAATATCACTTCTCTTTGCTTTAAACTATGTAATTGTTAGAAAAATGAGCCAAATACACTTGACCCAAGCGTTTGAAGAAATGTCGCTTTTGAGGACTTTTGAGACAAACACCTTTCCCGCGAAAACTGCCGCGTTTGACAAGATGGCAAAAGTGCCTCTCAGTCTCAGAGCGATTTGAAAAGAAAAATTCAGAATATCAATTCTCCTTAATTTAAACTATCTGCTTGTTGGAAAATCTTAGTAAAAAAAATTTGTTCGTTAATCACGCGCATTTGTAATTACAATTTCATCCGAGTCACGACATTGCAGAATTGAAGGAACGGCGCGCTTTCGGCGCTGGAACAACTTTACACTTGAGAAAGTTTAAAAACTCCCGCACAAATTTATAGTCGAAGCTTGGATTAAGATAAACTAGACCTGCTTTTTAAATCTGCGCTGAAAAGCTGGAAGAAACAGAACAAAACTCACCCCTTGAGTTCCTCCAGCTTGTAAAACAAATGCAATGTTTCAAGGCCACGTGTGTTTGTTGTTGACATAAGTTATCTCAGTCTTGCTGCTGTATTCTTTTGCTTCCACGGGAAATTCTGCTGCAAAAGAAACAATTAAATTTTACTGAAAGTGAAGTCAATTTTTGAGGTGACAAACTGGAACTTAAAGCTGTAACCACATTAACACACGAGAAAATGAATTTTCTGGCAAGTGTGAATGAATAGTACAGAGCTCGCCTCGAGGTGCAAAGTTAAAACGTCCAGGAAAAATGACTTACCGTAGTTTCACTCTTTCGATATATTCGCTTTAGTGGTCCTTGCTGTTAAATACTTCTTTTTGTGAAGACAGGCGGGACTAGAAGGCGAGTTGAACGAAAAAATATATATTCTTTCTCCTCGTACAACGACATGACTATTAAATTTATCTCTCTTCCTCAGCTGAATGAAACTGTTTTCGAAGGAGGCGCCAGCTAAACACCTTAACCCACATGGGTATGTTTAACACGTGGGTAAATGTTTTTTTCTGTGATTGGCTTATTATCTGAAGCCCTGCATTGTGATTGGCTCGTTACACTGCAAGAATTCATGGAGAAAACTGGCGGGAAAAGTTGACGGGGACACACTCTTTACTTTTGAAAAATATTTTAGGCTGCGTAGCAGGCGTTAACGGTGAAGGAAAAGGGGAACGAGAACGCTGGAGAAAAAATGGGGGACTTGGGGTTCGTTATAATCTGTCGTAATCTGTAAAGTGAACGTGATAATAGCTTCTATAACGCGTGGAACAATACAGTTTCTTGCACACCTCTGAGGTGTAACTAAAGGAGTGCAACTGTTGCCTCCCCGCGCCCCCACCCCCTCTCCCTGAGAGAAACTTTATCGAGTGAAGTGGTGATAACTGAAAAGTCGAGCGAGCGCGAATGTCGCTTACCGCGTGGAAACGTGACGCGCGGGTGATCATTAGGAGCCCCTCCAACACTAGCGCCTCA
Organism: Siderastrea siderea; assembly: GCA_964030785.1. NCBI lineage: Eukaryota > Metazoa > Cnidaria > Anthozoa > Scleractinia > Rhizangiidae > Siderastrea > Siderastrea siderea. The sequence continues at coordinate 7,351,922 of OZ034978.1, read as the reverse complement.
TTACGCGCCACCACGTTTCCACGCGTGAGCAGGCGATCTTCGCAGGTTCTTTTTGTTAGACATAATACCCGAGTGGAATATAATTTTTTTTTCATACCAGACGAGGAAAAAAATAATTTGTTAAAAATAAATTAATAAACAAAATCAAAATGGAAAAATCAAAACAAGGCACTTAAATTGCTAACAGGATTTCGTCTGCAACCACAACAGTTAACACCTCTTTGTAAAGCATAATAAAAAGAACCACAAGAGCTGCTCAGTAGCTTTCACCTGAGTGGTCATTTCAGCTATACTCTGAAGTTGGACTGGTTTTTATGACTCAACTTTCGAGTATATATGGGGATGGTTACCCTTTCACTCTCAGAGTCAGTTGGGGAGACATTTGAGGTGGTTCTAACTTTTGAGTCTGCGGATGAAATCCTATGATGTGACCATTCCAATAAATCCTCAACAGTACTTTTTCACAATACTATTTATATGCAAGTATTTTACAAACGTTAATTTGGGATTTGTCTTGAATTTTGATTTTAAGTACTCTTTGGAGTGAAAGGGTTAATGGTCAGTGGAGGGCTATTCAATAAAGTTTAATACCGGGAGCCTCACACCTTTACCATTTAATATACTAATTTTCACCAAACTGGCACCTTTTTCATATCCTGAAATTGTGAATTTCAAACCCAAAAAAACCCTTTGCACCTCCGTCACTCAAAATCTGGGGTACTCCCCCCCAGCTTTCCAGTGGGCTGCACAAGCCCACATAAGAACCACCACCAGGCATAGGTGGAGGAGGACAGGGGGGGGGGCAGGAAGTGGGATTCCTAAGGTGGCGGGAAGCAGGAGAAGAAAAGGGAAAATTACGCAACATTGTGCAATATTTTGCAATCGAAAAATTGGGATTGGGATTGGGATTAAAGGATATGGGAAGCAGGAGGTTTAAACCCCCTGTACCCCCCCCCAGGGGGTGGAAATCTTGCAAAGTATTCTGGCAATGGAGAGGGGTAATGCCTCATTCCCAGGTGCCATGAAATCTCAACAATAACGCACCTAACAGTGTTAAGTGGGTGAGGGAGCACCCCCCCCCCCCGGAAATTGACATACAAGGATGTCCCCCTAGAAGGGACTTTGAACATACATGGTGTCACAATTATTTGACTTTCAGAGAAAAGTTACTCTAGGGGCTGAAATTTGACATTCATTAGTTGTCCAAGGGTAGGGAATTTGACACTGGCTTCCCTAAGAAACGTCAAATTCCCTAGGGGTAGCCCCCCTTCCACTCCAGGGCTTAACATTGATAGGTGCATAAGGCACAGGAAAACAAGTCATACACACACCACACTCGATCAAGGAAATTTGCCTCCTTATGACGTAAGTAAGTAAGTAAGTAAGTAAGTAAAGTCTTTATTTAACGAGGGTAGCACTAAAATAGCATAAAAAATACTAGCAAACCAGTGGCCCTCAAAATTATTTACAAAAATATGAAAATACACTAGAATATGAATATTAAAACTATGGATAAACTATGAGACAATATAACGAATAACAATACAAGAAATACGAGATAAAATATTAGAAAGGTAAAAAGGGTAAAAAGTGTAGCTAAATTACAGAATAAAATGATTTAAAAGCTGCTGTTCTTTAAAAATTCTCTTCCAAAGAGAGTTCCTAAAAGATTTAATCATGGGTAATTTCGCACAGATAGCAGTAAGCTGTTCCAGGCTTGACAGGCAGTCACGGTAAATGTTCCTCCTCCTTCAGTTTGTCGTTTGACAACTGGGCCAACAATATTAAAGTTGGCACATCTAGTCTGATGCCAGTGGGTGCTGTAGGGAGTAGGGCAAGGAGTAATATTATAAGGAAAAGAAAGGACTCTCTCACTTGAAGCAACATGAAGAAAAAAATCATTACACTTTACATACATAAAAGAACTTTATTACAGAGAATTCACAACAACTTGGTTTCAAAACTCCATTCTTTTTGGGGGGGGGGGATGAGAGATATTTCTCAACACTGAATTTGAGAATTTGGTGAAACTGTTCTCTTATAAATGACTTCCTTTTCTTGTGTAATCACAGAGGGCAAAAATTGAATACCAGAAAAATTTTCTGTAAATATCTATAATTTATATTATCTAATGAGTTACTGATGTGATAAGGGAAAGAATGAGATATTGCAACAAGATATACAAAGGCAAAGGTTTTTTTATGTAAACACAAAAATGCAAATATGAAGTGACTTAGTATGAAATGGGCAATGAATTCTTGGGTGAACATGTTTTCATAAATTCATAGTTACATGCTTCCATAAATACAATGATAGTTACATCAAAAAATCCTACAAAGGATTTAAAAAGCAGAAATCAATGCACTTTCACACTAACAAAATAATGTATTAGTTTCAGAGATCACAGTATAAAACTAATAAAAAATAAAACCTCAGAGTGATGAGGCAAAATTAAGTGTCTTGTGCCTCACAAAAACTGAGAAATTTTCAAGAGAAATCTTGGAGCTTTGAAAACTTAAAATATAACGTTAAAAATGGAATTAAACCTCACACTCTTGCAGACACAGGAGCAGATAGAGGGAGTGAGAAGTCTAAATGCGAGTGAAAAAAATTGGGAACAAAAGTTGGGGGTAAATGACTACTTCAACTTCCCCTCACAAAAGCTAGTTTCTCCTGGTCTCTGAGTACGTTGTTACACATATTTCTGGCATTCTTGACAAACTGAGGCATGCCATTGAGTCTCCATGGTTCTATTCAACACTGCCAACAGCCTCAGTCAGTATCCTTAAAAAAATAAAAAGTTCTAAAATATTAACAGACAAATATATTATAATTAAGTTTTATCATCTCACTATTTAATGCTAAGATGGTGGCATACCAATTTCCTATTTACATTCTTTTGTTATTAAACCACTAGTTGATAAAAAATAAAGCTAAAGCTACGAATCAGTCATTCACTTGAAGAATTCATTTCCTTGTACTCTGTATACTTTTTGCTACATCCCTTTACCAGGTGTGCTGGGTATTTCTTGGAATTTAATGCTATCTTTGCTACTACTTCCTTTGGAAGATCAACATGGCACTTTTCAGCCAGCCTGACCAAGTAGACAAGCACATCACTGAGTTCTTGGGCAAGATGTTGTTTCTCCTTGGGTGACCAATCTACGAAAAAAAGAACAGTATCCTGCTTACTACTAACACTTAAAGAAAATGTCCTCTCACCCAACTTCCTCCAAGAACAACATTAAGAACGAAATAAGCACCCATATTTTAAGGACAACAAAAAAATTTTACTTTAGTTACATGACAACCTACATGTCAGCCCAGGGGTGGGAGTACTCCCTGATATGGCCAATACAGGGACGTGCCAATGGACAGGGTATGGTTTTTGGCCTCTCTGTCCTGAACATGGTGTATAATTTTAGTCTGTCCTAAACAGGGTCTGAACTTAGAGGGTATGGTTGCATGATTGTTGTCACGCAATGTACAGTATTTAGCAATCCTAAATTGGAGACTTAAAATTGTGTAAAACAAAATGGTGTGTATTAATTTTTGTCAGTTGTCCTAAACAGGGACCTAAAATAGGGGTGTTGTCCTAAAGAGGATTGGTATTTTAGGGCTTTTATTTTAGGGTCAGGGTTTCAGACCATTAGCAGCAACCCTATTCCAAAACATGAGCCAGGTGCTCCCCCCCTGGGGTATTAGCCTATGAACTTAAATTTGGATAGCAGGGACACTTCAGTATAGAGAAACAACATGGAGCAAAGTTTCTCTTTTAACGCAAGAGACCTGGCAGGTATGAGCTGTCTGAAGACAGAAACATCTACTGGATTTGTCACTTCACTACCGCAACACCCCATATAAAGGTGGAACTTTCAAAAAAATTTCTTCATTAATATAACAAGATCTCTTTAATGACCTAGGTGCAGGGCTCGACATTAACGGTTGCCCGCTTGCCCGGGGCAACCAAAAATTTAATCAGGGCAAGTAAGTTTGGGATCTTAGTTTTCCGGTCGGGCAACTGAAATCTCTGTGAAGGTTGTAGATAAACATATAAAGTAATTCAGAAATTTACTATGAATTGTCTTGTCTGAAATCCATGCTGCAAACTTAAAAATAGAAAACTCCTTTAATTTTTTTTCTATAAAGTGAAAAGCTGTTGATGGTAGCTCGAAAATGGTTGGACTATTACAAATAATTTAATCATATTCCTTGTGTTTCACTTAACCCTTAAATCCCCAACATCGTCATACAAATTCTCCTTACTGGTCTCCACAGATTTAATTGATTGCTGATTGGGAGAACTTTTTCAAACATCAAGACATTCATCCTTGGTGATCAGTTGCTAAGTTCTCATGACCTGTATGTGTTATAATACACTGTACAATGATTTGATGAGGAGAAATTTGATGCTGATAGGTAACTCTTGGGCTTAAAGGGTTAAGCAATAGAAAAATGATAGTATTTTGCAGATAAAGCTTTCGTTTTGTTTGTCTGTGCTGAGTGTTTAAGGCAACTAAAATTTTTTCCTTGGGCAACTAAACTGTGAGGCTTTGTTGCCCAAAGGCAACCAACTTAAAAATGTAATGTTGACCCCTTGTAGGTAGTACAAAAAATTTATAAAATTTAGAGAAATCATAATAAAAAATAAGACAAGAAGCTTGGAAAAAAACAAACAAGTGCCACTGTTTCAGCAAGCCAAAACAATGCCCTTGCCCTTTCACTTAAAATAGCTACCTTAGAAAAGAGATAGTATGAAATTTTACAATACATGTATCTCTGTGCTAGCATATAATGAGAAGTTGTTCAGATTCAGATTTAAAGTGATCAGTTCCACTGCTATACACGAACCTGGTAGTCCCTCTTTCACTTCACCTTTCCATTGGCTGTAAAATTTAACAATAAGAAAACATTATGTAAAAAATAATGTACAAACCTCTAATCATAGAAGAATAAAAATTAGCAAATATAAACATTACATTTCAATTACTCTGTGTCATGAAAACCCTTCAAATTCACATTTGAAAAATAACGACACCGAGTAGGCAAAACCTCATTTTTTAATATCCCTAAGTTTTTAGTCCATAATGTGCAAGTTCCTTGAAGTCAACACTACATCAACTATGACATTGTGTTAAAATGAAAAAAAAAATTGTTAAACTGGGAACAAGAATAGAATAGTAGAAGCAGTGACCATTGTTTTAAAAATATGACAAGTTGGCTCAGAACAGTGAAATTAATCATAAAGGCAAGTTTGGGTTCTTGGCTTAATTCTCATAGTGGACTGAGGTGGACTGCTAAATACAAACTGAAAGGTTAATCAGAACTACTTACAACAACTCTGCCACTTCTCCAACTTCCCCAACCTACAAAACAAGACATGGATAATCACATGGACTAATGGGTTTTTACAGGAGCCCAAAACCTTGAGAGTACAACTCCCACACTAAGCCTATATCAGGGCATTTTCACAGACCAGTTTATTTTTAAACAGGTTTTAGATTATTATTTCCCATAAAAATTAGAGTTTTGCTCCGCACGAGTCCTCATCCCTGAAAAACAAGGCGGCCTTCCATTGTTCTTTCTCCTTCTAAAATGCTCGATTTGTAATGCAAGGTATGACACAAGGCTGACATATAATTTGCAGAGCTTGTGATTGATGACTTTGCAGAAAATTCAATCTAAAAATAAACTGGTCTGTGAAAATGCAGTGACAGGAATTTATAGCAGTTGCACACTCTGTAATATGGGCTCATGGTTTTTATAAGTTATATGACTGTTATAACTAATAGAAACTTTTAGCAATTATTCTTTGGAAGTATCCTTATTTCGGCCTGAGAAATTAGCAATTCACAGCAGGATGTCCAGTGTTGCCAGTTGAAGATAATAAATAACATAGATATTAGAAGTCAGTGGTCAGACACCAATTTTACATACCATCGACTGACAACGACTGTTACCAAACCAAGTGTTACCGACACTATTATTTGTTGTGAACTCCCCTAGACTTATTGCTTTGAGAAACGACTTTTCCAATAACGAAGTAGAAGAATTTCACTGCACTGTGCTTCTTTAAGGAGAATATTATTTTCAGAACTGCTTCCTAAATAATGTTCTCACAAAAAAAACCTCCACCCTGATTTCGAATGAATACTTCAGGTAAAAATATACAGCTTTGCATTTGCTAGTTCTTACAATAATGAATGTTGGCAATTGTGAACATGAAGGTAACAGTTGACCAAACATATTTAATGCAAGCATAGCTTTGTTTTGAGAATTAAGAGCATAGTAACTAGTCTTTAAAACACTGCTGACAGGCACTGCTCAGGTTGTAGAAACGTCAGTCAATGTGATCACAAAAAGTTCTTCTCAGGACTACACTCACCCGGATGATCATTTTTCACCGACTTACGACATTACTCCTAGTTTCAAACCACTAACAGTATATTTATTTAAATAACCCAATTTATTTGCACAATTTATCCAAGCCTACTACCATCGTCAAAGTTGTTGGAGAGGTTTCATAAAAGGTAAGTAATTTTCCATTGATGATGTTGCAAAATCCAAAGAGATCCTCTCTTCTGACCCCACCCCTCCCCCCTAACTCACTCCAGTACCCCACTGAGTGATCAGGGGAAAGTTATGCATATCAAAACCTCATTCTATTAACGGAAGGAGGGGACAAAAGGCAACAAGGGTGAAATTTGCCAAGCTTTCCATCAATTCGGACGAGGGTTTTAGGTCCCGTCGGTTTATTTTTTAACTGGCTTCGGTACCATAGCAAGGACCAGATTCCTGGGCTGGTGAAATTGATCCCAATCTCTTTCCTTTGCAAAGTCAGACTGCATCTGACGACTGAAAAGAAATAGGAAGCGGTCAATTAAAATCAGAAATTATACGTTTTAACATATAAGCTTGTAAGTCTCTATAAAATGAAATTAAAACTTCAGTTAGAATACCCATGTGACTATGAAATTATTCAGCTTACATTTTCTCTAATGAGGGCTCTTCGCTAAAACGAAACGCATTCAACTCCTCCAGATCCATGGCACTTTCGTCGTGAGTTGATGAACTAGCTAACATATCCGACATCTGATGATCCAAAAGGCTCAAAAAGGGATCTAGAAGCAAAATTCGAAATGTCCTGCCTGGTTTCGAGCTTTTAGATCGATTGGTAAAATGGCGCCAAGATGACGTAGACATCCCATTAGACTTTGCAAGCGGTAAACAAGACCATCATCCGTTGCGAGTCACAAGTCGCAGACGCCATCTTTGTTCGAAAAAGGCGGTTGAGTTACTCAACTTTGTTTTCTGAAAGATTCAGGAATCAGGATGAGTCTTGGTAGAACAATTTATAACGCATTATTTCGCCGGACCTCTACATTTGTTGTGACCATAGTTGTTGGAGGTTTTATTTTCGAGAGAGTGTTTGATGAAGGAATGGATAACTTGTGGGAAAATATGAACCGAGGGGTGAGTATTTGAAGTATAGCGCGCCTTTCGTTCTCTGTGAAAGGAATAACTTAACTCATCTAGAGTGTACTAACACTATGATGTCTGTCAAGTTGTGCTGGGTGAACGGAGCAAGTCAAAATACCAATGTTACTGCAAAAATCATTAATATTATATTTGACACTCAATCGTCAATATTAGAGGTATATAAGACAGTAGACTTAAGTTTATATATTATGCAACCTTTTTTTCTTTAAAGATTTCAAAGTCAAAAACTTTTAAAAAATATAACAATTTTTTAAAACAACACAGGCCTAGTGGCTCACACTAGTGTCACTCTGAAGTTTTAAGGAATATTTCTACCCTGCCCCCTCCCCCCCAACATGGGATGCTTGTACATCACAGGTTACCCAGTATTTTATTAGGTTTCCTGGGCCCAGGTTTTTAGGAGTCAGTAAATTACCAGGCACAGTAAGTTGTGTAGTAAGTCTTCAATAATATTTTGGGCATTTCTCAATTTTCTGTTATCCTCAATCCTACTATTTGTCCTGGTAATTTGCCTTGTAATATATGGGTACTCTCTCTCTATGTATTATAAGTTATATAATTAATTTTGTAGTCGTAAACCTTGCAGGTTGCGCACTGCTTTTTTTTTTGTATTTCTTTTTTTTCCTTTTGTATTTTGTTCTCGTTGTTGTCAAAAAAACATTGGTACTCTCTTTCTCCATTAAGTTAACAGGATGCTGTTTTGGAGAAAAAATGGATATCTGAAAGATTTGTATGTTGTAATTTAGCCTGCGTAGCAAGCGTTTCCATAGGGCTTTCCGCCGTTGGAGGCGTTTTTCGCTTTTTGGCTGCGCAGAAATTGGGGCGAGTGCAACACTGATGGCAGCAGCGGGAAGGGGGAGGGGAGGCGAGAAAAGGAAACGCTCGCCCGCAAACCCCATGATTTTGAAAAACGCCCCTTTGACACTTTTGCAGTTGGATAAATTCACAGTGTGACAGCTGGTGAATAAAGTGTTTTACGAATAACAGATCACCAGAGGATACAAATTTAGTTCCATCAAAATCAAAACAAACTCTAAACGATCGCTTCAGGATGTGTCGTAATTTCACAATTAAATTTGGAACTTTATCTCAGCCTGGAAAATCGGGTTTAGTTTCTTCGGGAAACCGTTTCAAAGCGTCGCAAAGAAAGGACTCTCATGGAACAATTCTCGCTGATCTTTGCAGAGCGGTTGGAGTGAAAGTTGTTCAAAACTTGGAGCTTTTTCTGGACTGTATGCCTGTGCAATTTTTGAGCTCGAAAAATTCGAAATTTAGGGGCATTATTCAAAGTTATTGGTAGCGAGTCTGCTGTTTCCCAAACTCCGTCAAAACAGTCTATCCACTCACGGTGTATGAAAACGGCTGCTCCAAACTCTATCAGGCAACAGTCCTTGTCGCAAGAATGTTCGTGTAGATTCCTCCGTGTCGGAAAAAGCTTGCTGCGAGTCTTTGAGATCTGCCGTCGGATCAGGACAAAAATGATCTTGAGAGGAACTTCAGGTAAAAATAGTGATAGTGAGAAGAATTCCCCGATATCGAGAACCAATTCATTGTGTTGACGTGGGTCACACTCAAATGCACATACCTGATGTGATTGATGGATTTATCACTTGGCAATCAACACTACCATGCTGCGCCAATCAGGAAACTCCGTTCGTGGACAAACGGGTTTTCAAAATCGTGGGGTTTGCGGGCAAGCGTTTCCTTCTCTCCTTTCCCCTCCCCCTCCACACACTTTTTTGTCCCTGCCCCAATTTTCCCTTGGCCAAAAAAGCGAAAAGTGCATCAAACGTGCGGAAAGCCTTACCGAAACGCTTGCTATGCAGGCTAGTTCAAATTGACTTGTCGGGCTCAGTACTCAAACCTTAAAAATAAGAAATCACTTATAAAACACTCCCATCACTTGATTTAATTGGCTGTATGATTTGAAATCACCCCACAATGTGTTGCAAAACAACAATAATAAAAATGAATTGTTTTTGGGATAACAAATCCATTGAAGATGGTGGATGTTCTGCCACACCGCAACATTTCCCCTCAAAATAAAAGTTTGGATGGATTCATGTGGAACAAAGAATTCTTTCACATGGATGGAAAGCGGAAGTAAGTATTTCCTTTCCTATGTGGTATTTAACAATTGCATGTTTTCTCTTTTTACCAGCGACTGTGGAATCATATTAAGCACCGTTATGTCAAGGATGCAGGGGAAGATGAAGATGAATAATGGAAGAGATTTCTGCTTTAGATGAACAATAACTTTTCATGTAAAATTTTAATGAACAAGGTCTGGAGTTTTACAAGTACGTGGGGACCCATCTGCCTTTTTCCTGTAAACCTCAACAGCTGGAATACTCTATTTACTGTCTTGTGACAGTTGGTTTGAACTGTACACAAACTTGGAGCTGTAAAAGTGATTAATGTTGGAATTGTTTTCCCAAGATTTTCAGTTTCCTTGGAAGAAGATGGAGTAATAAAAGGCTAATTGTTTGTATTTGTGCTATTTTTTGTTAGCTGTTCTGTGGTTTCTGCCCATAGTGTACACTGTACACAGCATTTATACTGAAAGATCCTTAGGCAACAAGAAAGGGCAGGGATTAAATGTTTGTTTAGATGTCTGTTGTTTCAGCTGATCTCTGTGGTTTTAGTCAATGAAGGCAAAAACTATCAAAAAAGAAAAATGGAAATTCCCATAGCTGAGCATGAGTGGAACATCAGTGTCCAGTGCAAATACAGTTGAACCTCTGCTAACCGCCACCTCTCCACAACAGCTACTTTTGTTTCTACTTGCGGATACATTCACTCTTGTTTTAACCTCTTAATAACAGCCACCTCCCTTCAATGGCCACTGTCCCCAAGGTGGCTGTTGTGGGGAAGTTCAACTGTATGCTATTTGCAGTATCCTTGGCACATGTTCAGATACAGAGTCTTTCCTCTCATAATGCTGTCTTGATGCCAAACACAAGTATTGACAAAGTTAACTTTCTTAGTAAAGGTGAATGACTCAGCTTGACAAAGATTAGTTGATCACAACTTTTAGTGAAAACTTCCATCCTTAAGACAAGTTTACATTTATCAGCTGAGGTCATGAAGTAAATTGGCCACCATAAAGAAATTAATTAAGCTAATGCTTGAATTTCTTTCTGCTGGCAAATTTACAATATCTCGACTCAGCTGATAGTCTAAATCTAATTTAGATGTTTCACTTCACTACTGACCAAGCACCACAGTTAGAAGTTAACTTCCCTTTTTCTCTTATTTTCACCTTTTCAGATTTTCCTTAGTTAGGGTTCGCTCACGTTCCACATTTCACATATCCATCATTTCCACTTTAGGTAAAAATCGTGGGAGACTGGGCCAAGTTCTTTCCCAGTTTTCTCACGGACAAGGAATTCAAAAAAGCTTCACGAACGAACTAAATGGACGAATGTGTGAATAATACAGGCGATGATTTCTTCGGAGTTTATCTTCTTTACTGCTTGAATCCTCGTTATAAGGGACGCACTTATATCGGATTTACTGTTGACCCTAATCGTCGCATCAAACAACATAATGGAGGAGTACAGAAGGGAGGTGCTTTCAGAACGAGTGGAAGAGGACCGTGGTACGGTTTGTAAACAATTAAGAACTTAAGAAATTAAAGCCTTCTAGGTGGCAAAACATTGTAAAAGTCAACACCATATAAATGTACTACTGATTAGCTTTCTCTTCGTGAATTGACTGTTAACTCTTTGGAATTTCATTTGCAAAGATCAAAAGTTTGGAAGAGGGTCTTGAAGGGACCAGTGGAGGGGATTGGCAATTGAGGCACTGGGAGTAAGATTTTTCCAATGGAAAACTGTTACTGGGAATGGCATTTTGACAAGATTAGAATTGGGAAATCGGATCTGGAAAAAATGGGCTGGGATGTGGGATCTGTTCCCCCCTTACAGGACCCTCTTAGGCGCCGTTTACAGGAGTTATTTCATCCCAGGATGAGTTTCACCCCAGGATGACCTTCATCGCATCCCCGGATGACTTTCATCTCGGTGTCTGGTCATTTACCTTTGAGTGTTTACATGATTTGGAGCAAAAATGGGTTCCCAGGATGAGGATGAGATGAAGGTCATCCCAGGATGAGATGAAGGTCATCCCGGGATGAAATAACTCATGTAAACGGCGCCTTAAAAGAAGTACAGCATAAAATGGTACCACAGGGACCTACTGCTCAACAGCTTTCATTTGAGTGGTCACACGTGAAGTTTTCATTTACATCAACAAAAGTCTGAACCACCTTTTGGTTGTATGGTATGTGGCGTAATAAACAGTATCACAGGAAAGTTCTTCTCAACATCATTCAATTGAACAGGTACACTTTAGGATTTCATCCATGGACTCAAAAGTAAGTTAGAAACACCTTGTGCAGTATATTGTAATCAGTGCCACAGGAAAGTTAACTGCTTAATAGCTTTCTTTTTAATGATTATACTTTGGGATCCACGTCCACAGGAAAGTTTTGCTCAGTAGCTTTTATTTGAATGGTTACATATAGGAGGTCAGTGTTATGGAGAGGTGTCGATCAGAGTATTAAGGTGAATGGATTAGGAATGGGACAAGAAAACTTCACTGTTGTGTACAGGAGGTTGGTACTTCCCACCTCCTGTACCCTTTAATCCTGGTTCCCACCCCATTTTTGTTTGCTCCCATGCACAGCTCTTTGCGCATTTTTGATTGCAAAATGTTGCACAATGTTGCATAATTTTCCTCTATTTCTCCTGCTTCCCACCACCTTGGGAATTCCCCTTCCTGTTCTCCATCCCCCCCCCCCCCCCACCCCAACCCCATACACCTCAGGGGTTTCAATGAATTTTTTCGTAGGTGGCTGCTGAAGGTGGAATAGGGGGCTGCGACCACAAAAAGTTCCCTTTCCTCTCTTATAAATAAACTCTTAACAGACGGCAATGAGAGACCTTATAAGTGGCGGTAGACCACCGGTAACCGGCTTTCATTGAAACCCCTGTATCTCCCACCCCTTTTCACAGGCTCCCTCCCCCTGCCCCTATTGGTATGGAGAGATGGCTAGTAGCATGAGAGGTACAGGATGAGCAGGATGAGTTGTCCAGGATGATAGCTCTAAAATGTTTGCTTGTGTACATTGATCTTTTTTCACAAATTATGACTTCAGGGAGATGATACTTATTGTGCATGGATTTCCCAGTGATATAATTGCCCTACAGGTTAGTAAAATGGGTGTTACATGTAAATGGAGAGTTTACAATAGTTATCAGAGAAATAGATTCTTAGCACTGATGCCAAAAATAGCACTGGAAGGTAGATGAGTCTCACAGGTAAGACATAAGATTGGGAGACCCCCAGTCAAATTTAGGTTGGAATTTGTTGTGATACATAATTATGCAATTTTGATTCATTATTATGAAAATTAACATGATTGCTAAGCCCGTAATCATATAAAGCTCCACAAATGCTTTCCTTTGCGAAACTTATTGAAAATAATTTTATGAGGGCCACACACACTGTGTGCAGAAAAGGCCACATGGTCCCACTTGATGTGATTTGAAGTTATTCATTCTCACACGTAACATAAATGGCCAAAGATTGCAAACAGGGCTAAAGCAACTTTAACTTTAAATTATTAGACGTCCATAGCTAGTTGTCATAATTACACCATCTAAATCAACTAGAAGTAGCTTGTTGTAAAACAGTGTTGCTCATGGTGAACAGACCTTGCTACACTCAGTCTATATGCATTTAGTATAAACCTACTAGCCTTCTATCACTAATGCTGTTCTCTGATTGGCTACGCTACTGACTATCTATTCTGTTGTAGATAGTGAGTAGAGTGTTTTCCGCGCGCGGTGTGACCTATTTATATCATTTTTCAATAAAAACATATAGTGTCTGCTGTTAAGTTTTGAAGGTCTAGTAGATTTATACTAAATAGTATAGATAGTAAAATAGTATAGATAGTCAACTATCACGCGATGGAAATCTCCATCTCATAATTCAATTGTTAAATATATTTTTTTGTTAATATAGTTTGAGTGGGCGTGGCAGAACCCTGGAAAGTCCAGACGTCTCCGTCATGTTGTGAATAAAAGGACCAAAGAAAAGAGTGTTGAGTTCCAGTTCAGAGTTCTCTCTGCAATGCTTAATGTTGGGCCATGGAACAGACTCCCTCTCACAATAAGATGGCTGAAACAGGAATACAAAATGGAGTTTGATGTTGACCAGCAACCTCCAAATCATATGCCCATAGCTTATGGACTTCTGAATACAAGAAAACCCAAAAAGGGAAATAAAGGGGAATGTGAGGAGGCAAAAGATACTAACTACAGATGTGTGGAATGCTCTAAAAGGATAAAGGTGGGTGTTGCAGGGCTGCCAATCTGTGGAGTTCTTAAATCTGGAGAGTTTTTTATGGCCAGCTCTCCCACGTTAAAGGGGCTGAGATGCTCATCAGCTCTTTTAGGGATATAGATTACCGGTTTTGCTATCTCTTAGTGCTCAGGACGAAATGACATTATTTTCAGCCATAAAGGTATTTGAATCAGATTAAATTTTATGAAGCATTTAAGAATAAAAATAAGCAAAAAAAAAACACAATGTTTCGATGTCCCCATGACATCAAGTGAGAAAATAAAATTAAAATGAATTAATATAATTTATATTATACATATAAATACTCGTATGAAGAAAGAAGAAAGAATTGCCCTGAGCGGGATTGGAACCCACGTCCCCCTAACACCGGACTGGTGACCACTACACCATCAGGACAACCACGCTGGCAAAAAAGGCTAATTTGATCCTGTATCATTAATTTGATCCTCCTGAATAGCTGGTGCCTAAGTTGGTATTTACCTGTGAATTGTTAATGTCGATCCTTAGGTTTAAGGCTATGAAGGGGTTATAGGCTTTCCCATCTCACCCGAAGAAAGAACCCGGGATTCTCACGTACGGCCTACTCACTATCTAAAATAACTGTGTTGCCAGCGTGGTTGTCCTGATAGTGTAGTGGTCATCACACCCTACCGGTGTCAGGGAGACGTGGGTTCAAATCCCGCTCAGGGCAATTCTTTCTTTTTTCTTCATACGAGTATTTGTTATTAACGAGATGGGTTTCTCTTCTTCATTCATTACTGTTTGTAAATAAGCCTGTATCATCAATTTGATCCTCCTGATTAGCTGATGCCTAAGTTGGTATTTACCTGTGAATCGTTAATGTCGATCCTTAGGTTTAAGGCTTTGAAGGGGTTTATAGGCTTTCCCATCTCACCCGAAGAAAGAATCCGGGATTCTCACGTACGGCCTACTCACTGTCTAAAATAACTGCGTTGCCAGCATGGTTGTCCTGATAGTGTAGTGGTCATCACACCCTTCCGGTGTCAGGGGGACGTGGGTTCAAATCCCGCTCAGGGCAATTCTTTCTTCTTTCTTCATATGAGTATTTGTTATTAACGAGATGGGTTTCTCTTTTTCATTTATATTATATATATATATATATATATATATATATATATATATATATATATAACTCGTTGAAGGAAAGCGAGGACGGACAACTTCTGACGATTAAAAGGTTAAAAAATTTAATAAAAAATAAAAACGTTTCGGTCAGTAGACCTTCATCAGTTACATGTAACTGATGAAGGTCTACTGACCGAAACGGTTTTATTTTTTATTAAATTTTTTAACTTTTTAATCGTCAGAAGTTGTCCGTCCTCGCTTTCCTTCAACGAGTTTTAATTCCATGCAGTGAGGCTTGGACTGTGAATCTTTGATCCTCCTGACGCAGTGGCATTCTTTGTTGGCCTGAGGCAACCATTAACTGTTTTTTATATATATATAATATATATATATATATATATATACACTCACTTGAATTTTATTTTTTATTTTCATTTGAATTGTGTTTGATCTCACTTGAAAATGATGTCATAGCGACATCAAAACGTCTTGTTTTTTCGCTTATTTTTATTCTTAAATGTATAAAGATATTGTTTAGAGTTGCACGAGAACAATTAAAAATGCTGCCATGCTATGTCAGTGGTCTTGACATATGCATTAGATCTTTAAAATTTCAAAAGAATGGCATCTTTTAGGGTCAAATCAAAGCTTGAACCACACCCAGATTGGTCTCCTGACGAACATCCTGCCCTTTCACATGTTTCTCCTAGTCCCCCC
Organism: Siderastrea siderea; assembly: GCA_964030785.1. Taxonomy (NCBI): domain Eukaryota; kingdom Metazoa; phylum Cnidaria; class Anthozoa; order Scleractinia; family Rhizangiidae; genus Siderastrea; species Siderastrea siderea. The sequence goes on along the minus strand of OZ034978.1, from coordinate 7,336,244 downwards.
CTAGGTTTGCACAATTTAAAGACAACCGGAAGGATGGAAGGATATATTCCAAAACCTTTTAAAATGTTATCAGAGACATGCTACTTGAATATTTCCCAATTTTCAAGGCAGTTTCCTTTTCTTTACAGGATGCTGATGACTTCCTTTCTTGTCTTTTACCACGCTGTCCAATGAAGGCTCATTTGATTTGCCTGGCTAAGAGGTTCCTTATGGAGAGTGACGAAAGCACGTTCCTAGTCCCAGTAGAGGGGGACTGTCCAATGTGTTATCATACCTTTTTATGGCGAGATTTGTTGAAATACCGTAATCAGACAGGAGAGACTTCAGATCAAAATTCAGATAGTCCACACTGGGCAGAAGCACTTCAGCAATAAGGGTGTAATCAAATGACTTCATGTTGGAATTGAGAACGGATTACCAACACGGTCAACATACTAGGCTACTGCAAGCATCGTTGGAAGATTAAAAAATCGTCATTAGACCCTTGAGAAGGTTGAGGAATCTTCCTCGAAAAAGATCTTTGGAGATCTTTAAAGCTACTTGTTCTGCCACTTCATTGTAAATACACAACATATCTTTCAGTGCATATAAGTAGGAAATATTAAATGTTTTACAATTTTTTAAGCTCATCTCACCCTTGAAATATTTATAACCTTTTTAGCACATCAAAACGTTTTATCAATGACTACCTGAAATTATACATTTTAGTGTTCTTTGTAAATATTTCAAATAAAATGCTGGATTTAAAAGTGATAGAGTTCACTCATTTATTTATGCACTGGGTGTGGAGTTGCCTATACTACAGTCATTTTTAGGATACTCCTTTAACCCTTTCAGCCCCAATGGTGATCAGCATCAAATTTCTCCTCATCATATCAGTGCATTGTAAAACATACAGGTCATGAGAGTTACGGAAATGGTCACCAAAGATGAACTGTCCTGATGTATAAACAAGTTCTCCCAACAAGTACTCCACAAAATGTACCAGTAATGAGACCAGTAATGAGAATTTGCACTCTGGTATTGGGGTTGAAAGGGTTAAAAATGACTGCGAGGGAGGTTTGGCAAGGAGGCATAGATTAGGGTCAGGGTCTGGAAGGGTATTCTCGTGATTCGGGATTTGTCCAAAATACAGGGCGAGATTCGGGAAAACGAAAAATATCTTGACGGGATTCGGGATTTGACTGCTACCAGGGAAGTGGGATTTGCCAAAATTTGGGCACGGGATGTGGGATTTTGTTGCCTGTCTGTCGGGAATTCGGGAAATCATCACAACCCAAATAAACATTATAGTGGCAAAAGCGAATCAACCAGGCGAGCACAAAATATCAATCAAAAGGGCCAATCTACATCTTAAATTTATTAGCCTTTGCAGAAATTAGTCTTTTTTAAATGTATTTTTGGGAAAGAAAAAACGAAATTTGGGATAGTGATGAAAAAAAGTGCAGGATGTGGGATTCTCGTGAAAAAGGAGTGGGAATGCGGGATCAGGACCCCCCTTCCAAACCCTGTAGGGTGGATGTGACAAGGAAGATGCATGAAAGGGTTAATAAATCATCATTTAGTGCAACTTTCCTTGAAAAGCTCACCACAAAGGACTGAGATGTAAATACCATAAAAGCTCTAAGCACCCCCTCTGAAAGACAATTTTTTAAATAACCCCAACCCCCTTTGGGGCGTCAGATTTTGTAAGTAGACCCACTTAATCTCTATTAAACCACCCACTACTTTCCAAATAAATTATTGGTGTATTTTTATAAAGGCTAGAAAGAACACATTAAGCTGGCCAATCATTATTGATAAGAAGTATGTTAACAGTGTTTGAGTTTTGGGTGAAAATTATTTTAAGATTAAATGTTTGAAGATTTGAAATAATACCCACTCTCTATCAAGTCCCCTGTTCTGGAGGCCTGAAATAAAATAAGCCCAAGCTTTTATAGTAGTCAAAGAAAAAAAGCAATTTTCTGCTCCCCATACCCCAACATCATTATACAAATTCTCTTACTGGTTGCCATAGATTTTACTGATTACTAATTGGGGGAACTTGGTTAAACGTCAAGACAATCCATCTTTAGTGATCATTCGGCTAAATTCTCACGATTTGTACACTGATATCATGAGGAGAAATTTGATGCTGATTGCCATTGGGGCTTAACCCTTTCAGCCTCAAGAGTGACAAGCATCTAATTTCTCCTTACAATATGACTAGTTGATCTAGTATTCAGATCATGAGAATAAAGGAAATGATCACCAGACATGAAATGTGATGTTTAATCAGATTCTCCCAACTAGTAACATAAGAAATATTTGGAGAACAGTGAGGAGAATATGCATGTGGATATTGGGGCTTAAAGGGTTAATCCTGGTTCCCACCCCTTTTGTTGGCCCCTGCCTCTTTGCATTTATTTACTTTGAACTTTGCTGCAAAAATGTTCTGCAATGTTAAGTATTTTCTGCCTAGTTTTCCCATTTTTGACTTCTTGTCACCTTCTGTGAATCCTGCTCCTTACCACCAGGCATTGTCTTCTTGCTCACATGACTTGGCACAAAATTTTATGACGCCTCATTCAGTGACGTCACGACATTTCACACCAAGTCGAGTCGAGTGAGCGAGAGGGGAACGCCTGGGTACTACGCTGCCTTACCCCCTTTTCTCCTGGGTTCCTGGCAACTTGTTCTCCTCTCCCAAGATGGTCTCGCAAGTGCAATATACATTGCTGAGGTGTTTGGGAAACGATTTCATTTATTTTAGAACTTGATTTTACTTTCCACAACTGCTTTAGCAAGTTGTATAGCTTGTATGCAGACCTCTCTTATTTTCTTTGGTCCATGTGAAGCAAAGGAAATAGGAGATGTCTGCACAGCTACAACTTTTATTGCAATGATTTTGGACATCGCAAGGTATTTTTCACTACGCAATGTTTCATGCAACTTGCCTGCTCTTCAATTACATCTGCACGAACAGCTTATTTGAAGAAATAGCTATTCCATATACTTGTTTATGAACTTCACTTTGTGTTTTAAGTTTCTATGATTGATTTTAAGTCAAGAATATATATGTACAGCTTAGAGAAAACACTGAATGTCAACTGTGTTTAACTTTCTGGTGTACTATTCAAGGCAGTAAGTTATATTTCTGCTGCAAAATTTAAAACTTTCAATGCAACTGCACTAAATAATGTGCAGTAAGGGTGCACACTGAAATCAACATATTATCAACTGAAGAAAAACAAACATAACAACATTCATATCAACAAAAGATCTTTTATTTATTTCAATCCCACAAGTATAGAGTCCCCATGCACTGATGAACAACTCACACAAAACACTTATGCCCTAAGGAATACTAGTATGACCTCAGTTTCCTTAAAAATTATATGTAGTACAACTGGCACTTAGTTTGTGTTACACAAAACGTGGTCATCTATCTCATAAAAAGGCTTGTTTGTATCTTTCCTCACAAAATACAGAACAACACTTATTTTTAATTCACACAGTTGGAAATAATCTACAGTTAGAGCATCATTTTATCTGTAAAGAAAATCTGCCTGAAGATTTCCAGCTATCTCTGCCTCCCATCTGTCACCATTGTTTAGAAGCTTTTCTTTGTTGTATAACAACTCCTGATGTGTCTCAGTGGCAAACTCAAAATTGGGACCCTGTGAAACAAGGAACAGATAGAATAAAGATGACAGGTAAATGACTAATCTATCACCTTGATAACTCGAACTTCCCACTTACTCAAACTCTGTGTGACTTCCATCTCTGTTTTCACAATATTTACCTATGCCTCTCTCTTGCGGCCAGTGCCCACAGACAAGCACAACATTTTTACTCTACCTCTTTTCCTTTACTGTTGTTCAAACTACAGGGCTGTCATTTCAGTTTTTAGTCACCTGTTCAGGGTCCGACAAATAGGCAGCCCGGACGCCCGGGACAAGCTGAAAAAATTACTGGGCAAGTGTTTTATTTTTCAAAGAAGCCCGCTGGGCTGTAGCTTTTGACTGATGAGTTGATGTATGCAAATAAGTGATACCTATTGGATTTTTACCTTTGCTAGCGATAGCTGAAACATTCTAAAATAGAATAAAGATCATCTTGTGGACATGTGGTGAGTTTTGTCCCCCTGTGTTTCGCTGTTTCAATTGCCATTTTACACTGCTTCAGAGACTGCTTCGTAACTTTCATGCCCAGTTCTCCCATGAAAACCATGATGGCCAGGCTGATATACTAATGACAACGTGCTCCTCCGTATTGAGAGCAAAGAGATGGAGAAGTTTGTAACAAAATGTTCTGAGTGTTTTCACACGCTTGCTGAAAAATGTTCAAAGCGCAAACCAAAATTTCACGTTAAAAATATGATGCCGAAGAGTTTTCCAAACAAGCTGGTTCAAGGAATTTCCTTGGTTAGCACTTTATTCAAAGCGGAGTGTTGAGGTGTCAAATCTGTTTCAAATCTGTTCTAAGTGGCCAAACATTGATATGCGATGCACAGAGTCCACCAATATTAGGTAGGGAAAGGATCTCCTCTTACACCCGTGCTAAGAGCACAAATTATGTCTGTGTGATGAGGAATGGCTGTATAGATGTGTCACAGGATACGCCAATTGGAAAAGCTACAGTTCGTTTGCAAAAAGAGCAAAAACAAAGGTTGAAAAGTCTTTTTAACAAAGGATATCAGTTACAATAAATCCAAGTTCACTGACTTTGGTTTAATTAAATAACACTATTCTCCTTTACTTCCTAATATAAAATTCTGTGAACTCCAATTGGTATACTTTTTCAGACGTGATACTGGACAACCAACTCATCCTGCCAGGCAAGTGCTTTTTGCATGCCAGTTGCCCAGGGACAAGTTTTGTCAAAAATATTTGTCGGACCCTGCCTGTTGCCTTGATCTTTACACCGATAACACCCTAGTTGCTTTGTCAGTAAATTATAAAAATGAGAGGCCAAGTTCACCCACAACATCAAGGTGCCAACAAGCACACTCAGCCATAGGAAGTGTTAGGGGTTACAACCCTTAACCCTTTAAGCCGCAATATCATGATACAAATTCTCTTTACTGGTCTCCATACCTTTTGTTTGAGCACTAGTTGGGAGAACGTCTTCAAACATCAAGACAACTCATCTTTGGCGATCATTTCTTTAATTCTCATGACCTTTATGAGTTGCCATGCATTGATATGATGAGGAGAAATTTGATGCTGATCATTATTGGGGCTTAAAGGGTTAATGACAACCCTGCAAAGCATTCTCAGAGTTTTGCTTACTGCTTTTGTAGTGTTGTTTTAAGTCCTCTTTGTATACTTGTGCTTTTCTTAGAATTTATTCTTCTTACATTATAAGACTTTTACACACCTCCACTATAGCATCCACAGGACAAGCTTCCTGACAAAAGCCACAGTAGATGCACTTTGTCATGTCAATGTCATAGCGTGTTGTTCTACGACTCCCATCAGCACGTGGCTCTGCCTCAATGGTAATTGCCTATAGATTACAGAATAGAACACATTTAAAGAATGAATTTCAGTTGAGATTTGTAAAACAAAATGCAAGGTAATAATATTACTCTATAAGCTCAATGATCTTGGAAAAATGCATGGTTGTCCCCAATTTTCTTTATGGATTCAAACATCCCTTGCCAAGTCAAAAACCCTTTATTAGTAGGGAAGGCTGTGCTCTTAGAAGAATCACAGGGAGCCCAAATGCTTGCAGCCATGAAATCTGGGGTGCCAAGCCCTAAACCTTTATGCAAAAAATAAGTTTTTCTAGTTGCCTGAAGACAAAAGTTAGTAGCCTGAGACCAAAAGCCCTGGTACACTGTAGTACTGTCCTTCAGAAACCTGAGTTTCTCAGATCATCCTGAGATGCTCAGAATGTATGTCCAGTAACAAAAGGAGGCACCACCCTTAAAAAGATTGTTACCTGGGCAGGACAGATGGCTTCACACAGCTTGCAGGCAATGCACCTCTCTTCTCCAGATGGGTACCTCCTCAAGGCATGCTCCCCCCGGAAACGAGGACTCAGTGGTCCTTTCTCGAAGGGGTAATTGATTGTTGCCGGTTCCTGGAAGAACTTGCTCAAAGTCATGGCAAGACCTTGGAGAAGAAGCAAGGGGATTAGTTCCTAAAGAAACTGTGGTGCTGCGTTGGTGGGGACATGAAACACAAAATTTTGGATTTATCAACTGAGTTGATAAGGTAAATTGGCCACCGTAAAGAGATTGAAAGCTGACGTTTCAAGCGTTAGCCCTTCGTCAGAGTGAATTAGCGTTAGCCCTTTGACATTCACTCTGACAAAGGGCTAACGCTCAAACTTTCAGAGGTAGGAGGCTGGTAGCCTAGGAGGAATGCATATTGTGTGGTTCCAGAAAATATCCATACCCCCACCACAGAGGGATTTGGAAATTCCGGAGGGGTGGGGGGGTCAAAAGCCCAGGAAAATCCAGAGGAGAGGGGGTGAACAGATAAATTACTTTCCAGAGGGTCAACTTCGTTTCATTCCGATGTAAGCTTCAGATATAGTTCTAAAATTGCTACTTACTGAATTTGTAGATCTTTGTTGTGGAAGTAAATTAGTTTAACTGCTTAATGAACACTTTTGTTAAATCTAAAACAGGTATTCTTTCTCCCAAAGGCGCTTTGGAAGCGATATTCGGGCCGAAACGAGATAAACATCATTGTTGCGTAGAAGTAGCTGCCATTACTCGTTACCAGTCTTCAAGAAGACAGCAACTTGTACCAGGAGTGGTAACATTTACTTAAGGCCCAGAGCAGTTTGAGACGACTTTGACGAAATGCTTGCGCCTCCGAAACAACCTAAATTTTAAGCTTACCTTCACGATTGACATTAATTATAAGGGTTGTTTATGAACAATCAGTTAGTTCTTTTGAACTTCCCTACGTGGCAACTGGCAAGCGAAGCGCGATCTCATTGACTCGCAGAAGTCGTGTTTTGCTAAGCTCAGCAACGAGAATATTTATTGCGAGGTACAAGTATTGCCATGATGTTTACGGGCTTTCTTGCTACACAGATCTGTTGATACACCAAATGTCAAAGCCACGGGATAATAGAGGCATGCTAGCAATATTCGTTATTCTTTCTAGTTTGATCATTTCTCCCTTAATTTTGTTTGTGAGTTTTCTTTGTTCATGATCGCGTTCATAATGAAGTAGTTCGTTAATCAGCAACACTGCGACGAGTAGTTCTCGAGGCAATTCTTCAATTAAATTTGGATCAGTTGCTTCATTTTTAACACTCTCCCTTCTTGAACGAAATTTTCCAGAGGGTTGGGGCAGGGTTCTCAGTAGATTTTGGTACAGGCGGCCTAGAAATGTTAATAGGCGGCTACTGACGAGGCCCGAAGGGCCGTAGCTGAGGCCCAGAGGGCCGAACTCCTAGGGGGGTCCGGGGGCATGCTCCCCCGGAAAATTTTTGAAATTTATGCTTGCAAAGATGCGATTTCCTGCATTTTTGGATATAAATTGTTGTATTTAGACCATTAAGTTTTCTAACCAAAAGTGACTCGTTTATAGGCAGAAAATGAGATAATCAGGTACAATTAATGTTTCTTCCGTAAAGTTCACAGTTGCATAATTTTCTGAAGAGACCTGTACCTCAGATGTACTGGATGATTCTCCTAATAATGCCACAAAAACGTAAACTTTATAAATAAATTGTTGAAATTTATTGTAAACTTGTAAATGTTCTTTTACTTTGGCATTCATCGAACGCTGCATTCCAACAAAAACTTTACAAATCAAAATTTCATTTATCTTTCCCACTTAATTTAATTAGCGCGCTGTTATTCTCTAACGTCTAAAAAATTGCTACTTACGATAAATCTGTTTTCGTTTGAAAGCAGCTTTAAATTCGTAAATATTTCGTGTTTCTTTTCCATTTGTGTCACGTCATAGAAATTAAGAACAATTTTGGCTTTAATTACCAAGAAAGGAAACAGTATAAATCCCGCGTCATGCCTCAGTGCACGCACATGCTATGCGAAAGAAATTTGCATAAATGTGTGGTCCATTTTGAGACGATACAAAAAACAGCGATAAAATATTGTTAAAATCTATACTTTACAGCTTTGTACGAGGAAGGAGTTTGTTGAGTTCGAACGAGGAATAAGAATATATCGAAATCGATCGTAATAATATTCAAGAGTACAATTGCGTTAATCTTTCAACATTATAATCCGTCCTTTGTTTACAAGAATATAACTTACCTGATTTACCGACGCGTGAACTGGCTTCTTCGGCTTTGTTCCTCTTTGCCGATGGCGGAAAATAGCCAGAGATTAATTTTTCTCGCTTAGAGATATCTCAACTAGAAGAACTGGTAAACTTGCACTGTAAAGTTTGCCGTGTGTACAAGTAACTATTGAGTAATTCGCTGAGATTACCGGTAAGCAACATCTTTGACAGCTCAAGATCAACGCCTACTTAGATAAACACCAGAATTTTATCGTTTTCGTGACTTACACACGTATGTTGCCGTGATTTTCTTAACCTTAAGAGCGCATCAGGCATCATGCAAAGGCACTCCATTTTGCTGGGAAACTCATTCAAGCTATATTTTATATCTGTAATACAGGTTATTATTTTATTATGTTCACAAAGGCAAATTTCAAAATTTCGTAGCCAAGGCACAGGCGGCTACATTTGTCTTCACAGCCGGCGGAATTCCGCCGGCTGCCGGCTTCTACTGAGAACCCTGTTGGGGGGTGTTGTCATACTGTGGAAAATCCGGAGGGATGGAGGAGGGGTTATAGCTTACCTCAAAAAACGGAAAATCCGGGGAGGAGGGGGGTCTTAAGTGAAATTCTCTCCATGGTAGGGGTATGGATATTTTCTGGAACCACACATTATGGGTGAAATGGTATTTGTAAAGTGGCAGAAAATTTGAGGAAAAGGACCAAAAATTCACAGTACAGTGTCATATTTTGCAGAGTCAAAGTGCAAAGACGTGGGAACTGGAATGGAAAGATGGGAACTGGGAGAAAAGGGTATGGGAACCAAAAATACCCCACTAGCCTCCCTCAAGTATACGGGCCAGAAGCTCTGCGGAAAATATCTTCCAGACATAAATGCCAAGATAATGCTCCACCTCAAAAAGCATAAACTTGGTTTGACTTTTTTAGTTTGGAACTTGGGGATTGTTATGTAATAGGGCAGGTGACTGATATTGGCCTATCACAGCACAAAAACAGCTAAAAATTTAATTAAGTTTACCTCGGATCATCTCTGTGAGGAAAAGCGTCTGGGCATTCCGATCTGTGGCACTTTGCAAATCCATCGGTATATCTTGGTTCTCTCTTGAGATATATTCTAAAAAATCGAAAAAGCAATGGTTGTTTTACGTTCGTTTATCTCAAAAAGCTTCATCGTGATCTTTGTACTTACTGAATTTGAATTTGCTGGAAGAAACTGAGAACGTTCTGACAGCCAGCGAGTTTGGTGCTGTAATCTTCCACGCTACAGGAATATCCAAGAGCAAAAATTTATCAGTATGCAACACAAAACCAGCTCCAAATTGCCAATCATTTATTTACCCGCTCGCCAGAGATGCGCCATCTTGTCTTGTCCACTGCAAGAGCGCAAGAAGTTATAGGATAGCACTTTTCCTATGCATGCTGGGAAGGGAAAACAAAATGGCGGACGCACTGAGAGCTGCGTTCACTTCCGTAACAGAGACTGTTTTTCCCACGTCACGTTCGATACGAAATAATCCAAGACGCCATATGATTAACACAGGTTTGAGGAAACTTGTCTGTCGTCTGCATGGATATGACTAGTGTATTTCACTTGGGAGACGTGGTTTCTTGTAGTAATACTAATTTCATAAGCTGCCTATGAATATAGTATCTACTGAGGGGTTTTAATATCAAACTTGCTTTTTCTTAGGGAACGAGATAGTTTCCAACCTACCACTGCAGATGTCCTTATATTTCAACGTTTATTTCTCTCCATTTTGGTACATAACTTGCATTGTTATGCTTGTGGCAAAGGTAAAATTGTACATTCCTAGTAGAGGGGACTTTTCCCCTCAGCTACTACAGTTTTTGACACGTTAATAAAGTTATTATTATTATTATTATTATTATTATTATTATTATTATTATTATTATTATTATTATTATTATTATTATTCCTGGTTGCTATTTCTATCCAGCAAAAGGTTTCTTATTAGTTTCGTAAGTGGTTACTTTATTGCACTTTGCTGGAACCTTGGCACCTTAGCATTTTAGAAAAAAAAAACAACAACGTGATTAAGTTGTATACATTTAAACAGGTCATGGTAAAGACCATAAAAATGTGGTTGCCATAGAAACATGAAAGCTGTAGACTTGTTGTCATCATTGGTGTCCCCTCAAAATTTTCCCAGGATAAAAATAATACTTATTTTAGACAGAAACAAAGTCACACTTTTTCGGTCTGAGACTCGTGCTTTTCCACTTGATCTCTGTTTTTCTTTTTGTGTTTAAGTTAGTATGTGTTCCCATAAATTTGCAGAAAGTCTCATGCCAGACCAACTGAAAAACTTGGTATCTGTGAAATGGTTGTAGGGTTATAGTTGGGCAATTAGTTTGTCCAATAATGGGTGATTGGGTTAACTGGATTGGCTTTAAAATCACTTTTAACTTTCAATTGTGTTAATTTTTATATGAAATGGAATTTTGATTTTAATACAGTCGGCATTTACCTTTATTTGGCTAACACTGGTAAGTTTCTGGGAATGCTTGATCGATTTGTACCTGTATGGTAAAACAGTGTTATTATTTTCAAGTTCTCTTTTGAACTATAGTGGATCAAAAAGGTTGACGGCAAGACAAAAAAAAGGCACCTAGCTTATGAATATATGCATTGACCAGTGTAAATATTATGTATTTAGTATACAAAGCTGGACTCAGTTTACAAGTTTATAACAATCGTTATCTATGCTGCTATGGCATTAGTGGAAGTAGCCAGACTCTACTTGGGATATGCTGGAAATCTTCAGGAAAAGGTAAGTCAAGAAGTTCTGACCTTGTCTGGGGGGGGGAGGTGGACGGGAGCCCAGGAGAATAGGGGGCAGGAGGGGTACGGGAGAGGAAAGGGCGGGAGGTGGGAGTTCTAAAATGGCGGGAAGTGCTGAGAAATAGGGGGAATTATGCAACATTGTATAATATTTTGCAATCGAAAAAGGGCAAAAGGGAGGAAGCCAAGAAAAAAGGGGCAGGAGCCAGGATTGCAAGGTACGGGAGGCGGGAGGTTTGGACCCCCCTGTCCCACCCCCCCCCCCCCACTTGTCTACTTTCTTGTGCAAATCCGAAAACTTTTTACATTCAAATGAAGTGAAATTACGCGCTGTCAATAGTTAACTCATGACACTGGCATGCGACCTCACGCATGCAACGATTTACCGTGCGAATTACATTATATATTTTGGCTACTAATCATTGCAAAGGACGTTGTTGTGGTCTTATGTCCACTTTCATTGGAGGCCATAAGGGAAGGAAACTGTATAGTCTAAATGCGGACAGTTTGGGCAATGTTTTCTCTGTTTTCGCTGCGGTTTACCATGGTAAATCGTTTGTTTAAAAAAAACAATAGGTTAACTATTTACTAGTAACGATTTACCATGGTAAATCGCTAAGATTTTTGGCGGGAATTGTTTTGTTGCAACATAATAGTAGCCTAAAGGCTTATATCCGTTTCACCTTTTCACAGGTGCCCTTGTTTTAAGAAAACACAAGCTCAAACAAAGGCATTACAGATATCTTGATAACTTTTGCACTTTACCATTTACCATTCCTTTCTTATTACCATTGTGTGAATAATTAACAGCGGATGCAAATCGTGCCACATAGCATCCGCTATTTTACAGCGCTGACGACAGTGAAACATTGCTGTCTTCGAAAAACAAAATAGCTTATTGCCAATTTAAAATACTCCTATTTCTTTAATGAAGGTTTAGTTTCTGTTGTAGTCTGATATATGTCGTTTTAGTGCGAGGGAGTAAAGTAGACTGAAATGTCAACAGAGATGGAGCACGAAAACTGTTACCTCCTCAATCATGTAAATCAGTGCAGTAAGATATGAGTCTTACTTGGCTTAAGGTATCAGGGTACCCCAAATGACAACATTGCGTTTTCACCGTTTGAGCGTCAGGCATTTCACAAGGACCCTAACAAGCTATATATTTTCTGAGAGCTTAATAATTGAAGATTACGAAAACGTATTTAGATAAAGAAAAAAGACGACTGTGTCGAAAATAGAGACTACGTTTTTAAAAAGGACGTCTTTCACAAAATCGGTTCCGCTCCAGTCGAGAATGATCTGGAGAGAAAGACGAACATCGCGCCGAATTCTTCACTCCTTTGTCTCAAAAACCGTGTCTCGGAATTTTTGTATCTGGCGTGGTTTATTTTCTCCATTCAGTTAAACTTTGAAGTTCGAAGAAACACCTCTCCTCCTTCTTTTACGGCTCATAACTTTTGAATGAAAGCAAAAAATAAAATTCGGAGACACGGTTTTGGTGTCAAATTATGTGGCAACATTGTCGCCAAATTTGAGCTAAAATGGTTGAAAACTCGCTGAACGCGAACTTAAAATGTGCGCCCAATTTCTTGAAAAATTAGTTTCGAGAAAAAAGCCAAAATATGATTTGGAAACATTTTCCGGTCTGAGGAGATTAAAACACCTAGATGTCAGATAATTACCTGCGGTTGACAGAGGGGAGGCTCAACTTACCGCCTTACAACAATAGCACAAACATGCCGACAAGGATGGTGTCAAATTCTGCATGTTTTTATGTTGGAAAGCGACTTTCGTTGAGTACGAGTGCCGTTCAAAGGGTCTTCAAACGCAATAAACGGAAATTTTAAAGTCATAATATCACGTTGGCTGTAAAATGCCGAAGGCATCATCACTTGAGCTGGGTAAGACTACCCAAGCTGCCGGGACCTGAAAGACGAAAGGAAAGGCGAAAGGAAAGTACATTGAAATCTGCGAAGAAGCCGCCACGTGTTCGGCTCAAGATCTAAGAGAGAACATCCTGTCAGAAATGCGAGCAATTGGGAAAAAAATAAACTTCTTTATTACTGGAGACAAATTCCGTACTTTCCTGAACATGCCGTCTTTTGCGCCAAGTTGATTCTTTGATACATCTGGCTTTGTAGAAATGCTATGGAATTTGAATGGATGGATTGTTTTTCGCCGTTCGCGTTACGAAAAGCGAGCTGGCAGTCGAAGCTTCTCACACTGACAAGTGAGGAGTCAGGAAGCGCAAGTAATTCCTCAACGCTCGATCTTTTCTCTCTCTCTCTCTTTCACAGATATGATCGAAGCCACTTTGTAGACACACTCGAAATAAGCGGGAACTGCTACGCAATCGATCGCGTGTCGAAACATTGGGGCCCTGTTATGTCACAGGCTATTTTCAGCGTTGTTGACAGATGACTGTCAACACATGATTAGAGAAAATTAATGCCACAAATCTATTTTCGTCCATAACTTTGCGCAGAAACAATCTTTTTTTCTGAAACTTTTTGTAAAAGAGAGGTTTGGATAATATCTATCTGAAAATGACAGAAGTATATTTTTCGAAAACATGGTCAATTTTGGGGTACTATGATACCTTAAGTGAACAAGTTATTGACTTATCAAATTTTGCACAGTAATGTACTTTCCTAATATTTGATGCGAGCGCTCTTTTTCGGATGACCATGTCAATCCGTTTAGGCATGGTGCTTATTAAAGTGTTCACTGTTTCTACGGGTATTGAGTAAAATGTATTTATCACACGAGTTTGAAACTCAACAGGGCATACATGCGAATAACATCAGCTAAAAATGGGACGGTAGCATATGACTACTTAACAAGGCGTGATCTGTACTATCCTTTGTTATCAGTAAAAAAATCTGTTAATCACCAAATGAATACAATTTCGGTCACATTGCGTTGGAACACTAGACGAAAGGTCGAGATTTATCACGGCTCGAAATGGCAAGTCGATCACAGGTTTGATCCTCTCCCTCTCCCTCTTCCAATGTTGCATTTGAATTTTTGCCAGCACAGTCCGACGGACCAAAATGCAACATTGGGGAGGGAAGAGGGCACTAGTGTACCAACTAATGTGACTTCGGGTTGTATTTGCTATAGAGAAACAAAGACTCTATGAAGTTGTTATAATTAATGTGGCCGTTGAAGCATGTTTTGCTGTAAAATGTGAGCAGTTTTTCCGTACTATCCTTTACCTTATTTTGCAAGTTGATATGGGAAAGGGAACGTATGAATGTCTATTTGGGAAGAAATATATTTTTGGTTCAAGAAAGAAATTGCTGTTTTGAAATAAATAGCAATTACAGTTCTCCTGTTTTCAAACCAAAATCTATGACATGAAACAAAAATGTGATCAAATTGTTCAATCACATCTGTCCAAGCTTTGTCTGCTTTTTGGTCTTAAACATAAGCATCAGAAACCTCGCCCTTATTTACCCTTGGCTCGTTTGTGCACTTTAGTCTTTATGGTTAGTTTGCCCACTTGAATGACTGAAAAAGGACAGCAAGCAGTCTAAGTGATTTGAAACTCACTTTCGGGATACATATAATTGCAGCAATTCATGTGTGGCCAAAAAGGAGTTTGTGTTTGTTCTTAGTTGTATTCCTGTATTACTAGCTTTTGATCATATTCATCTTTGCAAATAGCTCAAAAGAAAATTTCACAGCTGGTAAAACACTGTTTTGAACTTGGGTGCTCTTTAGTGTGGCAGGGTTAATATGTCGCAGATGTTTATTATTATTATTATTTTTTTTTTTTTTAATTTTCACCAGGTACCTGAGCTCGCTGGGTTCTGGATTCTGACCCTTGTCCTACAGCTTCCACTGACATTGATGTTATTACTTAATGAAAGCATGTTGATTATGCCGATGGAGAGAGCAGTTAACATCATCATGGCAGTGTTTGTTTTGTTTGAGACAATCCAGGGGTACCGAGTAATCAAGACCATGATAGGACAGCAGATCTCTAAGTTTCATGTACAGCAGTTTGATGACCTGGTTGAACTGCAAGAGATGCAGGAAAATGAGGTGGAGGAAGTGGGATTCAGGCCACAATGAAAAGGAAGAAGTTTGCATGACACATTTCTGGGAAACTCCCCACCAACCCCTCCCCTAACCCAACATTTTTTACTTACTTAGAGCAACATGTTGGGTTAGGGGAGGGATAGGTGGGGAGTTTCCCCAGAAACGTGTAATGATCAGAGTTTGTTATAAAGTATTACAGAGTTTATTTATTGAGGCTAGATTTTAGAATACCCGGCCGCTTATTTGCATCTCATTGAATTTGAATGGATCCTTTTGTTTCTCTATGCCTCGTTCTTTAAAGCCTTGAGAGATATGTAAATAAGTGGCAGGGTATTCTAAAATCCCTCCTTTATTGAAATATGTACCATAACTTATTTGCTGTATGTTGCATTTTACAGTGCAGATTAGAGAAACAATGATGAACATTTTGACTGGAATTTTTAAAACACATTACCAAACCTGGGAGTTTACATGTTGTAAGTAAGGCTTCAGAAATGGTACCATGCTCACACACACTGAGATCAAACCACCAGGATAATCATGCAATCAAAAAAAATTGTTTTCCTACTCTAGAAACATGATTTTAAAAAATAATGAAATATTTTCCTGACTCAGAATGCAATAAAAAGTTTTTAACTGTTAACATGGAATATTTTGTTCAGACCAACCAAACTTCATCAGCCACAATAAAAACCAGGATAATCATGTTTACAGCTTGTGGTTTATTCATCTCGTATCTGATTTATTTTCCCTTGTAGTACTCAAAAAAGTTCCACAACTATTTATTTTTGTGTTTACTCTTTTTTATTTATGTATGCTTAAGTAAAGAAAAGTTGGTCATAAAGTCCTAACATAAATGAAAATTGTACAGATAAAAGTTTATGATTGTACAGTTTTGTATACTGCATTCGCTTTTGTGCAGTGCATTATTACATGATTATTACCCAGGAATGCTAACACTATATTCCTTGTAAGCCAGGAACTAAATGAAATAAAATTGTAAATAATCAAAGTCTGTGCTTATTAGTTAAAATTAGAAGCCAAGTTTATTAATGGATTTACACTTATCTAATATTCTTTAATATTCTGTTGTAAAATGTTTTATTGGGTGCCATCTTACTTTTTTTAGTTCATGTGCAAAAAGCAATTTTTTTATAGACATTATCATGGATACATTTATTTATTTATTTTTTTAGACTTCAGTTTGAACTTGTCTCATTTGACTTTAAGATGCAACTCTCCATTTCAGCAAGTTTTAAAAGGAGTATGACAGTAACTGTTGTGGTATTCAAATTGGTCTTGGTATTCCTGTGCTTGTGATATTTGTTGCTGGGCATTGGTGTAGCCATGCACTCCAATTCTGGAACAGGCTTATTTTATGTATTGTTAATCTAATTTTATTAGAGTTAACAATTCAGTATTCTTTGTAACAAAACAAATTATTCATTAAATTACAAAGTATTGTGCTAAACTGTATCTGTTCTTATCAGTCTAGAATACAACACATGAGCAACACCCGATACAAGGCTTGTATTAGCTAGTTCCAGTATGACCTGAATAATACTGTTTATGTTTTCTTGATCCTCATTTCCTATCCAGTGTGAAAGCAACACCCCCATGCACTCTGGGAAAAGTTCTTTAACAAGCTCCGATGATGGTGGGAGATTGTCGATAGACGTAATATTCTTCTTTTTAAACTCGGTCACTCTTTCAGCAATTTCAAGTTGGAATTTGTTAAATTCATTGCCAAGAAACTTGCTGATTGCCACAAGTGTTCTTGACGATTCAGTATGTTTCTGTGACCTTTGAACTTCAAACTCTTTCAAAATTTTCATTGTAGTCCCCGCTAGAGCATCAAACTCAGATTGACCTTCATTTTTGCAGAGTCTCACTATTTGTTGAATACACTTTTTACCCATAGGTGTAACACAAATACTGTCTTCTTTTGCAGTTGAAGCGAGAGTGCTACTTTCCGCAGTTTGAGTGCTTCGGCTCTCTGTTAAGAACTTGCCATTGTCGATTGGGACAGTTGTTTTAGTTGACGTTGTATTTACTTCTTGCTCAGGCGATCCCAAACATGCAGAGGTCTTCTGGATATCTAGTTCAATTTCTTGTTGGAAGAGTGGGTCTGAAAATCTTTGCTCCCACACAGAGAAAAGTTGTGTCAGACATTCCAGTTGCTCTTCGCGGTTGTAGTATTCAAAGCAGACCCTAAAAAGTCCTTGAATTGAATAAAACCACACGCCCCGAGCTGAACCGTGTACTCCTTGTAACCGCACAGATATGGGAAAATTAACTTTGACAGCCAGACCTTGCCTTGCAAATTTTGCATGCATTCTGGGCAAATTTGAAACTGCTATGGAACATCCCGATAAAACATCGGCTCCCAGAAACAGAGGAGGACGATCCTCTAACAGTTGCAAATTTGAATTCGTCGCACTCGTGATATTCCACTCTAAGAAACGTAGTTTTCGTTGACTTATTTGAAGCTCTCTCAGATGTATACAATCCGCCATTTTGGTTTTTGGTGGATAACCGCTGGATATTTCGTTTGAGTTCTGATGGCGCACGATTTTTGAAATCTTCACGTGATCGAACAACTGTTGCTAAGAAACCATTGCTTGTTTTCCAGGGCTCCTCGCAACAGGAACTACAAAGCAAGGTTATTTCGCTGAACAAGGACAGTTCGTGAAAAGAAAGCAAGATGGCTAGATTAGTACAACCTCCTCCGAAATATACCCCAGAAGAATGGCATGCATCGAATCATCTTCAATATTTTAACGCCGAACGCGAGCGAGCATCGGCTGAAAGACTTCGAGACGAAAGCTTTCGCCTCGCTCATGAAGTCCAAGTTCGAACAAGACAGACTCAATTAGACGTGAACAAGAAGCTTGATCAACGAATTACTGATATCAATTTCTGGAAATCGGAGTTAGATCAAAAGCAGGAAGAAACTGAAGATGAAATCACCACGATGCTTCGTTTCAAGGCGAGGTTAGAGAAAGCTTTAGCGGACACTGAACTGCCGTTAATGATCGCTCAACAATGTCTTGCCAACCGAGAAAGGAGGATGAAGGTGGATCTTGTTCATGACAATGTAGAAATGCAGCTTTTAAAGGTAAAGATGTTCTTCTAATCTAATATCAACCTTTGTTTCACAGTTCAAACGAATTTGGTAATACTTGTTATTAAATATTCAATCTGATCGATTTTTTTCCCCACAACATTTGTAGGAAGTTGAGGTGATTGAGGGAGTTCAGGCTTTATTACAAAGGACTCTTGAACAAGCCACAGAGCAAATAAGGTGGGTCTGTATATAATGAATTTAACTTGTTTAATGTTACAAATTTAGTTCAAAGGATGAAAAAAAATCCTTTATTTTTGGGTTGTGAATTATCATCTCCGTATCTGGTGAAAAATAAAATAAAATAAAATAACATTAAAAAGTCCACTCTTTGGTTAGTAAGTAAGCAGTGATTCGATCCCTTGGTCTCCCTTCAGTCATTTTTGACATTGCTTCGTAGAACAATAGGAGGGGAAATGAGGTTGTTTTCCACAATATCAAGGATCATAATGATGATGATGGTATGATTGATGTGTGATATAGTCTGTGAAAACTGACAACCTTCTTATCCCTTTCATTCTTTGTTGGCACAACTACATCTACATTGGAAAGATTAATGTTTATTTGTTTGCCTCACGATGGAATCACTTTGAGTTGTTGATCGCGACGTTTCAACTGCAATACTGCTAGTCTTCATCTGAAGCAATGAGGTCGATTGTTTATGTGTTGCTATTTGTAGCATGTTGGTTTGCTGCTATTGGTGCATTTCGATCCTCATTATTATTCCATCCACATTTTATTATGTCGGTAAAATCCATACGGATATCACACCAACTGAACAAAATTCTAAAAATATTTAAAAGTAAATACAATATATAAAATTAAAATAGCCGAAAAAAAAACAAACAAATATAAATCTAATAGATCTAATAATGATTAGTTAACTACTTAATTAAATAGCTCAGACTTGAAAGCAGCTAATGAGTTAATCTCAGGAATCTCTATAGAATAAGGTAGAAAGCCACTTCTTATCATGTACCAAAGGAGCTGGCTGTTTTGTTCATTTATATTGACTGCTAAGCCAGACAAGCCACCAACTACATATGCCTTCAAAAGCCTGAACTGTGAAGTTATCCACCCCCTCTTCCCCTGTCTTTCAACTAATAATTATTATTTGTTGTTTTTATCCCAAATCAGGCTCTTAAGATCAGCAAAATACTACCTGGACAAAGACAGGAAAGATAAATTCCAAGCTCATGGTATTGACAACACCTGTGCATCATTAGAGAACACCTCCCCTGGACTGCGATTTGCTAAGGATGCAGTAAAGGTGGAAAAGAAGTAAGAAAGCATTTGTAATAGTCATACCTGTGGATACCTGCCTGACAAAATATTAAGGTAGTAGCACTGACTTTAGGTAAAAAATAAAACATACCTAAAAACTCAAGTTTGTGATTTAGTACATATTAAGTTGTAGCCAAACCTGAGAGATCAGGATTTCTCCTAAGCTTGAAGCGGTGAAAACAAAGGCCAAAGTTGGTTGCTATGAGCGCTATTTTGCAATGTTTTAACATAATCATTCTGAAATGTTATACAATATGTTCTTGTGTTGACAGCTATGTAGCAATATTTTGACTGGCGACGATAAGGAGTAGTTCCAGGGAAATTATAGGAAAAGGAAGCAGAATTCTTTAACGCTACAGTTTTAGAAGTGCTTCTAACGTCCATGTTACTTTCTTCAGGAACGTTATTTGTCCATATAGCGAAGCTTTTGATGTCCGATCTTTGTGAAATGGCATGAAATAAGTGAAAGATTAATAGAACTAGCCCGTTGCTATGCATTAATTTTTGATTGTTTCCGACGCCATATTGAGTGTCGACAGTACACAAGAAATACCATGGATCCTCGGTATTCTTCGACCAATAATCAGCCCTTTGTTAACACAAACACTTTGAACAGTGGCTTTCCAAAGAGAATTCAAATGGCGGCCGATCACGAGCTGTGTGAGAGGAGATTTCGGCGAAAAACTGTCAAATTTTAAGGGCAGGTACAGACTGCACCGAAAGGTATTTTGAAAATAAAGACATAGAAATATCGTATCTGAATGAAATTTGGGCAGCTAATGGAAATGAAGTGCGAGAAATACTCACAGGAGCCCAGAACAAACACAGCTTTCCACTCAATGCTACAGCTGTATACCCACTTAAAAACATGGCAGGTGTTTGTTAATATAAATGCCGATATCTAAGGAAGTAATCAGAGTTACGCTCTGGGCTCCCGCTTATTTTTTTGTTTTCTATATAGGAATAAACGCCTAAATTGTTTTAAAATGTATCTTGAAAGGTTAAGCCATATAATGCCGAACTTTTATTTTTGAGCCTGCAATTCAAATGGGATTTGCCACCTGAGGTGTGAAAATTGTCACCTCTGACAGATGTTGAAAGCTAAACATCAGTTTTACAAGACTATGGCAATTGTTTGTGAGTAAAATAATATGAACGAGTCTGAGTTATTTGCATCCAAAGAGAGCTTGTGAAAGTCAGTCCTACTACCTTAAGAGTGTATGACTTGCATCAAGGGCCCAAAGGAGTGTGGGGCTCGCTCTGGCCTAATAATTGCAGGGCCCAAGGTCTCCATGTCGATACTCTGGGTCTGTAAGGAACCAGAATCAGTATTTTATTTGGCCCTCAAGGAGAGCAAAGTTGCAGGCTCCAGACTCTAGGGCAAAAATTTCAGGGCTCCAAAGACCCAAATTGGGACCCTATTTCATGTTATATTTGTTTCCAATTACATGAAATTCAAAAATACCAATCCAAAATCTCATACCAGATCGAGATGCTTGCTTCTGTACAAAAAAAATTTAAGTTATGCAGGTTTCCTACTCCTTTCCATTTTTAGCTCCTAAAGGAGAATGAAACGTATACTACTACAGGTGTATGTTTGTCACACCGGAATGGAAATCGTGCTACTGTAAGTGGTGTGATTGGCTTAACATGTGCCACATTATTTGTTTCGTTTGTTTAATTTCAGTTCTGTCACTCCTGATGAATGGGAAGATTTTTCCAACAAGAACATTCTCAAGGCAGAGCGTGAGAAAAACTCGGCTATAAACTTACGCAGCATTATTGACGGCATACTCATGCAGACCTTGAGTGACCTTCAGGCTCAATGTGAAGCAGTAAACCTTGCATTCCAGAAACGAATTGAAGAAACTGTTGAGGCAAAGACAAAGCTAGAGGAACATTTAGCAAAGGTGAGTCTAAGTCAGCCTTTTTCCACTATGGTTGAACCTCCCTGTGTGATCACCGCTTGCAAGTGGGCCATGATACCAAATTTCCTTCTCATAAGAACCCACCTATCTTCTGTGACCACTAATTTTTTTTCAGCAGTTGGGTTTCACTCATAAGGGGTGCAACTGCAGTAAATGCCTGAAAAGAGTTAACTTATTCCTGCTTTTCTTCTTTCATTGGAGAAAATGGGCTAGTCATTTGTAAAGGCCTGATGTTTTAACCGTGTTTAAATTAAGTTGAATGAATGAATGAATGAATGAATGAAAGTCTGCTTGATAGGACAATAGGAATCGGGTCGGGGTGGGGGGGGGGGGGGGGCAAATAGCTGAGTTCCAAAGGACAAAGAAGGGATTCAAGCTCAACACAGAGTTACTGACCAACATTCTGAAATGTCAAACTTGATTCATAATGTGCTCAAACATTGTGTCCTAAAAATTGTAATACCCACCCCCTACCCCCCTCAGTAGTTTTTACTAACTTGTGATGACAATTTTTTGTGGGTGGGGCAGGGGTGGGGTTGGTGAGGAGGGGAATGCAAAAGTTGACGGAAGTGACAGAGAGGTTACCCCCAGTATTTTTTAGGTTTTCCTATGATTTTTTTATACCCTGATTGTTTGATACACCTGGGTGGAGAGGAACGACGTGGAGCACAGTTTCTAGTGTAAGAAAATTACTCCGTGGCAGAGACTAAAACTTGGACCACCTATATACAGATTGAATATAGGTTACGTTAATCACTTTTAGGCCCCTATTTTCCTGTGTGGAGCTCCTAATAACCATCTTACACTAGATATACTGACCAAAATTCTGAAATGTAATGTGCTTGACCATTGTGTCCTAAAAAATTGTAATACCCATCCCTACCCCCCTCAGTAGTTTTTACTGCTCACAAAGAGTTCAGCCTACCTACAGGAAAATAGAGGAGTATTACAGTTTAACTGCTTGGCTAAAGCAACATAGTTTTGAAGTGTAAAGTTGAACCCTTTAAGCCCCAACAGTGATTAGCATTAAATGTCCCCTTGTGATATCAGTGCATTATAACACATACAGGTCATGAGAGTTAAGGAAATGATCACCAAAGATAACTTGTCTTGATGTTTAAACAAGTTCTCCTAACTAGTCCTCCTAACTAAAATGTATTGAGACCAGTAAGGAGAATTTGCATGATGATACTAAATGAACAATGTGTTTGTGCTTGCCAGGTGATGGAGGAAATCGCTGCCATGGAGCACAACATTGCAATGCTGAAGAAAGCCATTGCTGAGAAAGAGGCCCCAATGAAAGTCTCGCAGACTAGACTCGAAAACAGAACCTTTAGACCCAATGTCGAGCTGTGCCGGGACCGTGTGCAGTACCGTCTCTTAGAGGAGGTGTTTGAAATTTCGACCAACATTGAGAGGCTTCAGGAGAAGCTGGCCAATGCCGAGGCCTCGCTCAAGGGTCTTATCAGAAAACAGCTGTCCTTGGAGGAGGATATTGAAGTGAAAGCCAACAGTTTGTTTATTGACAGAGATCAATGCATGGAACTGCGCAAACAGATAAACCATGTGCCACATTAAATAAACTGATTTTAGAAAATATATTTTACCTTGAAAAAGTCTGAGATTGGCCTTTTGAATTTTAATGCCGTAAATTGTAAGACAACTGTTGTTGAAACTGGTTTCTTTAGATTTTCTTTTAATACCTAAAACTTAAGTTCTTTTTCTTTTTTAGAAAAAAAAATTACTGCCTAGAAAAGTCGAAGACGGACCTTTTTTATGCTGGAGATTTCTTCAAGTTTTTGCTGGAGTTATTTTTTGTTGAACGCTTTTAAAACCAAAGGAAAAGTCTTGTAACTTTTTTTGTTTTCTCTTTTGATTCCCCATTACGAAAGAGGTTAGAAAATAATGTTTTTGGACAAAGATTTCAGGTCCAAGATTCATATCCAGTACTTGGAAGATCGGACCAAAGGGTTCTTTCTTGAAAAAATGCTACTTATTCATAAGACATTTAATTACTTGTAAATAATATTTTACTCCATGTAGTTTGTTGAATAAACGAAACGTTACAATCTTATGTTGGCGTCATTGTTTGGCTTCGAGTAACTAGGCTGAAGGATAGGATATGTATTATTAGATGTTTCGGTGTAAAGTGTCGCCGTATATTTTTACGAGTTGTGCTGTATTTTGACGAGCCCCCAGGGCTAGTTAAAATACAAACAACGAGTAAAAATATACGGCGATACTTCACACTGAAACATCCAATAAGAGATTTATTATCCAACTTAACCTTTTTCAACCTTTTTCAGCAAGTTGAAAGAAAACTGCAAGTGTAACAGGATGAGTGCGCGCACGGCACTGTACAATTATTATAATAACCAACTGCACAATATCGTGGGATATTTGTACTCGTTTCGCGCGATTTCTGTACAACTAATACAGCTGGATAATAAACTCTTATTACAAGGACTACCTACAGTACTGCATAATGATGCAATGGCTATTAAGACGAGAGTGTATCATTTACATACGGGTAAAGTAAAGGCTGCAGTTTCCTCTTCACGCACAGCTCTTACTGCCTTTTTTAGTTCTTTTAGCTTTCACGCAAATTCGTTTTATTAGGTAGACGGACTTTGGCAAGAACCAGATGGGGATTAAAACAGTCAAGGCGCAATGTAGCGATATATTATGAGTTTTGATAGCGACTGAAAGCCGATGAAATTGAAAACAACATGGTGGATCATGAAAGGAAGCTAGTCTGCGAACAAATTTCGCATTTCTGGTTTGTCATTTCTCTAGTGATCTGCTAGCTGTATTATGTAGACGAGATTTGTACGAAAGTACTTTTCAGACTTTTGCCACGCTTGTTCAAGCCTGGATGATCTCGTTACCAAATTTCGTCTCTATAACCAGGTTTAACTTTTCCCTGTGAACAGGAACAAAATTCGTCTTGCCACCCAGGTGCAGCTTAAAAAGTCTGTGATTATCAGCCCCGTAGAACTGTGTTTGTCTTCCTAAACGTTACTTTAAGAGGCGATATGGCGAATAGTCTATCACATTGCTTATAATAGGGTGAATTTCTTTGGGAAAAGTTCAAACACGGATTTTTGATTTCTGAAACGGAAGGATTCGAAAAAAGTACGGCTTCTGTGCAAGTTTGTTTCCCGTAGGAAGTATTGCATCATGAAAACAATTCAGCAGTACAGTTTCTCCCAGAAAAATGCACCCTCGATAACCTATCCTTAACCAGGAGCCATAATCGATTATGGCTCCCGGAGAAATATATTATGCTATTATAGCAATCGAAGAAATACCAATGTTCTAGGAAAATTTGATGATTGAAATGACTTCTTCCCTCGCTAGAAGCAAAAAGAGGAGGCCATTTAATTTTTCCCGTCAAAAAATAACTTGAAGTTCCCGAGTGGAGAGTGATTAATAGCAAGTGTCACCATTCGGCCAATAGGAAGAGTCGAAAACTTTTCTGACTCAATCAGAAGAAAGAATAAAAATTTGCACCCGTTTTTAAAAAAATTGTCGCCTTGTGAATGTCACACTCTGAAATATGATTATGAATTAGCGAGCTAACTAAGCCGTTGCAAGTTTCGCTGTCGTGAGGTTCCAACTTCGAGCAGAAAATATTTCTTGACTGTTCTAAAAACCTTACCTAGAACGATAAATATTCAATGCTGAAGCTGAAGGAGAGTTTTGATCAACTTTGGGGACAATTCTGGCGATGATGGTAAGAAACTATCGAGAACCTTGCGTGCTTGCGATTGCAATTTAAAGTTTGAGAGTGTTTTTGAAGGTAACTTAATTTTGGTCTTAGCAACTGATGAGTCCTATCTACACTTTCCTCAGAATTCAGGATACTTCGGTGCCATGGAAGAAGATTAAACCTCCAGGACTACGAAAAAGGTTGAAAGCTTGATAAACGGTGCAAAACATTCATCGAAGAAGACAAAAAGCGGTTTACGCGTGGCAACTAAATCGTTGGACGATTATTCATGACGAATGACGTAATTTCGCAACAGCTTTGGGATATGACTGCCATCGAAGGTAATTATATTATCAACTGAATTGAGGGTCATGTATTTTAAAATTAATATTTTTCAGAGGAATTCTTGGCTATTAAATGTAATCAGGAGCCATAATCGGGGACGGAGACCGTAACTGAAAACCATTTTCAGTGATGGGGCTGGCCCCATCGAAAAAGACAAATGTGCTATTTTTAGAAAAAATTGCGCCATCGCGCGCGTGAAACACGCGTGTATGTTGCGAGGATGCCGCGCAAAGAAAAAGCAAACAAAATGGCGTCGGAAATTACCTTCGTTGGAGATAAAGAAATCCGGCAGTTTTTGTCATCAGTGACAATTCCAAATCTAAGGCAAGCCCTTGAGGAGAACTTTTTGGATAGTGACTCTGGATACGAGGATTGTACAAGTGATTCCGATGATGGAAGTGAGAATATTTTAGAAAAATCCTGTAGCGAAGATGCGTCGGACATGTCGGACGAGGATTTCCCCGTTGGAACAAACGTTTTGCGGGCCAAAAAGGCGTCGAACGACGAAAAAATCAGTTGAAGGCGAATCAGGCAGGAAAAGGGAAAATACATCCCGAAAATGTTTTTCCTCTGAAGACGTACAGAGATTGGAGGGCAGCCGCAAAGACTATAAAATGATTTTCCAAGCACGTTGTGAAGAAAAGTAACGCACTGATAAATCGTTGTCACTATTTCCCCAGCAAGAAAAATAGTAACATAGATTCAAATACCGAATCATTAAAGAAAACGTTTGCCGAGATTTCGCAGCGTATGTTTTCTGAAATAATGCCCGCCTTTACCGAAATGACCGAAATGTTTATAATGAAGACAAAGAATAGTGTAAAGAGCTCTTTGTTTTCAATCAAATACTCTCGCCGTGCGTTATCAATCTTCGACAAAATAGAGAACTGGAAAAACACCAAGAAAAAACTACTTCCGTCGATGAGAAGGAGAAAGATGAAGTGAAACTTCATGCTGCCCTAGTACTGAATATGACTTACTGGGTAATTTACGAACCTAGAAGAGATGCATAGCGCAGTGGACATGGCAAGGGTTTCAACGACAGAGTGAGCTTGATTTTTTTTCTCCGCCAGCAACCCGGCGAGAAAAATCACTTTGTATCGAAGCAAAATTAAGGAGAAATTACAACTGAACGTCACTGAGACACAAATGCTTGATTTCTTCGGACGAACAGAAACTGTAGAAATAGAAATATAAGCATTTAGCGCTGTGTTTAAAATTTCTTTCATCGTAGGTTTTATACGGAAGGCTTTGAGTCGGAAATATCGACACAAGACAAAATAAGCACAGTAAAATAGGAAAGAGGCATTTAATAAAAATTGTCACACTTTTTATGGCGAGTCAGTACAAAAATCATGCAGCAGTCTGAACAAAAAGCATTAGACAAATTCAGTATCAGAAAAGGCGACATTTTTTGGTTATACCACGCAAAATTGACACTGGTTTACCTGTACTCGTTGTGGCTCTATCTGTGTTCCCTTGAGCAGCTCTAGACATTTAGACATAAGTCGGATGCCATGTAAAATACGTTGAATCGCTTTCACATTTGTTTGAGTGTTGTTTTTACCATTCCGTCCGCGGGCTCTAAACTGAGAACAATTCCGTTTTGTGGTTTGCGTTTAAAAAGTAAGATGGTGAATTCTAATGTTCCTCACCTCCGTAGTCTTGTTTCGGTGAGCTGCATAGAAATTATCGTTCAAGCTTAATTATTAATTCTGCCTTCAGTTCGATCAAACAAACACATGATGGCTCCGTTGTCATCGTTGTGCGAACGGAGCGATTACAAACTCTTTCATTTGAACTCCAGCAGCCATAACGGTGAGATCGTACAGCTTCAATCCGCTTTGAACGACAATTCCAACAATTTTCAGGAAAACTCAAACACGTGCCACATTTCAGAGCCCATAATTGGAAGATTTTTCCCAAACCTTGTGCTTGTACGTTCACTTGGGAGCAGTTTCATTGATTCATTCAGGTCCGCAAAGAAACGCTGCAACACTTCGCAAGGTTTTGGCGCCTTTTTCGGTCAGTCATGTGATCGCGATCGATTCCTGTTCCCTTTTATCTCGGAGTTTCTCTCTTTTTTTTCTCTTTCTTGATTTCATAGCAATTAGCGATTGCGTTTTTAATAATAAAAACCATTATGTACTCGGGCATACTGGATATCAAATAATTATAACCATCTTGGTCATATCCACGTTGAACGCAAATTTGCGTGTAGCCACGCGCGTTTATGACGTTGAGGGTGGCGCAATTTTTTCTAAAAATAGCACATTTGTCTTTTTCGATGGGGCCGCGTGGATCCCGCGCTTACGGTCTCCGTCCCCGATTATGGCTCCTGATGTAATCCGTGTATTTCGTTGTCGGTTGTCCAATTGAGCTGAAACGAAACGTTCAAAGTTAAGAGAGAAAACGCAAACTTCCATCTCGAGCACTCAATCAGTCATTTAAAATTTAAGTCATCTTTCAGACGAATGCTATTATTTTTGACAAAATTTTAGATATTAGGATTTTAGCGTTTGATTACGGAGTTTCCTTTTTCAGAACATCTAAGGAGTAACTTTACACATCCACAAAACTTTACAAAATTTCCAATTCTCTTGAGTTATCTTGACTTATGTTGGAGTTTTAATACTCCTCTTTCGTGTTTTTATCCTGGGGGACTGGTAGCCTGCGTGGAGACGTCTCCTATTTCCTTTGCTTCACGAGGAAATAGGAGACGTCTGCACGCAGGCTAGAGGACTGGACAAAGCTGACCAAATGTCGACCGCAATCAGAAGGAAACTCAGTTTTAAAACCGAATTGTCTAACACCAAAAATATTCTTAACTTAGCCAGTATAGCGAGTGGGTAACAGAAAGAAATTTTCCTCTGTGACTTGAAATGTTCTAATTAACTCGATCGCGCAAATTAAAAAAACACCCCCCACCCAAAAAAAAAAGGCTTCAAGCTGCTTGAGCTTTCATTTCGGAAAAAGCACCGTTTTTCTTGTCCTCTGTTAGGTTTAGCGTTAGAGATAGATCTAGGATACTTTTCTTCTAAATGGGTAAATAGGATCTAAAGACGTCCATATTGTCTTAGGCCGTCATGCTGACATTTCTGAGGACGCAAAACCTGTACTTGAGAAAATGCGTGCTTGAATGAAATTCTGTACTGTGAAAATGGCTTAAAGTGGCTCTAAATTATTTTTCTTCTAACCACAAGGTTACAATTTGCCAAGCTTCGTAAATTTTAGTGCTATTTTTTCTGACGATTTTGAAGGTTTCTTACTACTTTTCAAGGCTTACTATTTATCGCAGATTTAAAAGTATAAGAGAACGCTTACATTGGGGATTTTGTTATTCCGTTCCGATAGTGACACTTTTCTTTTCATTTAGCTTTCAGGGAAAAGAAGTCATTTATGAAGTTGTCAAACAGTGTACGCCTCCTCTGCAGGCGCTTACCCCCACTTGGGAAAACCCCCACGACTTCCGGAAATTGCTACGGAATTCCACAGGGACATAATGTGAAATATGAACGGCAACCTTTAAACAACAAGAAAGTTCGTCGAAGACCTTACGGTTTTGGTATTGTACCCGTTAATTAGTCTTTCATTGGGGTAGGGTTAATTAACCCTTTCTCTCCCAGGGTCAGTTATGGAGACACTTAAGTAGTTATAACTTTTGACTCTGTGAATGAAATCCTATGGTTTGACCATTCAAATGAAACCTCGTCAGCAGTTCTTTCACATGGTGCTATTTATATTTAGTATCAGGCTAAAAAATGAAATTTGGAATTTGCTTTGAATTTTGATTTGAGGTCTCTTGGGAGTAAAAGGGTTATGGTGGGCGGGGGAATGCAGGGGGGGGGGGTAGCGCTTTGAAAACATTTTAAGAGGTGTTGTTACAAACCTTCAAGAATCCGTTCTTTGGTTGCTTCTTTCGTTCCTTCCATTTTCTTTCGTCAGTCCGTTGTACTTCTTTGCCCCTTTTTCTTTCGTTCCTTCTTACCGTTTGTTCCTTGGCCTGATCTTTCCCCCGCCCGTTCGATCATTAATTCGTACGTTTCTTCGTCGGATCGATCACTCGCTGGTCCGATTGTTCCACCGCCCTCTCGTTCGTTCGTGCCTTCGTTCAATCGTTCGCACGATGATTTCTTCGTTGGTCCGATGATTCGTCTGCCGTTTGACCATACGCTTGACTGTCCGTCCATTTGTTCTTCAAAACGGTTGTTTGTTTAATTGTGTGGTTGGTTCCAGCTTTCTTTTATCTTCCACTCTATTCGTTTGTTCTTTTTTTCTATTCTTCTTCGGTTGGTTTTGGTTCCTGCTTTGTTTCGTACCCCCATTCGATCGTACCTTTGTCTGTCCTTCCGTTTGTTCTTTCGTTGTTTGTTTAATTTTGTCGTCCCTTCCTCCCTTCTTTCGTTTATCTTCCATCCTATTCCTTTGTTCTTTTTTTACGTTCATTCCTTTTCACGTTTTTTCCTTGATATTTACTGTTGTCGTTCGTTCCTCCTTTCTGTTACCTTCCCCTCTATTCCTTTGTTTCTTCTTTTCTTTCGTTGGTTGTTCTTTTCACTTTTCTTTCGTCCCTTCTCCCTTTCATCTTCCGTAGTATTTCTTTGGTCTTTTTTCTTTCGTTACCTTTTTATTGTTTGTTCCTTGGTGTGACCGTTCGCCCGCTCGTTCGATCGTTTTTTCGTACGTTTCTTTGTCGGATCGATCGTTCGCTGGCCTGATCGTTCGTCGGCCCTCCCGTTCGATCATGCCTTGGTCCGATCGATCGTTCGCTGGTTCGATCGTCGCCCGCCTTCCCGTTCGATCGTGCTTTCGTCTGGTCGATCGTCCGCTGGTCCGATCGTTCGCTTGTGCTCCCGTTCGTTCGTGCCTTCGTTCGATTGTTCGTGCGATGATTATTTCGTTGATCCGATCATTCGTGCGCCCGTTCGATCGTGCCTTCATCTTTGCGTCCGTTCGTTGTTTGTTTTGATCGTTTAATTTTGTCGTTGGCTACTCCTTTCTTTATCTTCCCTTCGATCCCTTCGTTACTTCTTTTCTTTCGTTGGTTGTTCGTCTAATTTTTCGTTCGCCCCTCCTTCCTGTCATCTTTTGTTGTATTTCTTTGCTCTTCTTTTTCGTTACTTTTATCGTTTTTCCTTGGTGTGGCCGTTCGTCCGCTCGTTCGATCGTTTTTTCGTACGTTTCTTCGTGAAATCGATCGTTCGCTGGCCCGATCGCCCGTCCGCCCTCCCGTTCGATCGTGCCTTGGTCCGATCTATCTTTCGCTAGTTCGATTGTTCGCCCGCCCTCCCGTTTGATCATTCCTTCGTCCGGTCGATCGTCCGCTGGTTGGATCGTCCACTTGTGTTCCCTTTTGTTCGTGCCTTCGTTCCATTGTTCGTACAATGATTCGTTCGTTGATCCGATCATTCGTGCCCCCGTTCGATCGTACCTTTGTCTGTTCGTCCGTTCGTTGTTTGTTTTGATCGTTTGATGTTGCCGTTGGCTCCTCCTTTGTTTATCTTCCCTTCTATTCCTTTGTTACTTCTTTTCTTTTGTTGGTTGTTCGTTTGATTTTTCGTTCGCCCCTCCTTCCTTTCATCTCTTGTTGTATTTCTTTGCTTTTTTTTTCTTTCGTTACTTTTTATCGTTTGTTCCTTGGTACGACCGTTCGCCCGCTTGTTCGATCGTTTTTTCGTACGTTTCTTCGTGGAATCGATCGTTCGCTGGCCCGATCGTTCGTCGGCCCTCCCGTTCGATCGTGCCTTGGTCCGATCGATCGTTCGCTGGTTCGATCGTTCGTCCGCCCTGCCGTTCGATCGTGCCTTCGTCCGGTCGATCGTCCGCTGATCCGATCGTTCGGTTGTGCTTCCGTTCGTTGGTGCCTTCGTTCGATCGTTCATAGGATGATTCGTCCGTTGATCTGATCATTCGTGCGCCCGTTCGATCGTACCTTTGTCCGTCCGTCCATTTGTTATTTCGCGTTGTTTGTTTAATTTGGTTGTTGTTGTTCGTTCTTTCCTCCCTTCCTTCTTTTGTCTTCCATTCTACTCCTTTGTTCCTTTTTTTTCATTCGTTCTTCTTCACTTTTTTCCCTTGATCTTATCTTTCGTTTTCTGTTTGTTCGATTAATGTTGTCGTTTTTTCCTCCTTTCTGTTATTCCCCTTTTTTTTCTTTCCTTGCTTAATTTCTCTCTTTGGTTGTTCGTTTAATTTTTCGTTCGTCCCTCCTTCCTTTCATCTCTTGTTGTATTTCCTTGTTTTTTTTCCCGTTACTTTTTATCGTTTGTTCCATGGTCTGACCGTTCGCCTGCTCGTTCGATCGTTTTTTCCATACGTTTCTTCGTCGGATCGATCGTTCGCTGGCCCGATCGTTCGTCGGCCCTCCCGTTCGATCGTGCCTTGGTCCGATCGATCGTTCGCTAGTTCGATCGTTCGTCCGCCCTCCCGTTCGATCGTGCCTCCGTCCGGACGATCGTCCGCTGATCCGATCGTTCGGTTGTGCTCCCGTTCGTTCGTACCTTCGTTCGATTGCTCGTACGACGATTCTTTCGTTGATCTGATCGTTCGTGTGCCCGTTCGATGGAGCCTTTGTCTGTGCGTCCGTTCGTTGTTTGGTTTGATCTTTTAATTTTGCCGTTGGCGGCCTCCTTTCTTTTTTCCCTTTTTATTCTAGCCTGAGAAAACAGCCGACGTTTCGCGAGGTCGCCACTTGAGCCCTCGCAAAACGACATCTGAGTAACGATCGCAGAAACTCCATACTGATGACTTGTCACTACCCAGATCTTTGTAGTGTTTCTGATTGGTTGGAATTTTCTTTCAACCTTCGTTTTCTTTTGTTCTTAGTTTCCTTCTCTTTGGTTCCTGCTTTGTTTCGTACGCCCATTCGATGTACCTTTGTCTGTCCGTCCATTTGTTCTTTGGTTGTTGAGTTTAATTTTGGGGTTGGTTCCTGATTTCTTCTACCCTCCCTTCTATTCCTTAATTCTTTACTTTTTTTTTTTTCGTTGAGTGTTCGTTTAATTTTTCGTTTGTCCCTTCTTCCTTTCATCTTCCGTTGTATTCATTTTCTCTTTTCTCCTTCCTTTTATTGTTGGTTCCTTGGTCTGACCTTTCGTCCGCTCGTTCGATCGTTTCTTCGTACGTTTCTTCGTGGAATCGATCGTTAGCTGGCCCGATCGTTTGCCTGCCCTCCCGTTCGATCGTGCTTTGGTCCGATCGACCGTTCGCTGGTTCAATCGTTCTCCCGCCCTCCCGTTCGATCGTGCCTTCGTCCGGTCGATAGTCCGCTGATCCGATCGTTTGCTCGTGCTCCCGCTCGTTCGTCCCTTCGTTCGATTGTTCGTACGATGATTCGTTCGTTGAACTGATCATTCGTGCGCCCGTTCGATTTTTTTCGTTGGTTTGTTCGTTTGTTTGTCTCTCCTTCCTTTCATCTTCCGTTGTATTCATTTGCTCTTTTTCTTTTTTTACTTTCCTTACTTTGTACGTTTCTTCGTCCGATTGATCGTTCGCTCGTCGGATCGTTTGCCTCCAGTGCGATCGTGCCCTTGTCCAATTTATTGTTCACTGATCCGATCGTTCCTTCGTTCGATTTTTCGTATGATGATTCGTTCGTTGATCCGATCATTCGCTCCTTCGTTCGGTCTTGCCTTTGTCTGTCCGTCCGTTCGTTCTTTGGTTTTCTTGTTTAATTTTGTAGTTTGTTCTTGCTTTCTTTTACCTTCCATTCTATTGTCATAATTACTATTATTGTTACCATCATTGTTCTCAGTATCATTACCGTCATCTTTTTGGTTGTAACTGTCATTATCGTCACCCTCATCTTTATTATTGTAATTGTATTCTGAACCTATCATTATTAGCATATTATCGATATTATTATAGTTATATCATTATCCCATCGTTATCTTTATCGTTACATTTGTCGTCTGACCCTAAGATTATTTGATATTTTCGATGTCATCATAGGTATCATTATCTCATCATTATCTCTACCATTATCATTAGGGTAATCATTATTTTGATCGTTATCTTTGTCCTTATCCTATCGTTATCATATTGGTTATCAGTATTGTTATATTAATCATTATCACTGTATCGCTGTCAGTATTTGTATCCTATCATTATCATTATCTTTATCGCTATCACCATCATTGGTGACCAGTATCATTATCAGTAAATGCCAATATTGTCAGTCAATGTAGTTGTCATAGCCGCTGTTTGTGCAAGTACATGTGTGTTTTTGTGGTGAGGGTGGGTGAGAGGGTACGCGTTAAGATTGCAACCGCGTATACGCATAGCACGCACGAGAATCTTTTAGCGCATATTCACACAACTACCTACATGCCAAACATTTCCACTGATTAAATTTTACTTTTTCTCTTGCCTGTAAATGCAGTTGTTATAGCTGTTGTTTGTGTTGGTACATGTTTGGCGTGTTTGTGAGAGGGCGCGCCCCAAGACTAGAACTGCGCATACACATAGCACACGTGTGATAACCTTTTAGCGCATACTTACACAACTACCTGCATGTTAACTAATTACACTGAATAAAAATTTTGCCAGTAAATGTAGTTGTAATGTTATAACTGTTGTTTATGTCAGTACATGTGTGTTTTGTGGCAAGTGTTTTGAGAGAGGACGTGGGCGAAGACTGCAACTGCGCGTACCCATGGCACACGCAAGAATCTTTTAGCGCACATTTACACAACAACCGCAATAAAAATAATTATAATGATTAAAAATTTACTTTTCTATTGCCAGTAAATGTAGTTGTTATAGCTGTCGTTTGTGTCAGGACATGTTTGTTTTTGTGGCGAGTTTGTGAGAGAAGGCGCGCGCGAAGACTGCAACTGCGCATGCGCATATGCATAGCACGCGAGAGAATATTTTACTGCATACTTACACAACTACCTGTATGCTAAATAATTACACTGATTGAGAACTAACTTTTGCTATTTTCAGTAACAATATTCCATTCATGATGATATTTTGTCTTGAAAACAGTGTTATCTAGGAAGTATTGCAGGTCATTGGAATGGAGAAAAGAGACCTGAAGAATACCGACAATCGGCCTTCACACACACCTGAGAAATGAATAACAGGTATGCAACTTCGTTTTGTTAAACTTAATGGGGTGAAAGTCAAAAACGATTGCGGAAGAAAAAAGCAAGTTGTTAAATAAATAACTAAATTTTAAAACGACCCCAAAAATGTCAGGTTTTTCAACTTGACATTTTGATGTTCACCGAGAACTTTAGTTAGTTCCTCTAAACAAGAAGTGAATTACAGGCAACTCATGACTCTAACCCATACACGCATGCGTGCCAAGTATATCCAACACTAACCAAAGAGTCAAGTAAAGACGCGCAACCGAGATGATTTGTCAAATATCCGGTGCGTTGAAACATGGAAGGGAGTGTTTGATTAGAGAGCTTCAACATAAATTGTTGGCCGGGGGTGGGGGTGGGGGTGGGGGTGGGGTTAAGGAAAAGGGGACTTAGAACTCGTGTGGTGAAGGAGATGAGAGACCATAGTGCTCTAAACACTGAGGCTCTCTCTTCCCGCGCACCCAACTCCTCTCAGTCCCTCCCATGCCGATACCAGCTTTGTTCCTTCACCAAAAAGGAACGTTAAAGCTCAACCAGCCTGATTGATTATTTCCCGAGGAAATCAACATTAATACCTTTGCAAGTTGTAGGATACTAGCACCCACACATCGAAAGACCAACAGATTGATTGACTGACAGAATGACACTGATTGATTGATTGATTGATTGATTGATTGATTGATTGATTGATAATGAATTAATTGCAGATCCCACTGATGCTTACCAAGCCAGAGCAAGAACGACTGATGTCGAAAAAGAGATTAATGACGGGCATGACGCGAGAGATCCATTCCGCACAAAGGTACAGCCCCAAGTTATGGCAAGAATGAAATTACGCACAAGTGAAAACGGCAGAGGAAAGAGGTTAAACACACCGGATTTATTTGTTCTCAATGATGTTCTATTTCTTAGTGACAATACAAAGAAATTAGTTCAGTGGTTAGATCTTTCTTGTCCCACGTCTCCCGGGAGCCAAGTGGTTAGAGCATCCGACCGGTGTGCGAAAGGTCATGGGTCAGCGTCTAGAATTTTTCTTATTGGTACTGAATAAAGAGCAGATTTTAATAGAAAACGTGTTAACAGTCTTGTGTTTAATGCATTTATCTTTGACTTAGAAATTGTTAACGTAATTTTGTCCACAGTTATCACACGAATGCAGACTGATCCGAACAAGCGCCTGACAAAAAGGAAAACTAGAGCGAGGTACAAAACACAGGTACGTCATAGTTTTAGATTGTCAAAGTAAAAAAAAAAGGTTGAACAAATGGTTACACAAGTGGTTAGATCTTTCTTGTTCCAAGTCTCCCGGGAGCCATCTACAATGTTTTTATTGGTCCTGAATAAAGAGAAAATTCTAATAGTACATGAAAACTTATTAACAGTGTTGTGTTTAATGCATTTATCTTAGACTAAGAATCTGTTAATATAATTTTGTCCACGGTATCAAACGAATGTAGACTGATCCTAACAAACGCCTGACAAAAAGGAAAACTAGAGCGAGGTACAAAACACAGGTACGTCATAAGAAGCAAGATTATATTAGCTTTTTTTAAAATATAGTTTGAAATACGGTCAGTCCTAATCTGAGTTCAAAGTCAATATGACTTTTCATTTGAAGCGTTTTCTATACCTGAATAGCCGTTATTACAGTTATCAGTGGTTTTGACATACAAACATGCATGGTATTGACGCACTAGCCTCGTTTGCGTGCCTTTTTAAACAAAAGGAAATTGGACTGCAGGCTCAACTGTAATAACAGCTTTTCAAATACACTTTTTGTTCTCGCTTCAAGTTCTGATTGCTTCATTGTCATTCTATGAGTTGTGATTGGCCTCATGCGGTTATTAAAGTACCGTATTTTCTCGATTAAACGCCGGGGGCGTTTATTTGAAACTCGTCCTCGTAGACCCGGCGTTTATTTATTCGGAGCCCGGCGTTTATTTATTAACTGCATTTTTCAGCCATCAATTTTTTTTCATCAGTGACAGAAGGTTTATTGAATTAAGAACCACATTTCTACAAAAACGTTAAAAAAATTGTGAAACAATATCACCAACTTTGTGTTATCTCAGCCGTGAATCTGGTAAGTCATTTATCAAAAAAAACACCACTTGTCAAAAAACATCAAAAGGGGAGGCAGTGTAACGGTAACTGCTCGACAGCAAACGTTCTGTGCAAGGAATTTAGAACAAGGTGGTGGCGAGGTTCCTGCTCCATCGGTTCTGAGAAAGGCAATATTATGGAACGATTCAAGGAACTGCTGGAGAAACGCTAGAGAGACCCTCGAGATGATCCTCGCTTGATGGACACCAAGCCCGAAGAAAAGCTACCATGATTTAAAAGAGATTGACGCGATACCTAATGCATCATTTGTTACGTCTGTTTTAGTTATTAGAAGTACAATTGTAAATGGTAGTTTAGGTTTGAATATCAGTGTATAAATTCAAATAAAATGGTTGAAAGAGAACTAGTATGCAGTTACGACACATAATCATGATTTAAAATACCTATCTCGAATAAACGCTGGGACCTCAAATAAACGCGGGGGGGGGGGGGGGCGTTTATTTTAAATTCGGCTCTAAAGACCCGGCGTTTATTCGGGGTCCGGCGTTTGATCGAGAGAATACGGCATAACGGGCCTTAAACAGTGAGGGAGCGCCAACTGTCAGGGGAAAACAGCTTTTCTCTTTTGCGCCCACAGTACACACAACGATTTGTTGTCACAGCAGTGTCTATGTTTCTGGGTGAACTTATCCAGTCATGGTATTAATGCTTCATAGAGACCACAAGTTCAATCTCAAGGTTCCTGTAATAATGATGATGATGCCTTGGCAATTTCTCGACAAGACAAGAAGTGACTCAAAGGTACGTGGTGAATGAACCACCTGGCTGGAGTAGAGTTAATAGGCCTTACTAGACCTTATATATTATAGCTCTTACAGCTGATAAGAAATCAGAAAGAAAGCATGTTGGTCACAATTGAGGAATCGGATTATCTTCAAAATTCTCAACCCATGTTACACCTTTTTGACGAGGCCTCATGAACATTTTCTGATATGATAGAAAAGATGTATCGATCGTGGATTTCTGTCTTTCTTCAGTCTTTCCGGGGCCCTTTCCTAAGCAGTACTCCGGTTAATAATATACAGTTATTGATGTCTTCTAGGTTGTTTTCTTTGAGGGGAGAGAGGAGGGGACACTTCAGTCAACAAACTCCATAAAGAAAAGATGGTGTTTCCTTCAAAGAATTAAGCGACTCTTGTGCTAGAAGGTATGTGAATCTCGACTTTATGCAGATATAGGTAGATCGAGTTCGTTTGGCCGTGTTCCTTATAAGTTGATGCTTTATTATGACCTATCTGAATTTCAGTATATGTTTGCTTTTTTCCAAAAATAATTCCCACATATTTGAATGCTAAAAGAACTCCTCTTTCTATAATATGTACTGAATGATATTGTGTTATTCATTATATTATAGGAGGGCTGCAGGAAACAGAATTCGCAGTATAATGCCATTAATCTCCAGCGTCTAAAATGGAACGACTTTACAATATCATGACAGTATGGACACGATAATGAATATCTACGGAAATCTTAGTTCGTTATCTTAGGTCATTATGAAGCGCTTTTTAATGGCTTTTGTAATACTATGTAATCAAATGCTGTATGTTATTCAGTTCATGATATTAATTGTAGGAGATACTTAAGGTATTAGATCCCGGAGCGCGGCCAATCTGTAATTCCCCTTTACCTTTTTAGCATAAGCCTAAAATTGCTGGAGCTGATCATTTCGACCGTGACTCGAAATTATTTAGTTTCATAAGAACAATCTGGCAGTGCATAATTTGGAGAGAGTTTTGAAATTGGTCTCTGAACATTAAACGATAAACATTAGCTTTGTGTTAAGATGGCTTGATTGCTCGGAAGTAATAAAATTATTATTGCAAATGAATTGATAAGTAAATAAATGAATAATATATTTTTCATTCACAAGAGTCCACAGTTTTTGGTTGACAACTGCATGAACTAAATAGCGTTATGATTCAACAATGTATGTGTAATAGCTAAAACTGATTAATTATTAGGAAGAGACATATATCTACATATATATATATATATGTATATATATATATATATATATATATATATATATATATATATATATAGGAGAGATATAAGAGAGTGTGCGTGTTAGTAACCGAGTAGTAACGCAATTGATAGGGGACAAAAATGTTTATATACGATATAAGAGAGTGCGCGTGGTATTAATCAACTGATATTTGAATTAAGAAAGGATAATAATGTTTATACAAGATACAAAAGAGTGCGCGTGTTAGTAAACAAGTGATAAAGAAATAAAGAAGGGATGATGATAACATTTATATAAGATGTAAGAGAGTGCGCGTGTTAGTAAACAAGTGATAAGTGAATTAAGACGGGATGATAACGTTTCTATAAGATGTAAGAGGGTGCATGTGTTAGTAAAAAAGTAATAACGCAATTGAGAAGCGAAGATAATGTTTATATAAGATGTAAGAGAGTGCGCATGTTTGTAAACTAGTGATAACGCAATTAGGAAAGGACGATAACGTTTATATAACATATAAGAGAGTGTGCGTGTTAGTAAACAAGTGATAAATGAATTACGAAGGGATGGTCATGCTTATATAAGATATAAGAGAGTGCACGTATTAGTAGAAAAGTGATAACACATTAAGAAGGGACGATAATGGAAAGACAATGTTTATGTACACTATATAAAAGAGTGCTCGTGTTACTAAACAAGTGATAAATGAATTACGAAGGGAAGATAAAGTTTATATAAGATATGAGAGAGTATGCGTGTTAGTAAAAAAAGTGATAACGCAATTAAGAAGGAGTGATAATGTTTACATACAATATGAGTGATAGTTATAACGCTATTAGCAAAGGATGATAATGTTTATATTAGATATAAGAGAGTGTGCGTGTTAGTAAACAAGATATAAGAGAGTGCGCGTGTTAATAAACAAGTGATATGTGAATTAAGAAGGAAAGATAATGTTTCTATAAGATATAAGAGAGTGCATGTGTTAGTAAAAAAGTAATAACGCAATTGAGAAGCGATGATAATGTTTATATAAGATGTAAGAGAGTGCACTTGTTAGTAAACTAGTGGTAACGCAATTAAGAAGGGACAATAACGTTTATATAACATATAAGAGAGTGCGCGTGTTAGCAAACAAGTGATAAATGAATTACGAAGGGATGATAATATTTATATAAGATATAAGAGAGTGCGCGTGTTAGTAAACAAGATATAAGAGAGTGCCCGAAGTGATATGTGAATTAAGAAGGAAAGATAATGTTTCTATAAGATATGAGAGAGAGCGCGTTTTAGTAAAAAAGTGATAACGCAAATAACAAGGGATAATAATGTTTATATAAGATATAAGAGAGTGTGCGTGTTATTAAACAAGTCATAACGCAATTAAAAAGGGATAATAATTTTGCAGACAATATAAGAGAGTTCTCACGTTAGTAAACAAGTAATAAATGAATTAAGAAGGGATGATAATGTGTATATAAGATATAAGAGAGTGCTTGTGCTAGTAAAAAAGTAATAACGCAATTGAGAAGGGATGATAATGTTTATATAATTATATAAGATATAAGATAGTGCGCGTGTTAGTAAACAAGTGATAACGATAAGTTTACGTATGATATAAGAGAGTGCGCGTGTTAAAAAAACAAGTGATAAAGCAATTACGAAGGGTTGATTATATTTATGTAATATATAAAACAGTGCGTGTGTTAGTAAACAAGTGATAACGCAATTAGGAAAGGATGATAATGTTTATATAAGATGTAAGACAGTGCGTGTGTCAGTTAACGAGATATAAAAGAGTGTGCGTGTTATTAAACAAGTGATAAGTAGATTAAGAAGGGATGATAATGTTTCTATGAGATATAAGAGAGTGCGTGTTGGTAAAAAAGTGATAATGGAATTAAGAAGAGATGATAATAGGAAGATAATGTTCATATACGATATAAAAGAAAGCTTGTGTTAGTAAAAAAGTGATAAAGTAATTAAGAAGGAACGAGAATGGGAAGATAATGTTTCTGTACGATATAAAAGAGTGCTCGTGTTACTAAACAAGCGATAAATGATTTAGGAAGGGATGATAATGTTTATATAAGTTATGAGAAAGTGTGCGTTTTAGTAAAAATGTTTTTGTTTATGTACGATATAAAAGAGTGCTAGGGTTAGTAAACAAGTGACAAATAAATGAATAAGGAATGGTTATTTTTATAGAAGAGATAAGAGAGTGCGCGTGTTAGTAAACAACTGATTAGTTAATAAGAGATTAGAATATTTATATTCCATGTAAAAGTGTGTGTTTCTAAACTACTGTTAAATTAATTAAGAAGAAATGATAACGCTTATGTACGATTTAAGAGGGTGTAAGTCTTAGGAAACAACAGATAAAAAGACCAAAAAAATGAGAAAATGTTTGTGTGATTCAAGTGTAGTGCGTAATAATCAAACGAAGTATAAATGAAGTATAACATGGTTCAAGATCGTGCGGTCTAGGTGACATAAATTGGCAATAATTATTTTGTAGAGCTACTTAATGAACAAGTAAATAACCATGAACGTGTGGGCGTGTTGGTGAGCTAATAAGGAAGGAATATTAGGATGTTAATAATAATAATAATAATAATAATAATAATAATAATAATAATAATAATAATAATAATAATAATAATGGAATAGTTCATGGACTTGTGAAAGGTATAAATAAGTAATAACTGCAAGGAAAATAAGAGACAAATATCTGATAATACGGAAAGAAACTGAATGTGAATAAAGGGTAGGGAAAAAAAAAGAAATTTGAAATGGTATAATGTTAAATAAATGTTAGTTTAAATTACGACCCTTTGTCTAAGACCAAAATCAAAATTCTCTCTTCTACTTTTCATATATCAGTGGCGATTTTTACTCGCACTATCCGTCTGCAGCTTCGATTTCCGCTTCACATATCGTTAAGAGAAGTTAGGAAATGATCTGGCGCTCCTGGGAATTAGGAGTTAGGAATTAGGCCTTCTCGCTCTTAAGTCACCCGGAAAATTTATCCTTCGCTCTAGCCTCGCTTGTCCGCCATTTCTTACAACCTTCGGCAAATCAGCAGTGTGTGAGTAATAGTCTTAAGTTAGCTGCGTACGGAAGTGTTTTGTTAATGAAAACTTTACGTCTACGAGTTTGCTCGAAAGTGAGGCTTGAAGGGAAGGGTGAAATTAGCTAGTTTGAGGTAAATTCTAATAAGGATATTAGTTTTCAAGTTTTTCACTCTTTCACTCACGGCTCAAGTCAAGCACAGAATTGTACAGTGTCGTTCTACCAGATTCCGTTGATAAAATCCTCCTAACATGTGAACATGCAGTTCTAAGAAAACTCTTCGTCAGTACACTCTGGTAGTACTGTTTGCTTTACAATATTTTTCAAAACTCGAAATTTAGAGACTTGGGATTGAAAGGGAGTGACGATGTATCAGCCGCATCGAGAGCTTCTGTTCACAATATGCATTCAAGCAACACTGTCATTGACTAAGTTACAGCTAAACTTGCACTCGTGTGTGACAACATTTTAGGCCCAGCCCGGGAGGTCTTTAACTGAGGGGTTCAGCTGGCCCGGAGTTTTCCTCCCAAGACCGAGTGGACCGTGACGGGGAGTTTTTTCACCCAGCTGTTGTTCCACAACCGTTTGAGTTATTTGTGAAGTGAACTTTGGCCTACAGCGTCATTTTTTGAGCTTTTGTAACAGAATTATGATATTTGCATATAAGCTATGGATGAAAATGTCATGAAAACGGCAATAAACGAGCAAACACACTACTTGAGTTGTACTCTCGCGTCTGTTGTTGTGTATATATTTAGGAAACCAAACATGCAAATTAAACCTTTGAAAAACTGTCAGAAATAATCGTGGGAATAGAAGGGACTTTAAGATTTTTAGTCTTTTAGGTTTTACCTCAGAACACAGTCTTTAACGTCCCCTGGTGGTTTCCTGGGGTGGAGGGGAGGGGAGCGGGTACTTAATAAAGTTTTGTACGTGGAGACTCCACCCAAGGTTCAAGCTTTCCCCTTTGATATACTAATTTTGATCGAAATGATGTCATTTCATATACGTAGAACAAACCTCTTACACCCCAAAAATTAGCTAAAAACAGCAGATAATCGTGTACGTTTACCGGTAGTTGCTCGAATGCTTGAATCTTTCGAAACCTTTTAGCATTCAGATTTCGCTAGTACTTGTTTTAGTTTAAGGTGTATTCTGGCAACCTTTTTTTATACTAAAACAACAGTTTACTAGAAGAGCAAGAAGGGACCCGTTTCGGGCGGTGCCTCCCATTTTCGCCGACTGTAGGGAGTACCGTTCCCCCCCCCCCCTACCCACGGGGCTGGTTTAATGGTACTCTTTGGCCTCAAGCCCTCTCCCTTACCAGGTTTTGGCAGAATTCATCGATGTTAAGTATCAATCCTAAAAACACTAAAGTTATGATCTTCCAAAAACGCGCAAAAAGATGTACTGAGTATAGTTTTCATATTGACAATGAAAACATTGAAGTTGTTCAGAATTACACCCAGTACTTAGGAACATTAATCTCTTCAACAGGAAACTTTTCATTGGCGCTTGACAAATTGAAAGAGAAGGCTCTCCACGCTCTTTTCAGCCTCAGAAAACACACACATATCAGCAATCTATCCCCATTCCTTGCAAATAAACTTTTTGACGCTATGATCTCTCCAATTTTAACTTACAACAGTGAAATCTGGGGAGTATATACCAAACCTGATTTCAAGTCTTGGGACAGTTCATAGATTGAAGAGGCTAATCTCGAGTACTGTAAACGTTACTTAGAAGTAAGTAGTAAGGCATCGAATGTAGCTTGTAGAGCTGAGCTTGGAAAGTTTCCTCTTATAATAGCTATTAATAAAAAATAATTAATTACACCTTATATCTCCACGATAAGGAAAATGACTCTATTGTTAAACAAATCTTTTTAATGTCATCTGATCTTCATAGCACCAGCAAAAATAGTTTTTACTCTAATGTTATGAGAATGTCTGAATATTATAATTTGCCTGATTTTGACCCTACTTTCTTAACTGATGCTAAGATTAAACACTATGTAAGTCTTATGCAACAAAAGTATATTTCACACTGGCAACATACTATTCGAAACTCTAAGAAATTAGAATTCTATAACGCTTTTAAGGAGGAATATACGCCTTCCTGCTATTTGGATCTTACAAGAAAACTAAATAACAGGAAAGAATTAGTGAAACTAAGAATAGGTAATCATAAATCATTGATCGAAACTGGCAGATATGATCAAATGCCAAGTTATAGTAGACTCTGCCCTACGTGTAAATCAAACCAAATTGAAGATGAAATTCATTTACTTTTCCATTGTACTAAATACTGTAGTTTTAGAGATGAATTTTACAAAAAAAA
Source organism: Siderastrea siderea (assembly GCA_964030785.1). Lineage (NCBI taxonomy): Eukaryota > Metazoa > Cnidaria > Anthozoa > Scleractinia > Rhizangiidae > Siderastrea > Siderastrea siderea. Next base: position 7,292,189 of record OZ034978.1, on the reverse strand, counting down.
CAGAGAACCAAATACCAAACATAACACAATTACCTCCTATGCAAGCCACCAAAAAATTAATGAATTCTGATAATTATTATTTAAATACTCAACTGATGAAGTTCATTTTGAGATGCTTATCTTTACGAAATAATCTTCTATCGAATGAAAGTAATGTAAGGCATACATAATTGCTTTTTTTCCTATTACATGATTATGATTGTTATAAGTTTCGCTTTAGTTAAGTTTTACGCTTTTGCAATACTGTTTGTACTTATAGTCATGCAAATAAAGCTTGTTGTTGTTGTTGTTGTAAACATCCGTGTCTTTGTGTTAAATTCATGATGTAGTAGAGAGTTGTGCAGAAATATTTTCGGTAAATGTTACTCGAGTTATCCCAGATCATGAAATATGAAGACTCTTACGAGCGAAAAGAAGGTAAAATAAATGGCGTAACAGAGATAAACGACATCAATACCAGCTCCTGAGCAGGTCTAACTTGTACGGTTACATGTGGCCTAAACGCAGTTAAGATGAACGTCGTTCAAATAATTTTAATCCTATACTAAACCTCTGTTTAGAGTAGGACTTCCCTGTTTAATCCCGTTGTAAGCTTCGTTTAGCTAATCGGCCTTTGGAGTCGAAGATACAAGATTGAGCGTAAGTATGACATTCGAATCTCAAACCAGTGACGTCCGTGAAGCTCCTTCCTGTTGCTGGTCATTGATTAGAGAAAGAGTCGTCACAAGAAAAGAGATTAATTGGGCGAGATTGGTGTCTATTTCCAGACTAACCCCCTTCTCAATGAACCCTCCCTCCCTCTCCTTTTCCCCGAGGAAAAAATAAATTGCTGATGGGCAGGTTAAGTTCCAGACGTGACCCCGGGAGAAACTCAAAAGCTTTGCACAGGGAGACTCCGCGTCGAGGTTCAGACTCCTAACCCGTTAATATACCACCAAATTTTATAGAACAGTAATTGGCTTCTTTATGCCTAAAAGACAAACGAAAAACAATAGCTCATTGCGCGCGAGCTTTTTAATAACCGCTTGAAGGTTCCCAAGCTGTCGGACAGGTTTTCATTGTAATTTCGGCCAAAAGTTTGCAACTTTTAAAGGGATCAGTGTGAGGCCGTCACGCGAGGCAGAAGAGAAGAAAAAGGGACTATAGACTAAGCCAGCTGCGTTAAAGTTTCCTTGCGCATGGCAGTGCTACTGACATCGCTTCTCGCGTGTTTTGCTCGTGCACACGCGCGTGTTTACTCATCGCTTCGAGGGACTCCGAGTTAAAAGTAAAAAGAAAAACCAACTTTATGTAGACACGGAGCTTTTGTGACCACTCAAACATCATATCTGTTTGTTGTCATCAGCAACCAACAAGAAGATCTATTAAAAATGCAATAGCAACGAACTAAGGGCAGCGTAACGTGGGAAGCAAGACAACACTAAGGGTCATTTTGACTATGTCCCATTCCACTACGATAAGACTGCCCACACATGATTCGTCTCACTTTACTCCTTGAAAATCTTCACGTTTCAGTAAGCTGTGATAATTGCAACTAAGTTTGGCATTGACTTGCGCGTACTTGTGATGGCTTGCGATGCTTTGCGTTCAATTCGATCGAGCTCAAATTGTCACGGAAGTGAACGCAAGTTTTTCCTCGTTTGGACTCCTAACACGAGTAGACCAAAGTTGGTCTCATTATTGTTTTCCTTCTGGCGCAAGGGCGCCCTGTATAGAATGGCCTTTTTGCGACTTGCTTTTAAGTTGTATTTCCAAACTTGGCGTAAATTGCGACTTCGTTTTAAAGCAGTTTGCGCGCATTGCAGACCGATATTTGTCTCTGGGCTTTGCTCCCAGATTGTTCTCGACCTGATCTCTTGCAATCGCTGTTCGAAAAAACGTTTTTGAGGATCAAGACGAAAGAAAACAATCCAGTCAGATGTCTTTGTTGTTGCGTTCAAAGGATAGATCGCCAGAGTATCACACTCCTTTCTGTACCCGAAGGAAGTGCAGCTAAAGTCATGATCTAGTGAAGGCGTTATGCGGTCTTCTGCTGTCGTCACGAAAGTATTTCTGGTGATTTCTGGTGATTCAGTTCCACACAAAGTTTGGTTGCAGCAGGAGTTCATGGGCTCCTGGTTGCAGTCGAGATAGCAGTGTCCTGGCATATTTAAAAGAGTTGAGATGCCCTCTGCTTTTCTTAGCTTGCGTTTTTGGGGAGGCTAGTTTTGTGGGAGGTCTTCTAGAGAACAACTTCATTCCGTGTATATGAAGTTAAGGTATAAAACCACTGCAAAAACCGTGTACGTCAATCTTGCTCAACGTCGGATCAGAAAGATCGTGATCAGTCGAAATTGATAAAATTATAAATGATTGTCAAAATGACTACTGCAGAGACTGATCAATGTTACGAACAGACACGGCGAAAGCTGCTTGCACGCTGCAGCTGGGTCAGGGTTTCAGACCCTCAGCGACACCCTTACACCCAAACATGGGTCAACTGCCCCACCCCCGGGCTTAAAATTTACTCACGTGGGTGCCCAGTCCATAACTGCTCATGGAGATCCGTCGGCCCGTTTCTCGAAACTCCCGATAAATTACCAGGCCTGACTGAAGTATATTTTCAAGTCCGTTAATTACTAATTGGTTTTAATTATTAATGCGTTCTTGTCACTGTGTTCTATATAATTATAAAGATTTTAAAATTTAGGTTCTAAATTCCTCCATCGAGAAATTTCGTGCACATAAAATACCTCTCGGGCAATTTCGAGAAACAGGCCCCAGGCTTTTTGTTTGTGCCATCTGTGACGTCATCGCTTTTAACGACCAAAGGTGTGTTTTTGTCAATCACCTGATGCAGTAGAATGAGATCCTAAAAAATTTTCCTTAAAATGAGGAACAATTTTTTTAAAAGCACCAAAAACCAGGATGGTTTCCCTAGAAAGGAAAATGTGGCTTTCTCGCGGACTACCGCCAGGAACCCTGTTATGGTTCCTGCCACAATTAATTCTTATTACTTTTAGTTGATTGCGGATAGAATGGGCACCTGTTACGGTCTGACATGCTAAAAACGAGGATCACCTGAACATGTATTAGTACATACAAAAAATTGCGAAGTTGAGTTTATACTTGTCGTGAAGAATACGAGTGTACGGTGTGACCACGCCCAAAAGCTGTACCCAAAATTTCCCGCCAAAACTAGCGCTCGTTCTTAGTCTCCAAAGTAGAGCTCGGCCAGGAAAGCAAGATGGCGGATCATCAAACTCCCGAGGGAACTTCAAGCAGTACAGGGACGTCTTCTAGCTCTCAAAGTCAGAGCATTCCGTCATCAGCGAGCATGGAATCTGGAAGCACAGCTCCCACACTGCCCACACAGGATGTTGTGGACGGCATGTCGGACGAAGAGGAGTTTAAAGTTTCAAGTTGGGGAAGGTTGTTTCCCTTGGGTAATGGCTTCGAAAAAGTCGGTGAGTTGTTCGGACCGTAAAGACAAAGGGTGTATTTTTGTACCGCTGCGTATTTGTTTAAGCAATACAGTTCGTATTATGGGGGTTTCACTGACAAAGAATGCGAGAAAAAGTTGCAAATCCGAGCTGAGACCGCGTGAGTTTTAGCGTGATGTTTTGAGTGCATGTTCAATCCCCATTTCTTAAATTAAGCTTTAAATTTGTTAATGTTATCGTTATTTTTTTTTTTGGTCGATGAATTTGTCGAAATTTTGAATGCATTTTTTATTTAGAGTTGAGGCATATAAGTTTACTCAAATTGAATTATTGAAGAAGCAAGGGCAAATGCAAGAAATGTTTATGGATATGCAGGCATGCATATATATTGAGCTGTTTTTCAAGATGGCATAGAAGTCACTCTTTTGTGGCTTGCACCTGCATTTGCACTTGCTTTCAAAATGCAAATGCATACTTAAGCAAAGTGCTCAGAAAAAGGTATTTTTGCTTTTTCTTGTTCTTGCATGTGCAGTTTTGATGTTTACACTCACTGCTGCTTGTGCATGCATTCAGATTTGTACTAGGGTTGCACATGTAATCCTGACGCCTTTTGTTACTTTTAGTGTTTTCGTGCTATATAGTGAAAAACTGTCTTTATGCAAACACAAAAATGACGAGTGACAAATTTGATGACGCGAGTTTGTTAGCGAGAAAAACAAAATGACAACAGTTAAACCCTCATCTACAGTGTGTTGCCCAGTTTTCGTACACTTTAGTTTGTAATCGCTATATCTTTTCGTCTGTGAGACGGAAATTTCTGAAATTTCTTTTGGCCGCTTGATCAACGTATGTTCAAAATTATGTCATTTTCCCCAAAACTCCTAAGTTGCCCAGTCTTCGTACACCTGGCCCAGTTTTTGTACATCAACAAAACAACTTTTCTCCACGAAAACGCTTGACGCAAACTGATGTGTCAGCCACCCTGCTGAGTGCTTATCATGTTTTCTCTTCGATTTGTGAATAAATATCGGCTTAGCGACCAATCATTTGGTATACAAAGCAAATGGTTATTCGGGGGGTGGATGTTTAATCGATCCTGCGGTGTTGATTTTTTTGTCTCTCACTTTTGGGCGGCTTTTCTTACGCTCAATCCACTGTCTCGTATGTCATTTACTGCCTTGGTAAAGGTAGTTGACAGGTTACTATTCTGCGTATTACAACTGTTAAGAAAAGGCCCATATAAGATTCGACGTTTTCCTTCCATTTTCGCTTACGCCTTTAGAATAGCAAACGCTTTACTTCCGTTTCCGCTTACGCTTGCTTTTCTTACCTACTTTTGTAAATGTTTATTAGAATAGCAACGGAGTGAAAAAAATTAGTAAAACCGGTAAACTAATGATATTTCAAGGTGTATGTCAACATTCTATGCATAGACATCTACCTTAGTTAATTATTTAACGATTTAGATTGTTTGCGTGGGATTAAGTTTATTAAATATTCGTGAACTTTGCATGACCTGGATGTAAAGCGTCGCTCTTATACCACAACAAACACAAAGTCATGTAGTGTCTCGTACTTTGCAAGGATTGTTGTGTAATCTTTGCTGCACTCGCGACTTGTTAGTTTTCGAACAGTAAAGTTTAAAATTCAGTTCTTTAACTTATTTAAAAATAGGTTTTGAGAAAGGCGCAGCTAAGTGTACGAAAACTGGCACAGTAGGTCGAAATGTATGCGAAGGTTCTCACCGCTAAAATTCAGGAGCAGTTAAATTTAAGCTGGCGTTGAAAGTTTTTCCATTCACTTTCATCTTTTATCTATCATCTGTCCAAAAATTATGAAGTTCCTTGCAAAATTACCAACAAAACACGCTGTTTGTTAATCTGCAATACCTTTACTGTGCAGTGAAAAGTGCAAATATTAACCGCCAAACTTTTACTCACCTCGAAAGAAATTGTCTGCACTGACCGGCTTCTTCATCAAAAAGCCCGGCAAAACCGGCAATTTATAGCTGAAATGTTTCTTTTACTTTTGGAATTCTTCGGTTGATGAAGATTTAAATGAGCGACGAAAATAATCAAATAAAGTTCTTTTTGTACGAAAACTGGGCCCGTACGAAAACTGGGCAACATACTGTACAGTATTTAGGGTTAAGCACTGATCGATAGTGGTTACATGTAGGCCTAAGAACTCATCTACACAGCACTGATTCTACGACGGTTAGCTTTTAGTTATTGTTGTGGGTGGGCTTTTAGTTATTGTTATTGTTAAGTTTTGTCAATTTGCTAAACTTTGTACAGTGAATTGAAGTCGTTATTTTTGCGAGTGAATTAAATTCATCATTTTTGCGTGTCCACTTAGACAGGTTTTCGCCATGTAGCGCATAACCACTAAAAGTAACGAAAGCCATCCTGACTTAATGAAGAGGTTTATTGTACACTGGAAAGACCAGTTATTTGGCATCCTTGAAAGCTTGTGTACCTAGCGACTTGGTGTACTGAAGAGTCTGTGGACCCAGGGGGGTACTTAGGAATGTTGGTGACAGAAGGTTTGAAGGTTTTTTTTGGATTTGAAATTAGTGATTTGGGCCTTATTTAGGTTAGAAATTTTCTGGCGGACTTATTATAGCTAGAAAGCTTTTAGTAGGACTTTTTTAGGGTTGATAAAAAGCAAAATGTACCTTAGGGTTCTAATTTTATGTCAAACAATAATTGTTTGACATAAAATTAGAACCCTAAGGTACACAGGTTTTTTTTATGCACATAAAAAAACCTTTCTTTCTTTAGTTTGAAAATAAAACGCGCAATAATTGTTTCAGACCCTCTTGATTTTTTTATGTGGATAAAACATACTTATTTAGGTTACATTTTGGGCTGCTGGACTTGTTTTGGGTCCAGCTTTAGCCTAATGGGACTTTTTTTGGGTGTAAAAATTTGGCTTCATTTGTACTTTCCCATCACTAATATACCTGAGTACCCCCCCCCCCCTCCACTAGGCGCATCAAAACCTCCTTAAATTTTGTCCAAGTTGAATTTAAAACCTGTGAAAGACCTCGCAGCACTTTGTTTCCCTTGAGCATCTGCTTAAATGAGCAGCAACTTTGTTTTCCTGACTAGCCCATGGCAGGCCATTATTTTACTACATTCTGTAAAATCATCTTTGACCTTGTCGTGTTGTATAATGTAACATGTGTTTTCCAATTTTTGAATGCAGCTTGTTTTGATATCCAAAGCAACATCCTCTAACATGTCCATGCAACATTTTCTTCTTTCTTCTTTCATTACAGTAATTATTTTTTCCCCTGTATTTTTCCTTCTATTCATCTTACCGGTAGCTTGTATTTCTGTCTTGTGGTGAACCTCATTTTATTATATAGACAAGGGTGTTTTAGTGGAAAAAAGACCACTCGTATGAAACTACATCTGGGACTCGAGTGGCGTATTTTCCACATCCTCACTAGTGAGGATATCGATGACGTCATTTCCCGCTCTTACACTGTTGTTTGTGCAAAAATACTCTTGTCCATATTATAGAAGAAAATTACACGGTGGCTTGAAGATATGAATTTTATTTTCTTGTGGAAAAAACAATATTTTACTCACTCGCTGCCCTCGTTCGTAAAATATTGTTTTTACCACTCAAAAATAAAATTCATATCTTCGCACCGCCGTGTGATATCCCCAATTTATTATACAGCTAGAGCTTGTAAATATATAACGTGCACTGTGATTGGCTGATACTCGGGGCCAAATTTTCCTGTAATGCCTATGGGCATTATTAGCGATATTAATGCCTGGCTGGTAAAGCAGGAATATGGAAAATGTGAATGTACATTTGATTCAAACAGTTGGAATGATTTGAAGCTTAATGAAAAGAGACAGTTTCTTTGAAAGTCAGTTTACTTTTTCTTGTGCGATATAAATTTTTTGTGTGAAATAAAACTGCTGAGTTTTGAACGCTTTCCGGTAAACTGTTTCATTCATCCCAATCTGCCAAGGCTCACTTTTCAAGTAATAAAGTGTTAGGTACAGCCATATAATAAACTTCGTATTAACTCTCACTAGCTCGGGACCGTGCTGGGAGAATATTGTCCTTGGTCTTTCTTGTATGCACCTAGCTTCATTCGGTCCATACCAGAAAGATCTCAGGCAATATTCTCCCAGTACGCCCCTCGCGCTTGGTTAATAAGAAGTAAATAAATAAATATGAATAAGTAATACTTCTAAGAAATACCCTGTTAAATTACTCTGTAGATCTGGAAAAAGATGTGAATATGTTTGGTCGTGGCACAAGCAATGATTTCTGCTTTGAGCCAGAAGCCTTCAGAAAGAATCCTAATTACCAAGCAATCAGTACAAAGCATTTCAAACTGTACAGAGTAAGTAAAATATATAAAACAGCCAAACCTCTATTAAGCATCCACCCTTGGAGAATGAGCAAGTGGCTAGTTAATAGGTTAGCTGATTTGGGGATAGGCATGGTGGAAACTTTAATTGATTTTAGTATAATTAAGTCACCTTAACCCCTATTTCCTTTGGGAGCACTGATTGTACATGTAGTTTGCTAAAAAAAAAACATTTCATAATTTTGCTGATCCCTGGTAAAAACTCTGCCCAGGATCCTAATAAGATCCTAATAGGATCCTAACAGGATCCTGTAGGATCTTAACCAGGATCCTGATAATATAAGATCCTGTAGCATCCTGCAGGATCCTATAGGATCTTGTTTAGAATCCTATAGGATCCTGTAGGATCCTGTTTAAGATCCTACGGGATCCTAAGCAAGATCCTATAGGATCCTACAGGATCCTAAACAAGATCCGACAGGATCCTAAACAGGATCCTAGACAATCTTAAGCAGGATCCTAAAAGACTTTACAGGATCCTGAGTAGGATCCTAAACAACATGGTGTCATTTAGGATCCTGGGTAGGATCCTGTAGGATCCTGTAGGATCCCAGAAAATCCTGTAGGATCCTGTATAGGATTTCTACCAGGGATGTCCTTTTCTGTGGGCTAGCTCAAATGTATCTTTCGAAAGTGACATCAGTGCCCATAAGTTCCTTGTGTTGACTGCAATAAATTTACATATGACCAGGGACCGCGGAACATTTTAAAGTGGGGGGCTAAATAGATCGCTTAAGTGTGAGGGAGGGAAGGGGATTTTGTATAGGGTTTCTACCATGGTTTCTGTTTAATTAGTAAGCTTGACACCACGACAGTCTCTGAACAAGCGTTCTTTCTTGTTTATTTTAGGAATGGAGTTCAGACGGAACGTTTAATGTATTTATTACTGACCTTAGGTAGGTCATGCCTGCTTAAAACTAAAATGAGATGCCTTAATCTCTACACAGCATCAAAGAGGTGAAAATTTATTTACATTCTAACAATACCTGATCGAGGTTGTCCAAATCTCAGCTTTATGTTTCCCTGTTTCTTGCAGTTCCAATGGAACATTTGTTAATGGCGAAAAAATTGGTAAGCTATTTTCTCATTTCAATATTTTAATCCTTTTTAGTTAAGATCAAAATACATACTGTTCTCCTTATTACTCTGGGGTGGATCTAGCGGGGACTGGAGAGTTAAATCAATTTAAACCTACTTAACCAAACCCATAGCCTGAGAAAACAGCCGACATTTCGCAAGGTCGCCACTCGAGCCCTCGCAAAACGACATCTGAGTAACAAGTGTAGAAATTCCATGCTGATGACATGCACTACCCAGATCTTGGTAGTGCTTCTGATTGGTTGAAGAAAATTCCCTTATGGCACAACCAATCAGAAGCTCTACCAAGATCTGGGTAGTGCATGTCATCAGTATGGAATTACTACATTTGTTACTCAGACGTCATTTTGCAAGGGCTCAAGTGGTGACCATGTGAAATGTCGGCAGTTTTCTCAGGCTACCAAACCTACAAACATAAGAAAACTTGCTATTTTAATGAAAAGTTAAAAAAATGCTTTTGTTGTTGAACATGAAAAGAGTAAAACAAAATTCATCTACACAAGTATTTATTCAATGAAATAACTGTATGTACATGTATTGTGGTTTATACCTTTCACCAAATGTGACAGCTTGTCTAGCCAAATCTGGCAGCCTAACTTGGCAGGTTTGTGTAGGGCTTGGGATAACACTATGCTAAGTGAGTTGTTGAGTGTTTTTTTTTATTTTGCTCAAAAATTGCTGATTTCTCGCATACAGGCTTAGTTTTAGGTAGTTAACATTGCCCCGTATTTTTTGCTGTTTTGTGCTTTAGTTTTCGAGAAAACACGGGCCAAAGAACACGTTCGGCGTCTTCTGTTGTCTTTTGTTTAAAACGGAAAACAAAAGAAACCGATTAAGTTCTTTGTTTCATGAAATCAATGAAGCGGGATAAACCAAAGTCGATATGAATAACAAAGGAATCTAATCTTTTAAAGTCATTGAAATTTGCATGTGAAACTCCGTGGCGCAGCGCGCTGAGCGCTATATTTTTAACCCCGTGCTTGATGAGAGTGGCAAGGCGTACCGGGTTCGAGTCGTGCGCGTGGCTAGGTTTTTTTTTTGTTTCCCTGTTGTCTTCTTTTACTTTTGTTCTTTACATTTTTGTCCGTTCCCGCCAAAAATAATATTGCAAACAGAAATGTTAAACACAAAACCTATAAACGCAAAACAATCGCAAGCCGATGCGGGTTATGCTGCGAAACGTGCAGACAAGAAAGCGGCAAAGGAAAGCTGAAAGGGTAAAAGAATGGACCTGGGCCCTCACAATCCGCCCTGCAGTAAAGACGGGGTGGACATGGTGACGTTCGATTTTCAGCAAAACCTGCCCACCCCCAACCTTTTTAACAGTACGACTTTTTACTTGAGACTGATGTGGGTCTACAATTATGGGGTCCATGACTGCAACAGGGACCAAGGCCACATGTTGATGTTTCCTGAGAACACTGCCAAGCGAGACACAAATGCAGAATGTTCCTGCCTGGAAATTTACTTCACAGAGAACAGAAGTGGAGCAAGGTAGTTTCCTAATTAAATAGTGTGATATTTGTTATACAGTAGCTCTCGTAGGCGACGAGCTCGGGAATTAGACGCGGTGTATGCAATCGAATTTTTGAAGTAATCGAACTCAAACAGATGAAATTAAATCGAACAACTGAAGTTTGTGACGTCGATCCAGGCCGAATCACTCAAACTGATCAAACACTATTGAACTCAATCAGGTAGACTGAGTTGGATTCAGTTAAAACATCGAACACAGTCGAAATTAATCGGGTGGATTGCCGGAGTGGTCGCTCACAAGAGAGTCAGTAAAATTCTAAAAGTGGTCGCTGTGGGTTACGGGAGCGATCGCCTAGGAGAGCTTTTATTATGGTGTTCGTAGCTGGAGATCGTCTTTAATTTGATGAAATTCATTGTTGTCATGATAAACTGAATTAATTCAAAGGAATATAGTGCATAATAGCCTCACACGGTGATATCCCTATGTCTCGTCACACAATCTCTCGTATGAGCATTACGGATGTCTGTATGAGAGGCCACGACTGCTTTGTGTTTGTTTTGCATTCCGTTAAGATAGGATTGTCTAAACACTGTCAATTAGATTTTTGAAGTAATGTCCAGCTCCTAGTTTAAACTATCTTTTGTAATAGATTTTATTTCAATTTCCCCACAGGTCACTGATAAGCTATTCAGACGGCTGCCCAGGCCAGAACAAAAATTATATGATAACCATGTTTTTTGCGCACATGCAGTGGACCGGAGTCTACAAAATCATTAGTCACAAGTACCTGGTAAGAGTGATAAATAACATAAGCATTCCACAGTTTTGATATATTGTAAAATTCCGATAATTAGCCCTGGGCGTTTATTTGTTCGAAACGCTTTTTTGGTGGGCATTTTTGACTTCGTGGAGGCTTAGAGTATTAATGAAAAAAATTTGCGTTTCAAAATGGGTTGGGCTTGACAATAAAAACAGCTTAAAACGGCTAGCCCTGACAGTCAAGGGGCTTAATCGGGAGGGCTTATTATCGGAGGGCTTTATGCGGGGGGAGGGGGGCCCATTATCGGAATTCTACGGTATTGTATATACATATCTAAGGCAAACAAATAAGGTTCATTTCTACGGTTAATGACATCTGCCGTCGACAACTAGCCTGTGCATTAGCCGCCCCTTTCCGATTTTTACTGAGGGAAAGCGGCGGCTGTACACAGGTTATGGATTTTAAGTATTGGGGGTTAGCTGTAGCTCAAGTCGTTCAAGTCTATGCTCTGTAAAGAGTGCGTTCGTTTTGTTGTTGCTCCTCTCTTTTTTTTTACAATAATTGTAATTACTATTCTTTACATTCGATCATATAGGTAAGTGGCCACACATTCCTCGAGAATGACTGCGATTTCAGTCAAACAGAGAAAAGAAAGCGAAGTGCCAACATCCTGTTACCAGAAGATTGGTACAGGATTGTCGAGGAAGCCAATCTGAGAAAACCATTCGAGGTACGTAAAAATTCCGTTAAGGTTAGCCCACCGCAATAAAAGGGTTCATTTCCCGTCGCCCTCTCTCTTGTGGAAGTGGGTCGGTTGGTCGGCCAAAAGATAGCCGAGGGAGCCTGAGTACAAGGAAAAGCCTGGATGTTAAGTAAGAATGCCTGGTTACTAAGTCGACTTGAAAACACACGTGCGCTCTCACAAACGTCCACAAACATTTCTGATTTAATGTGCAGGCTAGTAAAAGGTAGCGATGTCTATTTTAAGAAAATGAAGCCTTGATCACATTTATTTTTCGTAGAACAAAGAATGTTAATTTAGTTAAAACTTAATTTTTTACCTTTCCAAAAAAAATGTGTCGGTCGGGCCAGAAGGGAAACGAAAAAAACTATTCGGATACTTGACACTCCATAACTAAGCACTAAACATCATAGAGCATGAGCAGTTATTTTGGACTGGAAAAATAACTAAATGTTTCTAAAAGATTGGACGTCAGCTATAGTTTATAAGTTGGCGTATTTGCTGAAGAATCTTACTGAACAAAAGGACCACTGCAGTTGCACGTTTTAGCCGTTTTAGAAAAATGTAATCAGCTATTTTTACAGAAAATTTAGTCACCCTAGTACAGAGGTCTTTATTCGTTTGCTCATACATGATTTAATCCATTGCAGGTTCGAGAGATGCAATTGGCTGAATTTAAAGACCACAAAACCTACCTGGCAAGAAAGTACAGCCTGGCCAAGAAGGACAAAAACGGGAATCCTGTGCGAATGCGAGAAATCCACTGGTTAAACTATGGCTGGGGAGAGGAGAACGATCCCACAACTGGGGAGGAGAAGATGGAACATCACCCAGACAAAGTCTGGATACGCTGCACACTTTCCAAGACTGAGCCATGGAAAAAAGTCAAACTCACCATCCACGACACATGCCAAGATGGCCCACCAACACTAAACACCAGCACACTTCCACTGAACGCCAAGAAAGTTAAAGACTTGCAGACACTGGCAAAGAAGTATATTCCTGAGCCGCAGAAATCATTTTATATGAATTTGAAAGCGGCGGACAATGATGACGATGATGATGAACAATGAAACATGAACCGAACGATCAAAAATGTACACGTAAGAAATTATTTAACTTGCCCTCCACCAACATCAGCATACCCTTAAGGTTACTATTTTGAGCGATTGTTTCAATTAGACTGAACTGCTAATTCAAAGATTGGCCAGGTGATGGGTCCGTTGAAACTAACAAAATCAAATTTAATATACTGATATTAGCCGGTAGCCGCTAAAAAATGGCAACCTTAGGGTATAAAACGCGGTTAAACTTTCCATTCAATTACCTGTCAGGTAAGTTGGCATATTCTAACTTCTGCCAGTTCCATTTGGCCAAGGCTTAAAGGCTAGATTAGCTTTTCGGAATTATGGAACAGATGCTCGCGATATCGAAATGGTAAAATAGTTTCCAATTTAGTATATAGGTTTTATATCCTTGCATGAAACTTCATCTTCCATGCGTTTATTTGGGCTATAAATATTATATTGTTTGTATACGACATCAGCTATTTTTTAGTCTTAGTTCTGTTGTATATTGTTAGTATCACTGTGATTACTATTCGCGTTATTTCTGCATTTGTATGTAGTTTTTTCTTTTGTGAGGTAATTAGTTATAGGAAATATTTGAAATATACGACAAAGACGACTAAGCCTGTATGTGAGAAATCAGCAATTTTTGAGCAAAATAAAAAAAAACACTCAAAAAGTCACTTAGCATAGTGTTATCGCAAGCCCTTCAATTGTTGTGTTTTTGTAAAAGCAACACCAATATTTTCTATCAGTATGACAGTCCAAGTTGTTGGGATTCAACAGGAAGATCTGTATGATATTACTTTTGTTGCACAGTGTTCCAGATAAGAGAAGGGTCTCGGGTCAAAACCCCACACAAAGCTGGCAGCATGACCTGACAAAGTAAATCATCAACTTGAGAAGATTTGAAGAGATCCACATCTATTGAACCCTCAAAATTCCTTATTGACCCTCTGCCTTTATAAGTAATCTGGAACACTGATTGCACCTTATTCTCAGGAGAGACCCTTGGAATGAGGTTGCTTTAACTGTTAGCTTTTTTATTGCGGTCAGTTAATTTTATTTTATTTTTAACATTTTAGGAAGAAATAATACACATCCTTTAAAAAATAATGATGAAATATCATTATCATTAAAGAAACACAAAGGTAGGGAAGTTACACACATTGTGAAACCAAGGGAAATCATGGTTTTGATCTGCTCCTTGGCAAAGCCATCTATAGATAATTATAATTGTTATAATTAATTATTGTTTTCCACATAATTTGTGCTGCATTGTGCAAAGTTGGATGTTTTAAAAATTAAATAAAAAATAAAAAGTAGTACATTATTATTATTATTAAGTATTAGCTTAATAGGAATATAATCTGTTTTTCTTTTTCTAGCTTATGTATTTCAAAATATCAGCCAAGCTGATGAGGAATTTCAGTCCCTTCCTGAGGATTTAAGAACAAAATATGTTTTGTCAAGAGCAATCGGGCGGTAAGTTAAAAAGGTGCAACTCACTGGTTAGCAAACTCTGTTGCAAGGTGCCAGTCAGTAGGGTGGAAGGCTCTTAAGCCTGTGCATAGCCCCCGCCCCCTCCGAATGAGAAAACAGTTTCTCCTTGGGGAAAGGGTACGGCTACGTGTAGGCTAGGAGATCATGGGATAAAATCCTAGCTGGACCACCACTCATCTCTTAACCCTTTAAGGATGGTGCCTCCTTTTGTTACTGCGCATAGTTTCTGCGCATAGCGGGATATTCTGGTTTCTTAAGGAATTTGCCCCCTAATACAACAATATTTTTGCACGGTTTATGACTATGTGGAAAAAGCAGATTGTAGCAAGGGCTAGCAGAATCCAAAAAGAAAATTGTGGGTAACTACTCATTTTTCAGAGATAATTGAGCTTAAATTTGGAAAGAAATTGCCATACATTCTTTGCATTTTAACACTTTTTTAGAATTATGGTTGCTTAATTCTCTCTGGAAAATGCCTGGTTACCCACATTTTTCTTTTTGGATTTCAATAACCATTGCTGAGATCTAATTTTCCCCCATAGTCATAACCTTTGCAAAAATAGTACATCAGTATTAGGAGGCACCGTCCGTCCCAGTAACATGACAGTAATGTGGCTTTGTTTTCTCAGAGGAGCTTGTGGTGAAGTCCGCCTGGCATTCAGCAGAGGAACTTGTCAAAAATACGCAGTTAAAGTTATCAGCAAAAAGAAGTTCTCTGTTGGGGTGAGTTTAGCATGAGGTACTGCTGGAAAGAATATTGCCGTCAGGCACGTGAATGACAAACATTAAGGTGACCGAGAAAGGTGGAATATTCAGTATTTCACAAGCATGGGACAAAGAAAAAATCTGAGTCCCTGATGGAGATTGAGCTCATGGCCTTATGCATGTCATAACAATCCTAGTGAATACAGCCTAGCTCACCACAAGGTTCCCAGTAGCTCAGTGGTTAGAAATCCAACTGTGTACAGAAGGTCATGGCCTTGATTCATTCCTGGGATTCAGATTTGTCCTTGTCCCATGCCTGTGACACACTGAATACCACATCTTTCTTATTTTTTCACTGAACTTAAAAATTTAGCATTAAGTGGATCAGTTTACCACTTCCAACATACCAAAAACTAGCTACATAAAGATCATCTCAAGCTTTTTTCAATCTTCCCAAAACAAATCCTGGACTAGTAGTAGCTTACCCAAGTTGTGGACTTCTGATTTTTCAGACTTAACTAAGAGCTGTTGCACTTACGCTTACAAATAAATGGTTAAACCATTGTCTGTCTATGATTTCCCTTGCTATTTGACTGATTTTTTTTTACTATGAAATAAATGGGAGCGGGGATGGTGCAGTGATGAGGGCACTCCGTACCTCTCACCAACAAGGCCTGGGTTTGAAACCCCGGTCTCAGTGTCTAGGTGGCTTGACTTTGTCGTTGGTTCTCATCCTTGCTCCAAGAATTTTTTTCTGGGTACTCTGGACAGTTTTCCTCCCTCAACCTCCAAAAAATCCACCATGTCTATAATTAACTATACTTTTTTTTTAAGAAAAAAGAAGTTTCCATTTGATCTGGAAACAATAGATAGAAGAGTCATTCTGTGGATGAGCCACTACAATTGCTATTTGTTTTTATTTTAATTTAATTCGTTGTGTTTTTGCTGTTTGTTTTGTTTTTTGTTGTGTCAGTTAAATGTATTGATTTCTTCCAAGCTTTTAGATATAAAATGTTTCTAGAAGCTAGTTCTCCAAAACGTATTTTCAGTATCTTAGCTCAATATCTTAATAAGCATGCTGACTGAGTATCATTTCTGTTTTAATTCAGCCCAGACAAGCAGCATTGAGAGATGAGGTTGAAATACTGAAGAGGCTTCATCATGTAATTTGATTACTTCAGTATTACATACATGTACAATGAACAACAAAAGTACTTGAGACATTTGGTCTGAGTGAATGACCATTTAAAGTATTTTACTACATCCTTGTTGAGCTAGATATAGAAATTGAAATAGCATTTGAAATTGAAGTTTCTCAACACTTTTTGTTGATCATATCAATATTTTGTATTCTCGCAGTTGAACTGCAACTTCCAGTGTGCTTTGGAGACTCATGCAAGGGAAACTATTGAAACTGAAATATTTTAAAGTTAATCCCTCTGCATGAGCCTCCATTTCAAGCTAGTTATGACCACTTTACAGCTCATGATCTAGCCTCCTCCGCAACCATCTCTCATGTATCTCACAACCTCTTTCTCTTATTTCGCTTGGGCATCCCATGTAACAGGACCACTTCGCTTTTTCCTCTCTCTCCTTAGTCCTTCTCTTCTTCCCTAACATAACTAAAGATGCCTGCGGAGGAGGCTACTCATGATCAATAATATAAGGCTTAATAAGGTTAGATTACAGTTGACATGATAGTAACATTATTGCTTGTCTAAACGGGTGCAACATAACAGACAGTGAGTGTTCTTCATTATTGTGTATTCTCAGGCATACAACATTTATGCAAATGATGTAGTAGGTTGGTGTTTTATCCCTCAGAATTTAAAGATTCTTTAGCATTTAGGAGCAGTTTTCAATTGACTGTTGAAAGGTTTTGCTTAGTGACATTCAGCAATTAGTTGAAAAAAAATTGCTCCACTTTCTCAACCAGTTGAATTAACATAAAACCGAAACCAATGTTTTGCACACATGCATTTTCCCACACCTGAAGCCATTCACTTACATTTGCATCATGTTCTGATTGGATCGTTTTCTTGATTGTGTCTACCGCAGTTTGACAGAGAGTGATTATTTCTGAGTTGGTTTTGACACCCAATAAACTTTACCCCTTTATTCTATGTGGAACTAATTAAAGCACTAACCTCAAGTTTGTTTTTTTTTTCAGCCATGTGTGATCAGAATAGAGGATGTGTATGAAACAGATGAATTCCTATACATTGTTCTTGAACTGTACCATTCAATGTGTGTTTGTAACCTGGTTCTAAATTCTCGAGTCTAAGGGTCAAATCCTATAAAGTGTGGCTTTTCAAAGTCAGAGTATTGAGCATTATTATTCAACTGCATTCAGTAGAGTACAAATAACGCCCAAAACGAGTACAAATATCCCACGGTATTTGTACTCCAGAAGACCGGTTTGACAGGTTTTCTACAAAAGTCACCTCAGGCATTAGGCTTACAAAGTGAATGATGAAAAAATGGCCGAAACCCTCCTTTTTTCCCGAAGAAAACAATGAATGCTTACCAAATTTTGAGGTTTTTAACAAAAACGAGTTTCTAGAGACAAGCAATGACCTAGAAGACCGTGAAATTTCTTTATTTATTGAAGAAAATCGAAACGTGAATACAACAAAAAAGACAAAAACTGACCTCAAGTCCGTTAAAGAAACAACGACCATTGAAATTCCCGCCGAGGAACTTAACAATCTTTTATGTCATTTGTTTGTCAAAGTCAGGAGACGGAACCCATCTTTTCTCAGGAGCTGTCTTCAACAAATGCACAATTGTTGTTGGCAGAAATCTCCACCGCAATTCTCATCCAAAACGACGCGTGGTTATTGATTCGCACGAAGATGACTGAGCTTGAAGTGCGTTTGGATTGTTAACAAGTTCCTGTTTGACTTTTTTTGACTTGACTTTCGAGTTCTGTTTGTTCTGTCGAGTACTTTCTTTCGTAGTTTTACTCGGTGACCAAGAAAATTGTTGTTAATCTAATTGTAAACCAGAAAATAATTCAGTTTTGCCTTAATCCATCTTTGTTTTCCTTGCAAGTTTGAAATAAAATCACGACGCTTTGCTCGATTGACAGGTTTGACAGGTTTGACAAGTTTTCGTTTTTGACCAATCAACAACAACCTTACATCAAGGGCGCGAAACCTGGCCCGGTGACCCGCTCACTCGCTGCTCAGAAGTCACGTTAGTTTGTCACGCAACTCAGTTTATAAGCGGACCACTTTTCCATTTTGCAGCTAAGTTGAATAATAAATCCCTTATTAGACGGTTTAGTGTGTAGTCTCGTGGGATATTTTTACTCGCCTCTTGCATTTTGACTCGCCCTATGGGCTCGCCAAAATACGGCGTGACTCGTAAAAATATCCGACGATACTACACACTAAGCCGTCTAATAAGATATATGTACTTTCTTATGGTGCTGTTTATTATGCTGTAGGAGGTGATTCTAACTTTTGAGTCTGTAGATGAAAATAAGTTTGACATTTAATGAAAGCTGTTTCAATCAAGCAGTACTGTACTTTCCTGTGCTGCTGTTTGTTTGTTTGTTTTTTGTTTTCGTTTTTTTTCTTTTTTTTTCGCTGTACAAGGTTCTGCACAAGGTTCTAACTTTTACATCTGTGGATGACATCCTTAATTGGAAGTGGCTATTCTAATGAAAGCTACTGAGCAATACTGTCCTATATATAGTACTGTTCATTATGCTGAACAAGCTGGTTCTAACCTTTGCGTCTATGAAATATTTTGGGGGCAAAGCAGGGCTGTCATTCACACCCATAACAAACTTGTTGCTCTGTGAGTAATTTATACTGGTCAACAAGAGCCAAGTTCATCCGTAACGTTCAGGTGCCATCAGGTATTACGGGTTATGGCCCTAATGACAGCTCTGCAAAGGGTTTATAGGTGCTAAATTATGCTATTCTTTACAACATCAAAGTTGTGAATGCACTAATTATGAGTGCTCATAGCTACCTCACTCTGTTTGTTAAATTTTTATGAATCTTAATCTTGTTTGTTAGAAATCAGGTTTATTTGACAAGCCTTTCGGTTCTTCTCTCCTGTATTTTCTGTTGTGTGTTTATTGCTTCAAAATTGCAGTGTAGAAGGTGGAGAACTGTTTGACAGAGTGGTCAGTGTTGTGAGATTTGAGGAACCTATTGCAAAGTTGTTATTTTATCAGATGCTTGTAGCAGTAAAGGTGGGTTGCAAACTAACATTTCTCCAATAGCAGAAGCTCCTGTGGGGAACAAAGAGTACCATTCCCACGGAATGGTTAAATCTTAATACATTAGACAGTCATAGTGTGTAATCCATTTGTGTATTGTGTGGTTCCAGAAAATATCCATGCCCCCAACACAGAGGGTCATTGGAAATTCCAAGGAGGGGGTCTTAAAGGCCAAAATTTTTAAAGGAAAGTATGAGCCTAAACTGGAATTTCCAGGGAAATGGGGGATTCAAGCCAAAAAAAAAACCCTGTGGGGGGAGTATGGATATTTTCTGGAACAACACATTCCATACTTACACTGTAAGTCTTATTCAGCACACTGCCTTGCAAAGACATGATTACAGTATGGGGAAAGAGCAGATTCTAGCAAGACCTATTGGCAACTGTAAAGTAAAATATGGGTATGTAACCTCGCATTTTTCAGAGATAATTAAGCAACCATAATTCTAAAAAAGCTGTAAAATACACAGAATGAATGGCATTTTCTTTCCAAATTTAAGCTCAATTATCTCTG
This sequence comes from Siderastrea siderea, assembly GCA_964030785.1. Lineage (NCBI taxonomy): Eukaryota > Metazoa > Cnidaria > Anthozoa > Scleractinia > Rhizangiidae > Siderastrea > Siderastrea siderea. The sequence continues at coordinate 7,272,262 of OZ034978.1, read as the reverse complement.
AAAAATGTGTGGTTACCCCCAGTTTTCTTTTTGGATTCTGATAGCCCTTGCTAAGATCTGCTTTTTCCGCATACACTGTCATAAACGGCACAAAATACCTTTGTATTAGTGGGCAAATTCCTTAAGAAACCTGAATATCTCGGACAAGACCCGAGATGTGTAGAACGTAATGAGCAGTAACAAAAGGAGGCACTGTCCTTAATGCAATGATGTAAAGATTTGTAAATTTGTTGGTAGGCTTGATTCCCATCAATTTAGTGTCCTGTTTTGTTTAGTTTTCCTTCTTTTCTGTTTTTGCCTTTTTTGCTTTCTTTTCCTTTTCAGAGCACTTATTTATCCAACTAAGGTGCTTTGAATGGTCATATGTCCTAATTTGTCTATTTGAGCTCTGAAGCTAGATTAACTTTAATCTTTACATGTATAATGTATTTTACTGGTTAAATTATGACTAAATATTTCATACCCTCACACATGCACTTATGTCTATTTTATCGACAGTATCTACATGAACAAGGAATAACCCACAGGGATTTAAAGGTATGTCAAAATGTTAAAAATTCAATGTAATAACAGTTTTAGGAGGAATGTTTTAAAATGCATATTGCTAGCTTTTCTTCCAATAATTTGCTGACTTAGTTGTTTACTGTCATTATTGTTTTGTTTTTAGCCAGAAAATGTTCTTTTATCTTCTGAGAAGAATGAAACTGTGATTAAGGTATGTATAGATATTCTTGGCTGCAAAGGTTGGGGAAGGAGTGTGTGTGCATATGTGGTGGGAGGGGAGGGAGATATGTGGGTGCATATGTGGGGGGGAGGGTAGGGGAAGGGGCAATGGTCAGTTGCATTTTGCTTTTGCATTTTGTTTTTGAAAAACTGTTAGGCTGAACAGTTTTCAAAGTTTATCTTTGTTATTTGTCAATTTAAATATAACACTCGGGATACATATTTTGTTTGTCACAAAGCTGTTATTTTGTCACTTACAAGTAATTTCTTCGCTAACATTAAGTTCCATAGCACGTAAGGCGGAGTAATTGGAAAAACTAAACAAATTGGACTGGACTGTCGTGACACAGCCCCTTTAATGAAAAATGTTTGAACTATACATAATTTATTTAGTGGTTCAGGTATGGTCCACTCAAAGAGAAGATGAACCTATACAGCCCAAAAGCAGCCTATGGGCCTAACATTTTAAATGGAGGAATTTTCAATTTGCACATTCAGTTGAACATGGCAGTATATTTCTTCATGAGAAGCAGAGGTGGTGCAGTGGTGAGAGGGATCGCCTCCCACCAGTGTGGCCCGAGTTCGACTCCCAGTCCCCGTGTCATGTGGGTTGAGTTTGTTGTTGGTTCTCGTCCTTGCTACGAGAAGTTTTTCTCCGGCGACTTCAGTTTTCCCGCCTCCTCAAAAACCAACATTTCCAAATTCCAATTAGATCCGGAGCCTGAGGGCCACAGGTTTGTCATTCCCAGACTGTTAGGTGTCATCCTCGTTAAACAAAGTTGATTGATTGATTTATTTATTTTAGATAACAGATTTTGGCTTGTCCAAAGTAGTTGGAGAGCAGAGTCTGATGCAAACTTTGTGCGGAACGCCCAGCTATCTAGCACCAGAGGTCCTGTTAACATGTGGCACTGGCGGTTACTCCAAGGCAGTTGATCTATGGAGCTTGGGAGTAATACTGTTTATATGGTAAGGGAGTGTGACTTATTGTATGCCGAACAAAATTCAGAAAAGGTTGCTCGATGTAATTCTCTGTTTGGCCCTGGTTTTGAACATAAATGAAAGGTAGCAGGTGGACATTCCTCCTCCTCCTCCTCGTCCTCCTCTTCCTCCTCCTCCTCCTCCTCCTCGTCCTCCTCTTCCTCCTCCTCCTCCTCCTCCTCCTTCTCCTCCTCCTCCTTCTCCTCCTCCTCCTCCTCCTCCTCCTCCTCTTCCTCCTCCTCCTCCTCCTTCTCCTTCTCCTCCTCCTTCTCCTCCTCCTCCTCCTTCTCCTCCTCCTCCTTCTCCTCCTCCTCCTTCTCCTCCTCCTCCTCCTCCTCCTCCTCCTCCTCCTCCTCCTCTTCCTCCTCCTCCTCCTCCTCCTCCTCCTTCTCCTCCTCCTTCTCCTCCTCCTCCTCCTCCTTTTCTTCCTCCTTCTTCTCCTCCTCTTCCTCCTTTTCTTCCTCCTTCTTCTCCTCCTCCTCCTCCTCCTCCTCCTCCTTTTCTTCCTCCTTCTTCTCCTCCTTCTCCTCCTCCTCCTTTTCTTCCTCCTCCTTCTCCTCCTTTTCTTCCTCCTTCTTCTCCTCCTCCTCCTCCTCCCCCTCCTCCTCCTCCTCCTCCTTCTCCTTCTCCTCCTCCTTCTCCTCCTCCTTCTCCTTCTCCTCCTCCTTCTCCTCCTCCTCCTTTTCTTCCTCCTCCTTCTCCTCCTTTTCTTCCTCCTTCTTCTCCTTCTCCTCCTCCTTCTCCTTCTCCTCCTCCTCCTCCTCCTTCTCCTTCTCCTCCTCCTCCTTCTCCTTCTCCTCCTCCTTCTCCTCCTCCTTCTCCTCCTCCTCCTCCTTCTCCTCCTTTTCTTCCTCCTTCTTCTCCTCCTCCTCCTTCTCCTCCTTCTCCTCCTTTTCTTCCTCCTCCTCCTCTTTCTCCTCCTTCTTCTCCTCCTCGTCATCACATACCATCTGCTTTCAGCAGGTCACTTCTCATGCACGTATTTCAAACTGCTTTGGTTTTCCGCTGTAGACATTAGTTCCAGAAAAATGCATTTGAGTGTGCTGGTCTGTAAGCTGCGTGTTACAAACAGTTTAATCCTTTTACTCCTGTGACAAAATACAAATACCCTTTCTTACAAGATTAAAAATGTCCACCTCATTTCTATGCCACTTGAACGACTTTGATCAGTACACTTCATAAAACATATCAAGAAGTTGTGATGATTTAATTTTGATAGAAAAGAACTCAAATAAGCTGTTATCTTTGTATACCAATATATTAGGTATATCAATAAACTAGGGGTTAATTTAAGTCCTCTGTGAATACCAGTACCTTAGAAGGAACCTCCACTGTAACAACAAATTGATGTTAAATTGTTGGACTTAAAGTCTAAATTTCAATTCTGTATGTTAACAAGTGGAAAGAACGTTTTGGTGTACCAAAAAGTTTCCTGGGTGCTGCCATTTTGAATTTTTATGACATCAAATGGTTGCCACTATTGTTGCATACAAAAGAAAGTTGCTTTGTAACAATAGCGGCAACAATCTGACGTCATATTAAAAATGGCAGCTCGCTGGAAATTCAAAAGCGAAAATAGGTGATATTCATATCTAACTTATTGGTACACTAAAACTTTCTTTTAACTTGTTACCTTAAAGAACTGAAAATTAGACTTTATTTCCAGCAATTTAACGTCCAATTGTTGTCACACTGGAGGTTCCCTTTAATGTGATGGACAAATGTGTAACTAAAAAAGAAGTAAGACCATGAAAGAGTGCTTTTGGTGTGTCCATCCTAACGAAGTTTTTTTCTTCTCTGTAGTCTCGCAGGCTATCCTCCATTTTCAGAAGAGATCAAGAAGTACACACTTCATGAACAAATAGTCAAGGGCATTTACTCTTTTCCGAAAGAATACTGGAAGACGGTCTCGCCCCAAGGTATACTGCTTTATTGTTTTATCTATACGTGCAGTATTTCTTAAGATCTCTAAGTCTACAAACAAAAGCATCACGGTGCGATTAGAAAGGTTTTTGTGAAACGAAAACCAAAGAAAGCACTTTGATCCATCACAAACGCAAAAAATACAGTGAACCAATCAGATCTCTGAAGAAAATACATGTCACGTGCGTTACGTGCGGGAAAGCGCGTGCGATTAAATCATGATTAGTTGTGGTTATACTTCTGATTGGTTGAGAAAATGGCGCAATTTTTTTCAACCAATCACGGAAGTTAGCAAATCAAAACCGAGGCAAACGCAAATTACATTTGACACTCAGTTGAAAACTTCTTCAACTGACTAATTAATACACACACGTGACTGTGATATGACTTCCGTTTAAAACATCAGTCAACGTCACCATCAACAGTCTCTTTAGGGTTACTCTCACCCGGACCGGTGTTACAGCGGATTTGGACCCCCCGCGGATTTGGACACCCCCGGTCCAAATCTGCTAGCGGATATGACCACCCTCTCGCGGATTTGGAGCCCCTTCAATGAGGCAATAATTTCCTTGTTAAACTGCAAGTTTTGAGAAAAAAGCCACCGGTCTTACGGTACGTTTTTAGAACGAAGAATATACATCTTCTTTTTGGTTTCAAGTGCGGCAGCTGTTTAATTGGCTTTTGCGCTTCTTTGCGGTAATCTACCGTTTACTATAACAACCGTGTTTTAACACCCCAAAGAAATGCTTTGTCGGCAAGGCTAAAAAGCGAAAGATTCGTTTTGGTGGTTTATATGCAAATAGCAAGATTTTCTGTTAAAGTTACTTGGTAGCATAAGTTTTTACAGGGGGTCCAAATCCGCTAGCGAAAATGGACCCCCGGGGGTCCATACCCGCTAGCGGATTTTGACCGGAACGTCCATTTTCGCTAGCGGATTTGGACCGGGGGGTCCAAATCCGCTAGGACACCGGATCGCACCTGAGAAAGTAATTTGTTTTGTTGTTTAGCGATTGATCTTGTGAAAAAGCTCTTGACCGTGGATCCTAAAAAGAGAATCACAGTTGATGAAGCTCTTCAACATCCATGGATCTCCGTGAGTGTCGTGTTATTTTTGTATAAAATTTGTAATAATCTCTCTCCATCGTATTTGCAACATATTTTTTACTAATGCCTCAAGTGTTCAGTTAGTCATAAGACCAAGAACTGTGGCCTGCATTATGGGAGATCTATCCTATAGAACAAGATCCCTGTAGAAATAAGACATAATCAAACTAAAACAATTTCAAAACATTGTCATAAGAAAAGAATATTCTTGAGACATTAATTAATTAAATACATAAATCTTAGTAGTTTGTTATAGTCTATATTCATTTAGAATAACGATTACTTATCTGTATTTAGTATACACGACTTCATGTTTGGATAAAGTTTATGATGGTGATGATGATGATGATGATGATGATGATGATGATGATGATGATGATGATGATGATGATGATGATGATGTTGACGATGATGATGATGATGATGGTGGTGGTGGTGGTGGTGGTGGTGGTGGTGATGATGATGATGATGATGATGATGATGATGAGGATGATGATGATAATAATGATGATGATGATAATGATGATGATGATGATGAGGATAATGATGATGATGATGAGGATAATGATGATGATGATGATGGAGACTTTTAAAAAATGTTTTCACGTGCCATGCCATTTTGCATTTTGTTTTTGTGACGATGATGTCCTTTAAGAGAAGTGGAATTATATGCTGCTATTTTATTCTTCTTATCAGGATGACGAGGAAGTGATAGAAAAGGCCAACCAGCTCATGTCAGCAGTGTACCCAGAGATGCCTCCTCCTGCCGGGCCTGTAAGTACTGGGCGTGCTGAGAAAGGCAAAGCCATAATCAGCCCTCACGGCCGAGCTTGACGCAGTTTTCCTGTAGCACGAAGCAACTAAGAGTATTGGTACTCTCCCCAAGATGGGATGCTAGTCAATGCCAGGGTTACCCCCCCCCCCCCCCAGGAATTTTGTCGCTGGTACCCATTTAGACACCTGGGTGGATAGAGACAAACTGGTGTAAAGTTTCTTGTCTAAGGAAACAACACCATGGCAACCTCGTTCCCTGGACTTTTTCCCTTAAATTTGGGGTAAAAAAGGGGAAAAGTCCTGGGAACGAGGTTGACACAATGGCAGAGTCCAGACCTCGAACTACCAACCTTCAGATCTGAAGTTCATTGCGCTAACTACTACAACACTGCGCCTCCACAAGCCATACTTAGAAAGGGAAAAAACAAGCAAGCAAACAAACAAACAAACAAACAGGCAAACATTGAAGGGACTTCTTCAGTTAGTTTTATTAACACTTTGAAATACCAAAGTGAAGTTGTGGTAATGTGGTGGTTACCGTATTGGACTTCAAGGCCTCGGCGCATGGTAGGAAGCTGATCTCTTTTCATTGCTTTATTCCTTTCAACTAGAAAGCCTAATCCGCATCCGATCTCTCTAACCCATCTCTCTAAATGGGTACCGGCAAAAAATGCTTAAGAAATGACAAGGACGCATCCAAACCAGTCGCCCGACATTTCAATCTCCCTAATCATTCTAGCCAACACATGACGACCTGTGGCCTTTCCCTACACCAGGGTAACACGGAAAGCCGTAAAAATCTAGAACAAGAATTCATTTTTCAAATCGGCACACTTAATCCCCACGGTATCAACGAACGCTTTTCATTCAACTAATTTATTCTTGTTTTTCACGTTACCATGTTCCTACCAAAAGCGTAGCTCCACCACTCTCTATAGAAACCAAGGGCTAACGCTCGAAACGTCAGATTTCAATCTCTGTACGGTGGCCAATTTACTTTAATAACTCAGTTGATAAATCCAAAATTTTGTGTTTCACGTACCCACCAACGCAGCACCACAGTTTCTTTAGAAACTAACCCCCTTGTTTGTTTGTTAACTCTGTGATGGACTAGCATCCCATCCAGAGGGGTAGCCTGCGTAGCTGGCGGGATTCGCGACCGAGTGCGCGTGCTTTATTTATGGCAAATGGCAGAGAGAGGGAACCGCGGAGCCGCGAGGGAATTGGGGAGGAGTCGATTTGAGAATTTCAGTCGCGGTTGCGCCGCTCGCGGATCGCGGCTTCGACGCTCACGCACGCGGGCTTCACCCGCTTTTTTTCTCGCCCCGCGCTAATCCCGCCACTAATCCCGCCAGCTCTCGCCACTAATCCCGCCAGCTACGCTAATCCCGCCAGCTACGCAGGCTACCAGAGGGGAGGAGGATTCTCTTACTGTGAGCCGCTTGTAGCCTTTATGCCAATTTACCTTGAAATCCCAAATAAGACAACAGCATGAATGGAAACGTAAAAATAATGGTCCAGTTCACAATAGAAGTGCGTTCCAACTTGAAAACGTCGGGCACACAATTTCAAGTCTACCGTTGAAGGATTGTCATGATATTTTGGTAGTCCCTATGAGTAGAATAGAAAAAAAGGGTCAAAATCCATCTATTTGTCAAATTTGGACTTTGATAGATGCAGAAAGCCCACTTTCTCTCTCAAGTTCCTCTTCGGCAATCCCCGCCCCGTCGCCTCCATGCCACATGGCCTGTGTTTAGTAACTTTAAGAAATATGGTATTATATTTATTTATTTTATTTTATTTTTTTATCTTTTTCTTTCGTTTTCAAGATTTCCAAAAAGAGACATCCATCGGATGAAGATGATATCCTAGGACCCAGACGGAAAAGAATCTCCACCGACAGTGCTGAGAGTGACGACACCACCAAACTTCTGTCGTGACATAGTCACGCAGTAGTGTCACGCGATTTAGAAATGTGATTGCGGTAGTGCACACAGTTTGTGATGGTTTTTGTAATGAGAGATATTAGATTTATAAGAGTTAAGATATATTTGAACGTATTGGAGACGTTTGTATTGAATATTACACGACGAAACTTGACGTTGACTTAGCGAATTGTTGTTCGCGCGAACAGTTCGCAAAACACGCCAGGAAATTTTGTAGTTAGAGAATTGTGCAATGGTATGATTGCATTTTGTCACGGCATTTTTGCGCTGTGTTAAAGGCACCGTAGGTTGCAGTTTTGGCGGAGGAATTCGAAATCGGGTTTATGATCATACCAATTTTTCACGATGAAACAGCAGCAACGACAACAACAATAGCCACAATTGACAAACCCAGAAACGGGTTATCAGTTTGCAATGAAGGGATCCTGACTTTTAACAATTTCTTTTGATCTTGCTTATAACTTTTCAAATATATGACCCTAAATCTTTGCTAAATTATCCAGGATATGATTAAGAAATCTTGGAAAACGAAAATGGGGGACTGGACGAACAAATGTGAACCAAGACCGCTTGTCACATGTAGGTTTTTCGAAGCCCTTTCCAAAATATCGGGATATTGAATTTATATGAGGTATCCTTTCTAAATAAGATTTACTGGTGGTTTCTGTGGATTCTTCATCCGTTTTGGGTTTTCCCCCAGAAAACGCATCCTTCTCGTAATACCACAACCAACGCCGGTTAAAAGCAAATCGCTGTTTCCGTAATTTATAGTCCAAACTTCACCAAAACGATGAGTATTAAAACCTCGGACCAATACAGTAAACAGGCCTCAGACTTCACCACACCCTTTTTGACAGGTACAAAAATGACTGAAACTCTTTACCAACTGGTTTATTGCATGTCGCTAGTCCTGGGAGTTTCAAAAGGGCATTAATAAAGTACTTATGTGGCTTCTCGTAATTCTTGAGAGTCTTTTTAGTTCTTTATTGTTGTTGTTTTGTTTCTTTGTGTTGTCAGTAGAGCGGCTCACAAAATGGGAATCAGTTTCTAGTTTCCTCCTATTTCTATCCATTTTAGCGCCGATAGGCCGTAGCGTAAGGCTGCCGTAATAACACATGGTCGGGGTGAAGGGATATTTAACGAATGAAAACCCGTACTCCCAACGGGAAACAAATGAAGACGTGTTTTCGTATTGCTCGCTTACAAAGAAAAACAAGCGAAAACGCGTATTTGTGGAGGAATATTGATTGACCAGCACATTATTTAGTTAAGCAAAATACCGCACATTTCTATGGTTTATTGGCTTAATAAACCACGCGGGATGTTGGAAGAACACGAGAAGCGATTGTAAGTCACGAGCCGAAGGCGAGTAATTTACAAGCTTTTCGAGTGTTATCTCAACATTCCATAGAAATGTGTGGTATGTTGCATTTATATAGTAACTACATTTTGCATGTGGTTTACTGTCATAATAATTAATAGGTGCGTTGACCAATGACAGCGTGTGCTTTATCTTCAGTTATTGTATAACAAGCCAGGCATTACGAAAAAAAATCATTAACCAGGAAAAGATACTTGTTTAAAAATCTTTTTTCTTGGTTTCTTGTCAAACAAGACTTATTATTCGAGTGCTTGATTATTAAAGACACGTCACATGTTGCAAGATTGGTTGTTTTTATTTACCACAAAGTAGTTACCCTGGTAAGAGAGGTTTTTTTTCTTTTTCTCAACCAAAACGGAAGAAGAGAAACTTGGGACAAGTGCACGAAGTAGCCTGGGTAGGGGTATCCAAAGCTGCAAATATATTTTATTTTCTTGAAAGGACAAGTTCAACTACTTCACTATTTTGTTCGGACGAAACAAAACTGTGATGGAACATGACGTTATGCCAAAGTTTCTTTCCATAAGTTATTGTGAACCCGACAGTTCACGGCAATAATGCACGTCCTAGCGGAGGATTTCGACAACCCCCCCCCCCTCCCCCCACCCCAAGTCTGAGCGTTGCGCTATCACTTCAAAACTAGCTCAAACCTGATCAGAAAATTATAAGTACCGTAGTTTCTCGATTAAACGCCGGACTCCGAATAAACGCCAGGTTCAAATAAACGCCGGGTCTACAGCGCCGAGTTTAAAATTTAAACGTCCCCGGCGTTTATTCGGGGTCCCGGCGTTTTATGTGTCGTAACTGCATACTAGTTCTCTTTCTGCCATTTTATTTGAATTTATACGCTGATATACAAACCTAAACTACCATTTACAATTGTACTTCTAACTAAAACAGATAAAACAAACGATACATTAGGTATCGTGTCAATCTCTTTTAAATCATGGTAACTTTTCTGCGTGCTTGTCCATCAAGCGAGGATCATCTCGAGGGTTTCTCCAGCGTTTCTCCAGGAGTTACTTGAATCGTTCCGTAATTTTTCTTTTCTCAGAACTGGTGTAGCTGGAACCGTGAACGTCACCACCACCTTGTTCTAGATTGCTTCCACATTACGTTTGCTGTCGGTTCGTTACCGAGACACTTCCTCCGTGTTTCACGGAGAAATGTAACGTTGAGAAAAAGTTCAATCATTGTTCCTGTCCGTAATGTTTTTTTTTTTTTGGTTTTGTTTTGTTTTGTTTTTTGAGTTACCAGAGTCACTGAGATAAGACAAAGTTAGTGCTATTGTTTCACACTTTGTAACATTTCTTAATCCAATAAACGTCCAGTACTGATGAAAAATGCACTTAATAAATAAACTCCGGGCCCTGCTTGAAAACGAGCTTTGCAATGCCTTGGTTTTGCCGTTATACGAACGTTTTACCCCAAGAAAATTGCTGGAGTAACAAAAATGACTTCAAACTGAATTTTCCCAGAGGGTACGTGATACCCAACAAAAGTCCCAATTGATTTTTACCTCCCTCCCCCTTAAAAAAAGAAAGAAAAACAAGACAAAAAACAAATCCAGACTTTATAACGAAGATTTTTTACATTTTTTTGGTTTCAGTTGCATCGAAAACGTTCTAGTATTACAAGTTCATAAAAAGAGAATTGTGGAGTCAGAAATCTTTCACCTAACTATGTTGTAATTACTGTAAAATGAAGACCGCAGACCGGGGATAATGTGAATAATGAGAGTAAAATGGAGTCTACAGCTAAGCTAGGCCTTGTGTAGGCGTAAAATGCCTAATTTAATTTACGTCTAGTCACATTCCTCGATGGGGGGGGGGGGGGGAAGCCCGTATGATAGTGATAGGGGGTTTAGGGGTCAAATTTATCGTTTGGTACCGTAGGGTGTTGATTGACTGAAAAGCGTTAGAATTATCCCACTACGTTTTAGTCCTCTTTGGGGTAAAAGCCGGGAAAATTGGTAGGAAATTAAACATAACTACTTATCTGAATTTAAGAGGTAAAAATGATTTGAGCTGCGCACTCATGATCAGAACGAGATTCTGCTAGGTACCCGGCTTTTGTACGGGGTGGCCTTTCAAAATTTCCGATCCCCGTCCCCCCTTTTTCCCTTCCCCACGGCCATTCCTTAGGTTAACTCTAGTCTGCAATCTGTCGTGAGTTTACACTCAGTCTTCAATTCACATCCAGTAGTCTGTTTTTTTTTTCAAAAACCTTTATTGATAGTCACAAACAAAGTACAAGGTATAAGGCAGGCCTACATTAAAAACACAAATACATTACAGAAGGCAACAATGCATTACAGAATGCTTATCTACAAACACAAGATGTTTACAAAAATTGAGTCAGATTAATTGATATTAAAATTCCTTAAAGGCTGACAACGAAAGGAAGCAGTTTTTGCCATTTTTTAAAATGAATTTTCGAGTCCTCATTATTCTTTGCTATAAGACTTTCTATTTGATAGGTAGAGCATATTTTTGCTTTCAACAGTGTTAGAGTGGGTTTTATGTTTAAAGAGCGGCTTTGGCAAATTATATTTACCGAGAATAATTATATCACTTAATAATAGGCTATCTTTGCTAGTGAGACCAAACACTATGTCAAAAGTGCTCAGGTATCTAACATCAAAACCAAACTCATTTAACCACTCGGTCACTGACGACCAGAAATTTTTTGAGGTATCGCAATAAATAAACAAATTCTCGAGGGATTCCTCCGTTTTTCCACAAAAGGAACACATAGGTGACGGTACCAAGCCCATTTTATGAAGAATCTTATTTGTGTAAATAATTCTGTGCAACAGTTTATACGAGAAGGTAGAGCTGTTCCCACCGTAAGTCATATTTACTTCATATTTAGACTCAGCAGTTGGAGCAATTTTTATTTTTTCTACTAGGTCCCAATATATCCCTCTAGACGAAGAAGGGAGAGATACGTCAGGCGGATCTGCGTTGTCATTAGACGAGGCCACATTTGACGAATTCGATTGAGTGCTTAATAAGTTTATCCAGTCTTTAGGAATTGCATTATAGATATCCATTAAAAGAAAATAAGATTTTAATTTATAATCCCTGAGAGTTAAGATATCTCCGAGTCTTAGTATACCTTTGTTTTTAATTTTGTTTCTGTACAAAGGTCTGCCATCTCTGCGGATAGATTTGTTGTTCCAAATGATTCCGTGAGCATTTGAGATGGAGAGGAGACATACGAACTATCTGCATTATATGAAGACCACTCACAAAGACATTCTCGATAGAACTTAGATAAACAACGTGGCAGGTCAGACACATCATAGTTACATTTCAACAAGAAAGGAGCCTCCAAAGTCCCTAAGATAGTCATCCAGAAATAACTACCATGTGCTTTTGTTTCCATCTAAATACTTTTTGAGACACATAATCCTTTGTGCTTTTATAAGGGATTCTACGTGCGGCATTCTTAACCCGCCATCCTTGTAGTCACCGATCAGAGACAAGCGTTTTATTTTATCTTTGCGGCCTCTCCACACAAACTGGAATAAAACTGTGTTGATTTCTTTGATGATATTTTTTGTTAGCGGTATTTGTGCTGCTCTAAACATAAATTTAGGCCTTGCGTACGTCTTGATTATCTGTATTCGTCCAAGAAGTGTTAGGTTTCTCTAATTCCAAAGATTAATAGATTTTTTGATAGACTTGATGATACTCTCGAAATTAAGTTCCTGATACTTTTGCCAGTCGTAGGTGAAGTATATCCCCAAAATTTTCATTGGTTTATTAACTGTGGAAATTCCGATGTCCTCTGGGGCTGCATGTAAACATACTTCCGTTTTTTCCAAGTTTATTTTCACATATGCGCATTGAACATCCAGTAGCTAGTCTGCATTCTGCATTTGGCAGACCTTGCACTGAGTGATCCGCCGAGTGATCCAAGGTGTGGGCCGTCAGTCCCTGGCTGGTACATTTTATGTCTCCTACATAACGTGGTTATTCATTGTGCATCTTACATGACGTTTTGACAACAAACAAAACATGGCGGTTTTGTAGGCGGAAATCAGGCTGTCGTAAATGTCGCCTTTCAATGCTGTTCCCTAATCGTTGGTGATAGAGTTCATCTATCACACTAGCTGTAAATGAAATGCAAGAGAAAACATATCTTAAAGTCGTCCTTCTAGGGAAAGTGAACAGCGGAAAAACCTGCCTTGTCACCCGATACATCACTCGATCCTTCAGCGAAGAAACTCCTAGTGTGAGTACACATTCTTTATTCCTACATTTTATTTATCTCACAGAGTGCTAATGCTCAAAAGTGCAGAGCAGAAACACCACGGAAACTTTCAGGTCATCAGCTTTCGTTTGAATGGCCACACTTTAGCGCTTCACTAGGGTTTCAGCCAGAAACTCAAACGTTAGAACACCTCGTACAGTATGGCAGACAGCTGTAAGCTTATCTTTAGCTTTCATTTGTATTAGAATAGTAGTTTTTGTCTTGAAAGAGACCTTGAGGGATACACTGTTGTTCTAACTTTTGACTCTCTGGATGGAATCTCGCAATATGCACATTCAAGTAAAACCCTTCCACCAGCCATTTCCTGTTGACGTGCTCTTCGTAGAAAAAAAAAAAAGACAACTTGTCGGCTTAAAATAATATAAGTTATATAATGCATGTTTTGCTCTGAGGTTTTAGGATTTATTATTCCCTCAGAGGGAACCTTGAATAATTTACCATTGTTGTAACTGTTAAAAAAACCTTTTTGTAGTCATTTCCTATTGTGCTGTACAGTGTAGGTACTTTTCAGTTTTTGACAAAAAAATAACATACAGTGTAATAGTATTAGTATCATTAATATTAGTATTGATATTGTTATTATTAATATAATTTAATAGATATTATATTAATTTAATATATTAGTTATTAATAAGCAACCTAATCTCCCTTTAGCAAACACCTTCACAAAATTCCATCTTAATTAGTTCCCAGTCAAACACTTTGTTTAGAATCTTATAGAATCATTGTATGCATCTTTCCAATTTTTAGCATTTTTGGTCAAGATCTCAACTAATGACCTTTATATAGTATCTCTAACTGTAGTAGGAGGCTATATAGTTTATCTATTAGGAGAGATGGTGGCATAGAAGATGCCATAGGTCTTCTGTCAGGGGAGGTAAGATCATAGGAGATCCCATGGGTCTTCTACCCTGGGTGGTGGGACCATAGAACATCCACTGTAAATTGTAGGGAGGGACCATGTGGTTATGCAAGATGCAGTGGGCTCTGGATTAACCCTTTAAGCCCTGATATAAAAATGCATATTCTCATAACTGATCTCCAGACATTTCTTATGGAACTACAGTAAGGAGAATTTGTCTAAATATCAAGACGTCTTATCCTCAGTGATCAATTCCTTTATTCTTGTCACTTTAGTGTTCAAACAAGTAGTGATTCATTATGTAAAGAGAAATTTCATTTTCATCAGGGCTTACTGGGCTTAAAGGATTAAGGATAGGGGGCTAGGAAGACTAGAGGAAGTCACTCCAATCATTCTGGTGGGTCCTTAGCATGATAGCTATGACCAGTTACCTTACTGTATTTACTTGAATAAGCGCTGCCCCCGAATAAGCACCGCAATTGGGACAAAAAAGTTAATAAGTGCCACCCCCGAATAAGCACCGTGGTCCCGATGCGGCGCTTATTCGAGCAATACCGTATTACTAAAAAAAACACTACAAAGCAACTCTAAAAGCTTGTAAAACAGCATTGGAAATTTCTTTTCATCAAAAGCAACGTTCTTCAGTTCAAAGTGATTATATTTCACCTCTCGCCCATTAAGTTCTCTATCCAGAATTCTCGCAACACGTAGTTCTGTTGTGAAGGCTGTGAACTTTGCCGGCACAACAAGCCCAAATTTGCTGGCACAACAAGCCCACAATGACGCTTCTGTTAGTTTTTTTTTTCTTTTTTTTTATTGAGCTAACACTACATACATGTACACTCAAAAAAGGAGTACAGCAAAATTACTAGAAAAAATATAGCAATAGAAAATCTAAATGAACAGAGAGCATGACAAAGACAAAAAATTGAATATGCTATAAAGAGCCTAACTAACATTCTATGTTATAAGCTTTACATTTTTTCCCGCAAAATAGAAGAAATAAAAGTTTAAGGAGAGGGATACCTTAAAATATACCTTTCTAATAGGCTTACATAAATATTCTAATTTAACAATATTACATTACATTTTGACTTATGTTACAGTACTTATTTATTTATTTTACTTGAAAGGTAGGTGAAGAAGAGATTACAAGGTGCTACAATTTTCAAGTTTCCATTGTAGGAAGATCGTATTTGTAAATTCATCAAGATTAAGGTTTTTTCAAGGACCTTACAGTTACAAATATACTGTTTTTGGTATACTAGAAGTATGTCTAGTCTGTGTTTTTGGAGAGGAGTTACAGCTGTAAATTAGAAAGACCACTGTTTTCCATAAACAGAGAGATCTATCTCTGTATATTGTGCATGCCATTGAAACACCTAAGGGTGAGGTTGTAAAAGTACATTGAGTTGTGACAGTTTATAAAGGTATGCTCGATGGAGTCCGGATTCGAGCAAAGAGTACAAAGATCGTCATAAGCCATGTTGTGTCTTTTCAACTCTTTTCTAGTTGTGATTATTCCATGTAACAATTTAATGGAGAACTGTCTTAGTCTATCATCTTTAGAAAAGGCGCAGATGCGGCTAAAGCATTTCTACCAATCTGCTGAGAATTTGGGAATGTGTTTCTTCCAAGTCTTAACAGAAGTTGGAACAACAGTAGTTTTCTCATTCATTAATTTATAGCAATTTTTGCAATGCAGTTTCTTTAGATCTAAGTTCACGCCTTCTGAGATTTTTAAAATGGGGGATGCAATAGAGTCGAGGCGCACATCTGGATGTGGAGATTCACGAGCTAGCTTCTTCAGATCAGTCGAAATTGCTGATAATAATTGAAAATATTGCAAAAAATTAATTTTGATTTTAAATTTACTCTGAAATTCTTCAAGTGAGAGAAAATTCCCTTCCGAATTCAAAATATCGTGGACAAAGAGAATACTGCTATCAAACCATGATTTCCAAAACACTGGATTGCCGTCGATTGTAATGTTTTGGTTGTTCCACAGGATGAATTTACTGTTAGCGTCTTGAAGCTTATTTTTCTTCACAACACTAAAATATTCTAAGAGTTCACAATAAAAAAGGGAAAGGTGTTTTTGCAAGTTTTGAGGCATTGTAATTGCAGTTAAGAAGAAATGCCAGGCCTCCATGTTTATTAAAATAGTAATTTGGAATAGCCTTCCATGTATCGTTTGTGTTGCTTCTAAAGCAGTCTAATTAGCCAGGCTAAGCATAATGATTGGACCATAATCCTAAAATTTGGAAGTTCAGACCTCCTTCTGAGAGCGGTTGATATATCAGGTCCCTTTTAACTTTGTTGTTTTTATTTCTCCCAAAGAAATTAAACAAGAGTGCCTGGGTGTTCTTAATCACTGTTTCTGGAATGCTGAGCATGGATGCAGTATAAATTAACTGAGAAATACCAATTGTTTTAGCAAGCAGAGTTCTACCATAAAGAGTAAGGTCTTGCATTAACCACAAATTAAACTTGGTTTTCATTTTGTGGATCTTATTAAAGAACTTTAATTTCTTCATTGTTTTTATCTTTATTATACGATAAATATGTTCCAAGTGGTTTTATTGGATCTTTAGTACAAGAGAAATGCAGGGCTTTGGCTCTACTACCTTTTAATGAACCGATCCACATTACTTTTGTTTTTTTATGATTTAATGATTTAAGACCCGAGATATTCCCAAAAAGGTTAATGTTGGGAAGGAAAAAAGTGAGAGAATCTGTATCACGGGCGATAAAAGTTGTATCATCTGCAAACTGAGCGATTTTAGCTTCCTGTTGATTCGGAAGAATGATACCTTTACAGCTCAAATCTTTTTGGATTTTGCATGCTAATATTTCTACCGCGAGAATGAACAAGAAGGGACTGAGTGGGCATCTCTGACATACTACTCTAGAACTTTTAAAGTAATTTGTTGAGAAACCATTGTTCATCGCCGCTGATTCCGCGTTGTTGTATGTGACAGAGAACCATTTCCTGATGACCGGACCAAAGTTAAATACCTCCAGGACTTTGGATATAAGGTTCCATTCAATTGAATCAAAAGCTTTCTCAAAGTCAACAAAAAGGAGTATTCCTGGAAGCTTCTCTATATTTGTATTATGCCATTTTGTCATTTAATAATCTTATATTATGGCCAATATATCTTCCCTTTATGAAACCGGTTTGGTCTGAGTGAATTAATTTAGGCAGAAAGGTTTCAATTCTTTTGGCCATTATCTTTGTTAAAATTTTATAATCGACATTTAGAAGAGTTATAGGGCACCAGCTAGAAACTTCCGTCAAGTCACTGTCACTTTTCGGTATTAAAGAGATAATGCCTCTTCTCTGTGAAATTGATAATTTACCACTACGAAAGGCCTCCTTATAGGAATTTAAGAGCTAACTGCAAAGAGTGTCGAAGAGCATTTCATAAAATTCTTTGGTGAATCTGTCCTCGCCCAGAGTTTTATTATTTTGAAAGGAAAGTAGTGTGTTCTTAATCTCTTCCAGTGCCAATTCATGTTCTAGCTTTGTTTGTTCCTCATCACTAAGTTTAGGAAGATCTAGAGTTTCAATAAAATTTTGTAAAGCTTCCGTTTGCTGGGGTCGCGTGCTGTCGCATATTTTCGTTTTATACAATCGCTCAAGTAAGATTCAATTTCATTTTGTATAAGCTGAGGATCAGTTGTTTTCTGTCCGTTATTTAGTTACTGTAAAATTCTCGTACAGATAGAAAATACACCATTAAATTAAAAGAAAAGATTTCTTTGTCGCATCCAATTTTTAAATAAGCGCTGCCCTCAAATAAGCACCGCCCTCAAATAAGCGCTGCATTTGAGGCGCGATAAATTTAATGAGCACTGCGGTGCTTATTCAAGTAAATATGGTATGTCTTTCCAAAGATGAAATAGTCATGGGGAACTTTAAAAGACCCAAGAAGAAAATATTATTATTTTGTGGTTTTCAAAATCCATTTGTTAGTCTTTTGTGGATTACTGGTTTTATTTTGTGACTGTTACATTCATAAGGCTTCGAAGAAATGTTTTTCTCATTATCCTGTGGAGGATTTTTAAATCAAAAATTATTATCCTGTTTATATGTTTGAGTAACTTCAGTCTGTATTGTTCACACTCTTCCTATATGACTGTATTACCTTTTTAAAAAATGTAAGGCATAAGAGAGGTTCCTTTGAAAAATCTTGTCACATTGGCTGGTGAAGGCTGCACTCTGCAATTGTGAGACAAGTCCTGGGAGGGATGAAAACAAGATTCTTTAATTTGGACAGTTTGCTTTTCACTAACTACCAAGATAATACAATAATGATGAAAAAAAGATACTGTTAACCCTTTAAGGCCTAATTTCTCTTTACAACATTAGTGCTTGTTCCAACATTCAAGTGATGAGAATTAACGAAGCAATCACCAAGGATAAGATGTCTTGATATCTAGACAAATTTGCCTTACTTAGTTCCATACGAAATGTAAGGAAAACAGTAAGGAGAGTGTGCAATGTTTTTTAAAAGAATGAATGTAGAAATTGCAGAATGTATAAAAGACAGAAATGTCAGCAGTCGCTACAAATGTTAACAATAATATTGTTTACACTCTTTTAATCTGTGATTACTGCAAGTAATCATTACTAGCAATAATCACAGATTAAAGAGTGTACTCAAAATGAATGTTAGGGGTTAATACTTAAGACCCATCAGATTTAATGAAACAATCAGTTAGCTCAAGATTAGTTATGAAGTGACTTAACTTCATTAGGCTTGTACTTTTATACCTGACACAACAAGTGTAAACTATTACAACCCTTAAGCCCTCTCAGTGACAAAAATGAATTTTTTTCTCTTTACATCATCTTTACTTGTTCAAACACAG
Source organism: Siderastrea siderea (assembly GCA_964030785.1). NCBI lineage: Eukaryota > Metazoa > Cnidaria > Anthozoa > Scleractinia > Rhizangiidae > Siderastrea > Siderastrea siderea. The sequence continues at coordinate 7,253,409 of OZ034978.1, read as the reverse complement.
AAGTGATGAGAATGAGATGAGGATAAGATGTCTTGATCTTTAGACAAATTCTCCTTACCAGTTCCATAAAAAAATGTACTGAGAACAGTAAGGAGAATATGCATTTTCATATCAGGGCTTAAAGGGTTATGTAAATATTGTTTCATGGGTGTCTGTCTAACTAACAATAAATTAGTATTTATATTACCATTGATTTAATTCTATTACAGACAATTGGAGCAGCCTTTTGTAGAAAAGATCTTTATATTGAAGGCAGGAATTTATCTCTGGCAATTTGGGTAAGCCTATCATAAAGCTTACGCACATTCTGTTTACTTTATTACTTATATCATGAATGTCTCTAAATGTTCATGATTGTGCAAGTAAATCCAAGGAAAAGTTTTTGTAAATCAGGATAGAATCTCTATCTGATTTAGTGATGTTCATTAAATATCAATGAGTGTTATTAAGCTCATCATTAATTATAGTTTAATCAAGTCACCTTATTAAGAAGGCTCGAAACAGTTTTGTTGGGCACGCGCAGACTGGGTTCCAATTTACCCGTGAGACTCAAAAATTACAACGAACAAACAAAAATGGCGTCGCATTCTCATCTGGATTTAATATTTTGCGCCGGTCTTTTAAAAGCTGCGTGTAGGCAAGGTTCAAAACGACTGGAACTTAGGTGACAATTCATTTGAATCATGTCCATTTCAATGTTATAAATGCGATCGTCAACTCAGCCGCATATGAAGCGCAGTAAGCTTATATTCAGAGGCTGTGCAACTGAACTGTGCTAGAGAGGACGGTGACTTCAAAACTCTCTCATCTCCAGTGAAATCGTATAAAGGCCCTAGAATAGTTGCCTTTTTACCATTAGTTTCTCTCACTGGCTGTTTTGACCTCGGAAGCCTTTTCTACGTCCAGGTCGCAGGAAAAAAGTCTGGCACCGTTTCCGTGCCAGGGCAAATTTTTCGCGAACATTCCCATTTAGAAAAAAGACAAAAAAAAAAAACCGGCACACCCACACACGTTTACGGTGTTGTTAGCAAAAACAATCTAGACTACGGTAAAAGGTTTTTATTGTCTTCACATCATGAAATAACAGGGCAAGAATTTAAAAGAAAAAAGTAGTATAACAAAATTAAACTTGCGGTGAGCGAAAAAATACCCTGTGAAACAGACAGATTTTGACTCAATAAAGTGACTTATTCATGCCAAAATGTTGACAAACCAGCCGCTACAAAGAAAATATTACAAACAATCAGGTGAAAGATTCGCTTTCTATTTTGCTGAAGTGGTAGTTTCAATCTCAGTTTCACCGTAAATCTATTTACTTGCAAAACAAAATTAAAAAGCGTACAAGAGAATTTCAAAACAATTCATCGCACGCTATATTTTTATCAGCAGTCGGCTCGCTAAAAACAAGTTAGTTTTTTCAAGTTGGTTTTCTGGGAAATACTCCACATTTCCGGATAAAAGAAGTGCTCTCTTATTTGCTTAATTAAGCCGATAGTGCGATAGTTTGGTGGTAATACGTTTTTTTTCCGTAATGCAATAAGAAAAACCGACCTGTAGAATAATTTCAAAACATTACCGCGCGCTATCTTTGTAAATTCGTTTGGTACGAAATACTCCAAATGTTCGGATAAAAGAAATGGTTTCTATCTTGCCGAAGTGGTAATATTGATAATTTGACTGTTATTGGTTTTTCCTGGGGCGAAAACAATTCTTCAAACCTTCAAAGCAGTTCTTTAAATTGAGTTTTGATCAATCAATCGAACAAGTTTCATCAACAGAAAATTCTTGATAACATTGACACGTATCAAAGATCATCAAAGGTAGTTTTGTCCTTGTTTGAATACATACCTCTACTTAAGGGACTTTTTCAATGTATTGTTTTTATAGCCGGAAATGTTGTCTTTTTGTTAATTCTGTCCTTGTGCTCCTGTAAGACATATAATCCCAAAGTGGTGTCCATGTACGCGTTGCTCAATCCTGAACTCCGTTTGAAGGACAACCTTGCCTGATTGCAGTATTTTCGAAACTCCGTTGTTTTTAAGATTTTCAAGCACATTCCACTTTGGTAGAAGTATTTGCTCTCCATTGCATACGTTTCCAATCTGAATCCTCGTTTAGGTTAAGAATTGTTGACATGTAAATAATTGTACAGTGGTATAAACAGTAAGCTAAAGTCCACCACCGCTTTCGAAAACATGACATTTGTGAACAAACGCTGCGAACGTTTGCAAACATTTGGAGATAAGTTCAGTTTTCACGGAGTTCAAATAGGCTCTTCAGGCAGACGATAAATCAAAACAAGTACAGAAAGCAGCCTGCCTTGCGAGGATTAAGGCAATCTTTGTTCCCAAGGTGTAAAAGAAGCATTAGTCGCCATTCTGAGCGAAGTGCCGATGAATTCACTTGAGATAGAAGCAATCTGCACGGGCAGGAAAACATTCCGCTATATTTGGTGCCAAGGATCCAATGATTTGAAAACAAATGATGTAATGTTCTTCCACAAGCACCGACCCACCCAAAACGTCACCTTTTCAAACGTAAAAAAAGTCATCAGGGCGAAACATGAGGAACTTTGGCCATGGAAAAAATTCGCAGCATGCATTCATTAAAAGCGTTATTTTACGCCAATCATTTCTGTCAGCAATGAAGAGAATTATATCAACACGTGCGATCGGCATGTGTCCTTGCGGTTACTTAACAGCATGCCTACATTAAGATTATGAGAAAGGCGATCACGCCGTGAAGTTAAAATTATTACAGGAAAGAACGAGCGCAGTCAGCGCAAGTGCGTGGATTTTCAGGTAAGTTTTCCTGTTTTTCGAGTAACCTCCTTTTGGCTCTGTCGAATTCCAGCAACACAAAGGGTTTAGGTCGCACGACTTGTCACCATACGCCAGGAAACGAAATCTAGAACAGGCCCAGAGGAGTATCCAGACTTGTCACGCCGTTTGTAATGATGTGGTGCGACATGTGTTCGTCGTTTCAGTTTTATGGTATATTTTCCTTGCTAGACCGCCACTATAGTCATTTGCATGTAGGTCGAGCAAGAACCCGACATCGATCAAATTTTTAGGCTACTGACTTTTATGTGAAGAAACGTATGTCAGAGGACCCACGGGACGTGGTGGCGCTTTCATGACTCGATTATAATTTATTCGAGCTACACTAGTATCATGTATTAAACCTTTCCCAGCCGCGAGTCACTGCGTTTCCTTTTGATATTTTACTTACTTTATTCCAAGTATAGAAGGTTTCCAACCTAAATACCTACTTGTAGCGACTGCTTGGGTAATACCAGGCTTTCTTCAAAACATTATATTGAATTTGTGTTTTGCGTGTAACACAATGGTGGCGGGAAATGTAAGGTTTTGAAAATCGCGCGCGTCTAAACGACGACCGCTCCACGAAGCTATGGAATCGAGACAAAAAGAGACGAGAGACCTTTGGTAAGTGGAAATAAGAATTACAATTTTAAATACGTGTATACCTTAAGGCGAAATATTAGCATCGCGCTCTACCTTTATTCTGATTTTCTCACATAATATGCTGTACCTGGAAACTTGATCGCTATCGTTACGCTTTGTTTTCCTCGGGTATATGATATACCTGGAAGCATTACTTTTAACATCGCGCTTTAGTTTATTCTGTCTTCCTTGGGTAGCGTATACCTGGAAGCGGAATTTCTAACATCGCTCTTTAGCTAATGTTTATTCTGTTTTCCTTGGGTAGTATATACCTGGAAGCGGAATTTCTAACGTCGCTTTATAGCTTATTCTGTCTTCCTTGGGTAGCATATACCTGGAAGCAGAATTTCTAACATCGCGCTTTAGTTTATTCTGTCTTCCTTGGGTAGCATATACCTGGAAGCGGAATGTCTAACATTGCGCTTTAGCTTATTCTGTCTTCCTTGGGTAGCGTATACCTGGAAGCGGAATTTCTAACATCGCTCTTTAGCTTATTCTGTCTTCCTTGGGTAGTATATACCTGGAAGCGGAATTTCTAACGTCGCTTTAAAGCTTATTCTGTCTTCCTTGGGTAGCATATACCTGGAAGCAGAATTTCTAACATCGCGCTTTAGTTTATTCTGTCTTGCTTGGGTAGCATATGCCTAGAAGCGGAATGTCTAACATCGCGCTTTAGCTTATTCTGTCTTCCTTGGGTAGCATATACCTGGAAGTGGAATGTCTAACATCGCTTTATAGCTTATTCTGTCTTCCTTAGGTAGCATGCATATATCTGGAAGATTGTGTTATTTGTGCAATAAAAAAGAAGCAAAACAAAACAAAAGATTAACCGATTGCCAGGTTTTCATTTACAATGAATGTACCTTGAATGTTAAGTTGTATTACGACTCTAAAATCATCATTTTTTTTGAAAACCTTTTTCCCAGTCTTACAGGTAGTGGGGCGGAGAATTTATTCAATTCAATATTACCGGTTACACAATTGTATTCTTGAGTTTACCAACATTAGTGTTGTATGTTCATTAATCCGGAAATTGCGGTTACTTTCATTTCAGTTTAGGAGAGCTTGAATTACTTTTTTGTGGGCGTTTGTCTGATTTCCTAGTGTGTTCGGCTAAAACCTCAAGAGACGGAGAGGTGTCAAACCTTGGCTTTGAATTACTTATGCAAATTAGCTGGCTGCACATTGAATGTGCAGCCAGCTAATTTGCATAACATTTTTTTGCACCTCAAAGCTTGTCATGAACACCCAACGAAATAAACCTGGAATAAACAGACTTGAAACCGCGTGCCGAGAGTGGCGTGACAATTTCTGCGCATGCGCAATTGCCTATCTTGTCGTGTCGAAATTTTCAAAATTTTGTAACTTAGGAAGAACATAATTTCGCTTCCGCTTGGTAAATTTCTTTGATTTTTTTGCATGTTAACTCTTATATGCCCAAAGAGTTTTTCAAGCGAGATTAAAAAAATTCTGTCGTACGGGAGAAAAGTTGAAGGTAAATTTGTAAAAAAGTGTTTTTTGCTGAAAGTTTTCGACAGAATTTTCTTTAACTTAATCCTTAAGTAGCTTACTAGAATCAAAGGCCGTACGCAAAATTTAAAGAAATCTCACCGTCAAATTTTCTAGCAAACATAGGATATCTCTATTTCATGGTCATACTTCGAAACCCAACTGCGTTGCCATGGCAACAAATTTCTTAAGGAATCTACCAAAAATTGAGACTTTGATATTATCATTATTTTGTAGCAAAATTTGACCATGATTGGCCAACTCTAACCTAACTATTTTAACTCCCAAATATAATGCATCGAAAAAAACAAGAACCCTTTCAAGCCACCTTAAGTAACACCCAAATTTTTGTGTCCCCTGTGATAACCAGCTGAACAGTGTCACTCTATTAATTAAAGCTTAACTGTCTAATTGGAATGAAAAGATGAAAATATTTCAGGCACACAATTTTTATATTCTACATAGTTTAAACTTAGAAAATTAATCATTTTGTTCATTTTAGGACACAGCTGGAGCAGAAAGGTATCAAGCCATGAGTGCAATGTATTACCGCAGTGCCAGAGCCGCTATTTTATGCTATGGTTTGTACTTTTAATATTCCTGTACTTGTTTAGTCTCTAAGCTTGAAATGTGGACTGCAGCATCATCTTTGATTAAAGACTCTCTTGGCTGACTTAGCCTCTTTATATTTTACAACCAGTGGTTGTTGTAAGCAAACTTTGTTTGTTTCTTCTCTTTAGACCTAACAGACAGTAGCAGTTTTGATAAAACCAAGTTTTGGGTTGATCAACTAAAAGCTGCTGAACCTGTAAGTCCCTGGTTTAACTTATAAATAACCAATTTTCCTTACCAGTTTACATTCACGTAAATCCTTAACGCATCAAAGATTGTTTCCACAAGTTGATGATTTCCTTTACTGTACTGTACTGTCCTAGCTCAATCATCCAGACATCGTCAAGGTGACTATCCAAAAAAGGCCAGATTATCAAGAGTTCAGACATTTGAGAAAAGTGAATAATTAGGTACATAAATTGAAAATGATCACATTTTTAGCAAGACATAGGCAAGAAATCAAGTGTAGCTATTATTAGATGAAACCTCATCCGTAGATGTCTAAAATAAGCCTTGTTTGACTTCATCGGCTCTGGTCCTGTCTTTCAATAAATTTTCGCTGGTCAACGTGGGTAAATAAAGCTTTCTTGAGACAATGTATAGTAGAGTTTCTTATCTAAGGAAGCAACAATTGATACACAATGCAGCAACCAAGCCTTGATACACCCCCCCCCCCCCCCCATGATGAAAATGAATTTTCTCTTTACATCATCATTACTTGTTCAGACATTCAAGTGATGCGAATATAGGAAGTGATCACCAAGGATCAGTTGTCTTGATATTTAGACAAATTCTCCTTACTGGTTCCATAAGAAGTGTATGGAGAACAGTAAGGAGAATATGCATTTTTATATCAGGGCTTAAAGGGTTAAGGTCCAATGTGCTATCCACTACAGCATGACCACACTTCCAGCCTGTGAGCAAAAATTGAAATGGGCAACTTTCCTTTTTTTTTTACATTTTTTGGCCTTGATTAATACACCTGTTGCACATCCGACATTTTGATGGTGTAAATTAAACAGACACTGTTCATGTGTATTCTGTTTTTGCTATAGGATTGCAAGATTTATCTTTGTGGAACTAAACTAGATCTGATAGAAGAGGCCCTTCAGCCAAGAGAAGTGCAAACCAAGACTGCTGTGAATTATGGGAGAGGTCAGTTTGAAGTTTACTGTGTAGCAAAAGAGTCATCAGTCAACATGCCATTTTACTTCCAGTTGGATAGGACCAGAGGCTTCCTTGAATTGGAAGTAGTTAAATAAATGCTTTAGTTATGACCAAAAATCAATAAAGTACAATAAAAGTCCTAGGGGCATTAAACCAGCTGTCACAAATCCTCATCCGACCCTCCCACAGGGTAAAAAATAACCATTAGTAAGACTTAACTTAGTTATGCATACATGCCTTCCTTCCTTCCTTCCTTCCTTCCTTCCTTCCTTCCTTCCTTCCTGCCTGCCTGCCTGCCCTCCCTCCCTCCCTCCCTCCCTCCTTCCTTCCTTCCTTCCTTCCTTCCTTCCTTCCTTCCTTCTTTCCTTCCTTCTTTCCTTCCTTCCTTGGCTGAGAAGTGCTCTATCATTTAACTATGCTCTATTCTCTTTCATGTAGAAGTTGGTGGGGATGTGTTTGAAACATCTAGCAAGAGAGGGTACAATGTTGGTAAGTTTTTTCAATGCCTGAAACAAAGAATGATTGGAATAAACCGTAAAAGCCATTTGCAATTTAATATTTTAAAGAACAACACAACACTTTTAAGTTTCAAAGACACGTTTTGGCATCCCTGATGTGTTGTTCTTTAAAATATTAACTTGTTTCCTGCTACCAAGACCATTTGCAATTTACCGTTGAATACAATAAAGTAACATCTACACCATTCTTATAAATTGGGGGGCTTAGTGGCTCATCAAACCTAAAATCAAAGCTAAATTTTTTTAGTATTACTGCTCCTCCTCCCTAGATTGTCAGTGACCAAAATTTTGTTTTTCTGGTGGCTCCCTTAACGGAGCCATTTATGTTTGGTGATTCTTTTTGCTTTTGCTTATTAGCCCTATAATCAGATTAATGATCATGGAGCATATAATAGGTTACAGATGAGGGCAAACTTACAAATGGCATTTTTTCAACCCACTTCACTCACTTGCTTTTAATTTCTGTTGGCAGATAAAGTTTTTGAAAAGATAGCAGAAGATTTTATGAAATCCAGCAAAATGCAAGCCTCAGGTATGTTTATTTGCTTTTGCATCTCAGTTGCATTACAGCACGTCAAGAAAAGATAACCTATTTTTCGTATTGTTACTTCCTCTCCTCTATTAATTTTGTGTTCAGTTTTCTGTAATTCCTGTAATTGTTGCCTGTAATTCCTAAATTTTGCAATTTGATAGTTATTTTGTTCAACCATTGGACAGACTGCTGTACCTTGGTAGCTCCGCCCACCTCGCAGCCAAAACACCCATCACTTTGCTTTAGGGTACTGAGCCCCCCCTCGCCCACCCCGCCTCCCTTGCCACCATCATGGTGGACAGTAACTGTTCATAGCTGAAGAAGACAACTCAATACAAATTCTTCATTTGGTGTTTTCACCTCTTGTTTTAGGACCAAAGGGGGATGTGCAGTTGGAAAATACAACGACAAGAAAAACATGTTGCTGACAAAGGGATGGTAAAATGCAGCTTTAGAGAAAAGGTGCCCTGTAGTGTACAATCCGGTAACACAGGGAACCCATAATAAACTGACCTCAATTAAGTTATTTAGGTGTACTGTTAAACATGGAGCAAGCCTATAAAGCCATCATGGGAAGCACTAAGTCGACTATAAAACATTTCAATTATGTGAGTTTAAGAATCTCAGGCGGAGGTGGTAAACACTGATCAACCCCAGAGTAATAGCTCAAATGTTGTGAAGTTACCAAAACGATTTGTTCACTGCTAAACTATTAATAAACTGAATTTGTAGAGTGATACAAATTTTTTCAAGACTTATTTTTTCAAGAATTACTCACCCATTTTGCTGAGGTAAAAACTATTAAATTATTATTTATCTGATTCATCAAGCAACAGTCTTACCCAATTTTCAAATAGAAGCTGGCTTTTTCTTGGTCTGGAAATTGAACCAATAAAATGTGCCATTGGCACCTGCTGGGAGTTGTGATTGACAAGCTACACACCTCGGCCTTGCTACATAGACTTGCTTTGTGTTTAAAATGTTTGTAATGCTGTTGTGATAAATGGTTAAAAGGCTGAAAAAGAAGTATATTGCTAAAGCTTTAAAGTATAAAATTTATGAAGTTGTTATATAAATTTGCCACAAGGGTTTTGGAATTTTATCCTAGCAATATTGCTTTTCTGTTCTGCAATAATTTATTTTCTTCACTTTTCCTACAGAGAAGAAAACTTCTATCGTGTTATTCCAGTTAGAAAAAAACAATAATCTGACTCAAGGTTTAAACCTATGAGAAACAGGATTAATACAACAACAACAACAACAACAAGCTTTATCATCCATTTAACAGTTCATGGATTATTTTGTCCTGCAACATTGTTAATTTTATCATCATTTACACTTGGGAAGTGTGTTTATATGTTTTAAAAGAGGTTTTATAAAATTATCATACCTGTTTATTAAAACTACTGGGGGTATGTAGGGTTACAGCCTCATTCCCAATTGTCCTCCGTGTGTAATCAAAAGTGGCATCTCCCAACGAGCTCAGTGAAAAAGTTCACATTATCGCACTTTGTTCCAAGCGTCTCTATGTCACTCGCTAGTGCAACAGGGAGCTTAAGCAACCATGATGGCAATGTCGCCAAGAAAAACATCGCTTTGAAAATGACTTCCAAATATTTCAAACTTCTTTGCAATAGTTTCAACTCGTTCAATCTGTTTAATGTAGCCGAACAATCCGGGAGCTGACTCTGTAAGGACGGCATTACAGTTCAGGTAGAAAAAAGAAAACTCACTGTTGTGTGTTCATGTTCTACATAAAACTTTGAATTTGGTCATTTCACGTTGTTTTGCAGAGGATGGCAAAAAAATGTTCCAAAATCTGTATCGCACATGCAGAGTCATTGATTTGCTAATTAAACCTTTTGTTTTGTGATGTTCTCGTCAGCCGTCACCGTCGTGTTTGCTTAAGTTCCCTATTATCTCCTGGGGACGAGGCTGATAGGGTTAGTTGTTTGAACCTTAAGTCCCAGTGATCTGTCTAAAGTGATCACCTGGATCAGAGATTCAAGTATGTTGAGTTGAAATCCTCTTCACTGTCAAATAAACAGTGGATTGACCTGTCAGATGATGCTGTTAACGTTCTGATATGTGAAGTGATTGATCAGTTCATTGCAGTTTTAGTGGCCAATAAGGTGATAAAGCAGAGACTTCAAGACCATTAACAGTTGATGGCTGTAGTGATGCCTGGGGTGGGGAGGGAGGGGGGTGGTACTCCCTATAGTGGGCTATACGGGGAGGCTCCACCCAAAAGGGGTGCCCTTTTTTACAAGCTCACCGTATACTTTAGGGTAGTATATGAAAGTGTCACAAAGTCCCCTGCAAAGTGAAAGAGATGGAGGCTAAAGAAAAGGAAAATCTTAACCATCTAGTGCCAAGCTCAACCTATAGTTTTGTTTTCGAATTGGAAAATCCATTGGAAATGGCCGCCATTTTAACCCATTAAGCCCTGATATAAAAATGCATATTCTCCTTACTGTTCTCCATACATTTCTTATGGAACTAGTAAGGAGAATTTGTCTAAATATCAAGACATCTTATCCTTGGTGATCACTTTCTTTATTCTCATCACTTGAATGTTTGAACAAGATTAAGATTATTATTATTATTATTGTTATTATTATTATTATTGTTATTAACAAGTAGTGGTAATGTCACTGTTAGCACTTAAAGGGTTTGTCTGTTATCCAATCAAGCTGGATAAGCTATTCATTTACAGTTCAGGTAGAAAAAAGAAAATTCACCGTCGTGTGTTCACGTTCTACATAAAACTTTGAATTTGGTCATTTCACGTTGGTGTATTGCAGAGGACGGCAAAACAAGGGTTTTAGCCTCCATCTCTTTCACTTTGCAGGGGAGATTGCATTTCATCATTTGTAGGTAGTGTAGTTATTAGACTTAAAAGTAAAGAATTGTATCCATTAGAGTTATCCATTATCCATTAGAGTTTGGAACAAGCATTAAGGATTTGTTATTTTAAAGATATTATTGGAAGTTAAGTCCCTACCAGATGTTCAGGAGAAATTTTAGCTTTCAAGTAGTTACCATTGGCTGATCTAGTTACAGGGGGCCTGAATTCCCACCCCTCCCCATTTTAATCAAATCTGAATCCAACAAATGGTGCTGAATACTGGAAAGTCGTATTCCTTGTGTCACAGTAAATACTCATCACCATGGTCTTCACCCACATGAAAATTGTTTTCAATTAAATTTAGAAAGGAAATATATCCAGCCACCTAAAAGAAAAAAAGAAAAAGAAAAATCTTAACCATCTAGCACTAAGCTCAACCTACAGTTCTGTTTTCAAATTGGAAAATCCATTGGAAAATGGTTGCCATTTTAACCCTTTAAGCCCTGACATAAAATGCATATTCTCCTTACTGTTCTCCATACATCTCTTATGCAACTAGTAAGGAGAAGTTGTCTAAGGGTGCATTCTTTTGGGACTATTCTGGTTATTCTTTTTCCGGTTTAGGAATAACAGAATACACGGAATTTCAATTTAGAAAAGAACGCCAATTCTGGAAACGGAATACCCATGGCGGAGGTGACCTGAGAACCACTATGTCTGCACACGCGCGGGCGGCCGCGTCGGATTTCCCGCCAAAAATTTCCCAAAAGAACGCGTATTCTGTCTATTCCGAGTAAACCGTATTCCTTTCATTCTGTTCATTCTGCTATCGGGAGCAGAATGAACGGAATGAAAGCGAACGAAAACGGAATAGCTCCCAAAAGAACACAAATACCGTCTATTCCGAGTATTCCTATTCCGGAATAGTCCCAAAAGAACGCACCCTAAATATCAAGATATCTTATCCTTGGTGAAGACTTCCTTTATTCTCATCACTTGACACTTGAGTGTTTGATCAAGTAGTGATAACGTAAAGAGAAATTTCATTTTTGTCACTGTAAGGGCTTAAAGGGTTAAAAGGCCTGCAATTCAGCACTGTCAATCCAACACTGGCTACCCTTTATCACTTATTATGGTCAGAGTACTAGTCTGAAATTTCAGCCGGCTGCTCCCCCCAACCCATATGGGGAGCAGGGGAGAGACAGAGTGGAAGAAGAGTCTCTCTCTCCTGCACCCCCTGGTGGGTTAGGGAGAGGAGATGTCTAGCATTTCAAATACGTCAGAGTACTTAGACTAGTTTTTGTGAAATATTTTGAACTCTGAGACATTATTGAATTTGGCTAGTTTCAGGTGATCCTTGAGTTGGGCTGGTTATTCAAAAAAAAAAAAAGAAATAGAAAAAAATGAAAACAGAATAGTTTTATTTAACTCTCTGAGGAGCTTATCCAAGACAGTTGATCCTGTGATGAATGCGGTAGAGGCATTTTGCATGAAACAAAATGAAATGTGATTATTTAGCTAATTAGTTTGAGGGTTCTAAAATGGGATTATGAAAATTTGCATGAAGTGCCGGATACTTGCATTGATTTAAGTGGCCTGAATTTCAGCTGTCTCCTCTGGGGCCTATTTCTTGAAAGCCCCAAAAAGCCATTTTTAAAAATATGAACCGCTTATTCTTCAAAGCTGTCATTTTAACATGTCTTTAAGATAAAAAATGTTTAACGTATAGCAACGTTTCTTGCTTAGAAACGTCTTTGTTTTCAAGAAACAGTGTGAATTATCTTGCCCGAAATCACCCCGAAAAGTTTTGAAGCTTTTGAAAAACACACACCTGGTTGCCTACCCCAGAGAGTAAGCAACCTGAAAAGATGGCCGCAATTCAGGCTTTGAATTATTAAGGTCCTCACAAATTACTTGTTGAATTATCAACAGAAATATTCTTTATGTAGCTTACAAGAAACTCAACTTTCTTTTTAAATATTAGCCAGATGAATCTGGTGCTTTTATTGTAGCATATTCTGAAATGGAATATCATATATTGCAATGATATATTGATTCACATATTTAATGGGCAAAGTTAAGTCAGATAAAGGCCAATTTTCAACATTACTGTCTTGGAATTAGTTTTGCCATTTGGTGTAACTCCATAGAATTAGAGGATGGCCACGTCGTCATCTTTTGCTTGTAAGAAGGTGGAGAAAATATCACTTCCAAACTGAAATGATTATCATTGTATAAAACTATGATTATCTAGATTACAAAAATAAACTCATCCACAAGCCGTGATGAACACTGCTAAACAAATACACTTTGAAATTCCCTAGAATTGCGAAATTAACGAAGCAAGGAAGCAACCGATAACTCTGCCCTTCCTCCCCAGAAAAGTGCCCGTTTCTGTCCTAAATAGGTGTGGCCTACACTGATAAACATTACTGCAGAGGGGAATATTTCATTGTTTAGTTATGCTTGGTTCTATTCCAGCTGTTACCGTGCCTGCCCCGGGCACACCTCCAGAGATTTTTTTACTTGACGTTCTATTCCCCACCCCTGGGCACACCAAAAGGGACAATTCCCCACTCCCGGGACTGGCTAAAAATTTAGAGAAGTTTCGTTTTGCATCCACGAAGTTAGACGCCATTGTGTAACCGGATAATTCCTTGGACAAGTTGTTATTTCGATTTGCCCCGCCCTCTTCCCTGGGACAAGATCACTTTAATTAAAAAATCCCCCTGTCAGAAGGGCTGGATTTTCCTGTCATGGGGGTGTGCCCGGGGGGGTGGTAACAGCCAGAATTGAACCACACATTACGTGGGAAACATGGAATATTGCGTTCAGAAACAAGAAAATGTTGCTTCCCAGAAAGCAACTGCCTCCGACGCATGTGTTTCCCGGTTGAGCCACAGAGAAAACAGACGAATCAACGTTCAGGCCTGTGTTCCTGTGGGATTACCACAGTTCCTTACAGATATGACAGATGTGCACTTCGTGGTATGAGTCAACTCACGTGACAACTGAAACAGACAAGTCGGGTTTCAGCTTTCACATTTCGCTTGTTTGTGTTGGACGTTGCGTCTTTCGAGACAGTTCAGATTACTTTCGAGTCTACAAGCAGCCATAAATCGATCTAAACTGAATTCAAAGCCTTAAGAACTACTGAAGATGTAGTTAGAGTGTTTTTAAGGTGAGGTGCTTGATTTGTCTTCCTTGAAATGTCTGCAAATCTAAGTTTATTAATAGGTAGGATTTCATTTGCTTTACTTGTAGCTGATGTTTTCGCTTTCTTGAGCGTTCTTGTTGTTGATCTTTCGTGTATTCGCCGGTATTTTCCCTGAGTTTGTTTTTGCATTTTGTAATTGAACTTAGATAGCGTGATAACCACGCGGTTGCGCATTTTATGCTGCGGCAAACAAGTGATGCATGAACTTTGTATCCGAACCAATGGTACACTGTACAGCTGATGGTAAAGGAATCGCTCAGAAATAAAGTCTTTTTAGTTATTTATTTACTTATTCATTTATTTTTAAAGATTATTTTCTTAGAAGCCGAAAAAAACAGGTTCTACACATTGAACAAGGCGTAGCAAAAACGATCACCAATGCTTCAGTGTGAAAGAATTCTCGGATCGTTAATTGTTCCTAGATTTATTTTAAAAGCGAAATATTTAATTGCCTCAACTGAAGGTAACAACTGCGTCCTTTACACGGTTGAGAACAAATATCAGTTGGCTTTCAATAACTGATGAAGTTCAATTTCATTTGTTTATTCTTCAAAAGGCATTTAAAAGTTAGTTGATGGCGATCAGACATCAATAAGATTTATCCTTTGTTGTTTTGTGTCTTGGTGACCTTTCAACAAGGAACATTGATTTGTCTGTCCTCAAGTTTCAAAATGCAGTTGCAGGCAGTGGCAAACAGCTTTTAATAATTTTTCTCGTTAATCAAAGAGAATAAATACGTTATTATAATTATTGTAATTTTGCATTTGCAACTGGGCTCTCCCTGCAGCTGCATTATTTTCAAAACTTTGTTATCAACCAAGAGACGGACAATGATGTGTTTCTTTTATTTATAGTTGATACTTTCAATCATCCTTTCCACGTAAAACAAGCTATGTTATGTCACTAATTTTCTCACTTAGTTTTTGCAATGTATGTGATGGGATAAAAAGGCCACAAATACTGCAAATGCAAATTCTATTACAAATAAATTCAAGAAAATCAACGTACTTTTTATATACTTGAGAGCTCGGATAGCTTCTACTGTGTTCTTCATCTTGCATTTATTTATTCTTATTTTCTCTGTTTTAGCACCATGTTCCAATGGAGTCATTTGTGAACTCCCTAACAGCTGGGAATGTACAGTTGTCCGTGCCTTATGCTGAATCTTTAAACAATTTGGTCAACTACAATTCAGAGCTCACTTACAGTTCCAGTTCTTCACGTCCGAGCCAGAATCAAGGAACAGCTCGATTGGACATCAGCACTAAGCTGCCTACAAAGCTGTCAAAAAACCCAAGTACTTACGAGAAAGAACTGCGTCAAATTGTAATTGACTTGTACTCAGACAAGGAATTGCCCACAGAGGAACCCCACCAGCTGCCTGACATGTCTGCCTTTCCTGGGTTTCCTTTGGTGCAAGAACCTGGAGGTCCTGTAGTACGTGGGTCTGGGAGTCCTGTGGTACAAAAGCCTCCAGTTGCTTTGGTGGAAGGTTCTAAAGTTGTTGAAGTTCAAGGTCCTAGCAAACCTATAGTGCAAGACACTAGGGGTCCTGAGGTGCAAGGGCCGCCATTGGAAGGTGCATCTCACTGGGGAGTTCAGAGAGTGAGCGCTCCTCAGCCCCTTGATATGATACGAATGACAGAAACCTCTGGGAGTGTTTCAGAGTCTGGATCAGATGGATATTACTCTCTGGATAACAGTATTACACCAGTAGAGGGCAATGGAATACAGAGTTTACAGGATCTCCAAGGTTACTTGGTGAAATTCCAAAACAGCAAGCCAGGTACAGTAATTTTAGTTTCAACAGGTTGCTGTAAAACTTCATGAATAGTTTTTTGATGTTTGGTGGTTTTCAATTTGTATTAATTTGCTTTTTTTGTTTTGTCTGTCTGTCTTTGTTTGTTTGTTTGTTTTTTGTTTGTATCCAGCAAATGCCATTGTTTTGTGTACTTTTGGGGGGTTAATAGTCGTGGTTTAGTGCTGCATTGGGTGATTAGAAATCTAAAATGAAGACTGCTAGTGTGTACCACAAAACCACAGATTTCCACAGTTATTTGTTACACTCATCTTCTCATCCTTCCCACATCAGAAACTCCATCCCGTTCTCTCAGTTCCTTAGACTTTGACATTTTTGAAGTGATGACTCCGATTTTCCAACAAATCAGAAGAGATGTACCAATTTTTCAAGATGTGTGGCTATCCCGACTCTGTTGTCAATGCAACTCAACACCGTGCTCAACAGACTTATCAACATTTAGCATTGCAAATGTGAGAATTCCATTTAAGCTCACTTGTCAGCCAAAAACATCATTTAAAGAACTTTAAATACTTCAAAATGACAAGGAAACAGGTAGAATCTTTTCACAGCCCCCACTGATTTCATTTAAACACTCGACAAAAATATAGGGAACTTTCTTGTTAGATCAACCCAGTTTTTTAAGTGCATGCGCAAATGGTGTAACATTTGTCCTTTCCTTTGCAATGAGGACAAAATAACAATACCCAAGCAATCGATTAAAACCACTGATCGTTTTACATGCACCTCTGCAAATGCTATCTATTGCATACTGCATGCACTTTATGCAAAAAGATATACATGGGTTAAACAGGGAGGAGACTGGGTGACTGTTTTCTATGAACACCTACAAGATGTTGAAAGAAATGACAAGGATGCATCCAAGCCAGTTGCCCGACACTTCAATCTCCCTGATCTTTCTAGCCAACACATGACGGTCTGCAGCCTTTCCCTACATCAGGGTAACAAAGGGATAACAGTCAAAACGTCAGCTTTCAATTTCTCCACATTGGCCAATTTACCTTGTTAGCTCAGTTGATAAATCCAAATTTTTGTTTTTACTGCTAGGATTGTCTTGGTACCTTTTAAGGTGGAACCTGGAAAAATATGGCTGCAAATATGTAACCACTGTGTCAGAATTATTCCTTTTGAGAGTAAAAATGAATTCAAGCCATTCCAACAAAACAATATGGGAGTTGGAAGATCAACCAAAAACCCTTTAATTATCGTTCTTCCTCTATTAAGCTCCTGGGGGCCTACTTGTTTTAAGTCTCATAAAGAGGGGCTTATTAGAGGAAGGGGCACTGAATAGAGAGAGGAGCCTTATTAGAATTTTGTTCAAGTCGAAGTTCGGCGTTAACAATATGAGAACACTACTGACTAAAATTTACTGTCAACACAACTTCTCGTGCATTATATGACAGATCTATACTGTTTGAACAAACCGCAAGATAGCTGAATTTTGAAGTTTGGGCTTTCAGACACAATTTAAGCACGTACTTGAGTAGCAGCAGAAGGATAGATTGCATGAATTCAGTGACAAAGATTTCGGCAAATATTTCAGTCAATGGAGGAAACACGCAATTACGGAAGAATAGTGGCGGTTGTAGGGGGGAAGGGGGAAGGGGTGAATAGACGAAATGCGATATGTGACCTTGTTCTCTGTTTTCACCACAGAATTGCCATCCCGAAATGTAAGCTTCTCTTCAGATCTGACGACTCCATTGTTTGACGACTCTGGAATACATCTGGAATTTGCCATGCCTTTTGACACCGACATATCAGAGGAAGAGGGGGATGGGCATGGTACAGATTCTAATAGCAGTCAGGGTGTGGAACATGGAAAGGTTACGCATGTCAGGAAGGAGCTCTCTGGTAAGCTTGTCTTTGAGGAGCTCTCTGGTAAGCCTGTGTTCATTATCAAAGAGGAAGGTTCGGAAAGTGAAGCGGGTGATGTTGCAGAGCCAGAACTTCTACGTGGGCTGATTGGAAGAGAATGCAGCCCCTCCTCTGAGGGAAGTGTTTTGAACAGAAAACAGATGATACTCGGGAATGGTTACAAAACAAATCCACATTTAGCTTCTACAGAGGAAATATCAAAGGTGCAGAAAGCGTTTCCTGCTGAGGACCTTTGTTCTTCTGTTCTGGCCGAAAAAGCTGATGGAAGTTTTCTGGAAGAAAATAATATGATATTCAGAAACGACCATGGGTTTGACTACATAAAGAGGACGGATCCCTCAGGCGCAGAGGATGTGCTGAGGTCGCTTAAATATGAATTTGCCGCTCACGAGCTGTGTTTGGAAGCTCCGATCCTCAAAGCTGATAGAAGTGTTTTGAGCAAGAGTAAGTTGCCTGGGGATGGTGGCAAAACGAAAGCAGATCTTGCAGTCACAGAGGATCTACCAAGGGGGCAGACACCGCTTCCTGGTCATGTGTTTCCTGTGGTTGCACTGAGCCCTGAAACTGATGCAAGTGTCATTGGATATGAAAATGTTCTGTCCAGGTATGACCAGGAAATACGGCCAAATCTGACAGCGGTAGGCAGCACATCAGGAATGCAGAAACCACCCGACAAAGAAAAATCTCAAGATTTTGAACTTCAGCGCGCAAGTTTGGAGGGGAAGCTGGAATCACTGCAGGAAGAATTTGCTAATGTCTTAGAGGACAGAAAGTCGTTGCAGATTAGACTGCAGGCAGTGGAAGTGAGACTGAAAGAGGAGCTCCAGAAAGCGCGAGAAACCAAGCCAACTGCGGTGTCACTGGTTGATGAGCTGCGGCAAAATAAGTGTGAGTTAGAGAATCAGCTGGTTAATTTACAGAGAGCATACGAAGAGAAACGCGACGGTCTTAATGATGCGCTTGAACGGCTAAAGCAAGCCAGTGATACTATTGAAAATCTCAAGCATAAGCTGTTGTTAGTCGAAGGAGAGATTTGCCAAAGAGAAGAAACGGTATGCAAGCTGCAAACTGAGATGGATAGCCTAAGGAAATTGCTAGACCAAGCCAAAGAACAGAATGAGCAATTCAAGAAGGAAAATCTTGCTTTGAATGCAGATATTGCTAGCCTTGTTGATGCTAAGGAATGGCTTCAGAAGCAGCTGAAAGTAGCTGGAGAAGCACGGATGAAGATGCAACTTGAAGCGAGCGAATTAGAGTCTTCATCAGCAGCCAAAAATCGCCTCATCGAACAGTTAAGGTGCAATGGTGCGCGCTCTAATCAGCAACTTGCAGAACTGCAACAGAGCTCGCTCACGGAGAAAGCACAGATTTTAAAGCACATGGAGGAGGTTGAAGAAGGTATTACACAACAAAACCTGGCTTTCAAGGAGTTGGAAAGTGAAAAACAAGTGATGGAATGGACGTTAGGAGCAAAAGTGGAGTCACTAACAAGCGAAAATAACAAACTTCTGAAGCTAGTGAACTCTGCTGTTGAGATAGAGAAGGATCTTGAAGCGGCTAAACAGGATGTGTGTCTGAAAGAGGCTTTGCTCGACACCATCGTTAAAGAAAAGAATGAAATCCAGGAGCAACTGAAGCTTGCTCGCGAATCTACTGAGGAATACAAAAGAAATCTCTCCGAGCAGGAATCAAAGTTTAATGAAACTAAACAAGAGCTAAAAACAGCGCAAGACGATATAGGAGAGAAACAGTGTTGCATCGAGAAACTGCAAGAAGAGAAGAGAATTTTAACAGCTAATTTAGAAGTTGCTAACGAAGAGCGGGCAGCTTGTGATAATGCAATTCACATGTTGAGGCTGGATCTCGAGAAAGTCGACCGTCGTTTTAAGCTAATGAAAAGAGAACTGACTGTTAAGAAAAGCCAACTTGAGGAGACAACGCGACAAAAGGATGGCTTCGTGGGCGAGTTACGTGCGCTGAGGGAGGGATTGGAGAATCAGGTCAATTTGTGTTGTGCCGTGAAAGAAGAGCTAGCGCAGAAGGAGAAGCTTATTGAAGAGTTCCATGAGGTGAAAGATGCGCTGGGAAAGGAGATTGCTGGTCTGACTCGGCAGCTGGAGTATTCACAAGACGAGATTACAAGAGTGGAGAAAGAGAGGGATGGGATCCAGGAACAACTTCAGTTTACAATGAGGTATGTAGGTAACCAAGTCACTTTGTTCACCCTACCCCTACAAAGATAAACTTGTACAGTCATCAATGATAGTTACAAAAACAACCAGCAAACCACGAAAAGCAGAGTAGGATTAACTGCAAAAGTTTCAAAATAGTTTCGCACTTCTTCATCCTCTTTCTTCACTTGTTATATCTCCTTTTTGGTCTTCTTCTTCTTCTTCTTCTTCTTCTTCTTCTTCTTCTTCTTCTTCTTCTTCTTCTCCTAAAATAATAATAATAATAATAATAATAATAATAATAATAATAATAATAATAATAATAATAATGCTAGACTCTTTGCAGTTGATGTTGTACCCGCCCGCCTAGATTAGCAACTGTTACCTGGGGTCAGTCCATTGATGTACGACATGGTCAATTGAAGTCCGCCAATCGCAGCAATGAAACCTTTTGAGCCAATTAAACTTAACTTTTTTTTGTCTCTGCTACAGTGATGATTAACGAAAGAAAATAACGCAACTATTTGTCAAATCTTGAAATTTAGAGTGACGTGTTGAGTTTTTGTTTTCAGGGAAATGGTTCAACTGGAAGAGAAGTTTCATCAGTCCCTTCTTGAAAGAGCAAGGCTGGAAGGCGAACTTGAGACAACGCAACAGTCAAACAAAGATGAAATTGAATCGCTCAGAAGTCAAAATGAAACGCTCAGGGAACAAGTCAAGACAGAGAAAATACATCTGCAGACTGAAGTCACAAGGGAGCGCGATAAAGTCATTAACTTGGAGCAGGAACTTAAACTCATGATGGATGAGATGAACAGAAAGGAAAGTCAATATAATCAAGATTTACGAGCTGCGGGGGAAAACTTAGAACAGATGAAAAGTAGAAAAGAGATTGTGGAGCAGGAATTGAAGAAGCTTCATGAAATCACGGAGCAAAGCGTGGCTGAATTGAAGAAAACATATGAGAGGAAGCTAGAAGGCATTCAAAGAGATCTTTTTGTTCTTCAAGAGGAGAAGTCTAAACTTGAACAAACATATGATGCACTGCAAAAGAAAACCGCAAATGAGCTGGGCATAAAAAGCCGAGAAATGAGCCAAATGGAAAAGGAACTTGGGTTCTTGAAAGGAATGCTGAAACAAGCAAAAGCTGAAGCCGAGAAAATGCACCTTTGCGCAATTGAGCTTGAGCGAGAAAAAGGTCGGCTGGCTGGAGTGCTAGCAAGTCAGAGAACTCTCCGAGATCATGTGGTGAAGATGGAAAATGAGATTGCATCGCGCGAATCGGCTTTGCTTGAGATGAAAAACGAGATGGAAAGATTAAAGAAAGAAGAAGAAATACAGCGAAAGACGGCGAGTGAAAGAATAGAAATGCTAGAAACGCAGTTGGTTAACGTTAGGCGGGAGATCAAAAATATTCAAGACTCTTTCAGGAAAGAAAGACAAGAAAACGCTTCTTTGAAAAGTAAAGTCGAGGAACAAGTAAACGAGCGAGTGGAGTTGGTGAAGAAGTTAGGCAGCGCTGAAAAAGAAATAAAACAATTACAAGAAAAGGTTAAGAATGAAAGCAATGAAGCGATGAGGTGTCGTTCTCAACTAGAAACCGTTAAAGAAACCCTTGTGGAAGAACAAACTGAGCGAGAGAATTTACAAAGGAGATTGGATGCGGTGTTAGAGCAGGCAGCTTGTAAAGATAGTCGAGTGCAAAGCTTGGAATGGGAGCTAGGTCGGCGAACAAAAGAAGTAGAGTACCTTAAGGAACAGTTACGAATCATGGAGGAACGACAACAGCTAGAATTGGAAAACTTGAAAACTGCTCTTCAAGTGTCGAGAAGTGAAACGACCTCACTTCGGTCCGACTTAACAGAAGCCAGAAAAACCAAATGCGCTTATCAAACGAAGACATTTGAATTGAAAGATTCTCTTCTCACCGCTAGACAAATCACAGAGTCGTTAAAACAGGAGTTATTTGTCAAACGCCAGGAGTTAAATTCGTTACTACAAGATGTGTTGGTTGCCAGGAGTCTTCGGCTTCTACAGGAAGAAGTTACAAAGAAAAGAGAAGCGATGAGTGATTACGAGGAAATACGAGATGACACAGATGCGGCAAACAGAGAGTCAACAAGCTGCTTTAGGTAAAAATTTACGCATTAACCAATGTATTTCACTACACCCTTTGCAGTTTTATCATGACCCAAGCAGCTTGTACTGGCGCAAAGAGGTCGGTGTATCCACTGACAACTTGCAATGGAATGCCATAGAGGACCCAGTAACTTAGTTGGCCACTGTTAGTAGACAATACAACAAACCTTGACAATTTGCCGTGATACAATCAATTTTAGCAATTGATTTGTATAGGAAATGACCTATCTGTTACACTGACAGATTGATTGACTGTTTAACAGACTGACACGTCTGACTAGCTGACTTATTTCCTTACTGACTGACTGACTGCCGTGATCGGCTGAAGAAATGTCTGACCATAGTTGACTATAGACGGACTGAGAGACTGTGACAAGCCATTAATTGTTGACTGTCTGAGTGACCAGAGCTGCAAATAACTGTCGGTCATCGGGCAATGTCCGACTAAAATCGGCCCATGTCCGACGAAATCTTAACTTCGGTTGGACATTATGTCCGGACAAATTTTTTTACCAAATAATAAGTAAATAATGATAAGAAATAATTATTTTAAAAAGACTTCCACTTAAAAATAATAATAATAATAAAAAAAAACTTCCGACCACATTTCTGTTTTGTCCGACCAAACTTGAGACTTGGTCGGACATACGTCCTTTCAAGAAAGAAAAATTATTTGCAGCTCTGCTGACTGACTGATCATGACTGACTGACTGACTGACTGACTGACTGACTGACTGACTGACTGACCGACTGACTGACTGACTGACTAATGGCTGGCTGGCTGACTGACTAATGACTGGTTGGCTCACGGAACGTCATCTCGAGGGTTCATAACATCACCAATAGTCTTAAGCATTTCCCAATTGGAGACAAGAGTAGACCGCCTTTGTAGGTGGTTGTTGGAACCTTGCAAAGCACTAGCCAGTAGCAAACATCACAGACAAAGGCAACACTTACTTTACAGCCGAGTGGACAAAGGGACAAAGGCCAACGATGATGTTAAGAAAAACACCCGAGCGTTAATCATACAAGAAAGCGCCCTTATCGCGGCAACCTTATAATCTATTCTAACGACGTACTTGTCTATTTTTCAGGCCAATCCCAGGTCTGCGAGAGTGCATGTCTTCATTGAGGTGAGAACCGTGCGTAAAATTTGGGATGATTTGTCCATCGAGTTTCATGAATTAAACAGGCTTTTTCTTACGCCTCTCTTTGTAAAGGAAACCTATGAAGCATACGGGGGTAGGGTTCATCAACGAAGATAACAGCCGAAAGATGTCACATTGTTACATTCTCTAATGACCAGAATTAAAGCTTCAAGCCCTAACAGTTACGAAAATAGAATTTCTCTTTATATCGTCACTACTTATTCAGACATTCTAGCAATGAGAATTTCAATTAGGGAAGTAATGACCAAGGACAAGATGTCGTTATATTTAGACAAACTTGCTTCACGAGAAGTGTATGGAGAACAAAAAGGAGAATATGCATTTTTTGTCAGGGCTTAAGGGGTTAAAAAAGCTGACGTAGTCTTTCTTAATGTGAAACTTTTGTGTCTGACGTCGCTATTTTTGGACGCTTCTTATTTCAATTTCTTAAAGGAGAACTGAAGTCAAAAATCGTGAAATATGTGGACTTAGGGTGCGTTGTTTCGGGAACCATTCTGGAATAAGAAAACTTGGAATGGCTTTTTGGCGCGTTTTTTAATTACCTATTCTCATTTCGGAATCGATGGAATAGTAGTTCATGCCATTCCGTGTGTTCTGCTATTTGGGGGCAGAGCGAACAGAACAGGCATAATGTAAAAGTTGTCAATCACTTGGTGATAACAAAATAGCTGACCAAAACAACGGTGCATCTGTCCGCGGCAAATTTAAATTCTCCCATCAAGCCTGAGGAAAAAGCCTGCGGTCAGTTTTCAGTTTGGAACGATCGTTTTTGTCTCGTTTCATATTCCAGTAATTCTGATCATTCCCATTCTGCTTACTCTCATCCCAGAAGAGACTAAGAAAGCACACCCTTAGCATACCTGCCAACCTTCCCGATTTCATCGAAATTGTCCCGGGACATTCCGATTTTCAAGGGAAAAAAAAAACATTTCTTTTTGTAAAAATTTGGAACTGGGTTGTTAAAGATTGGTCTTGACTCTTCTAAATCCTATTGTGTTGTGCAATACATGTAGTGCTTGAGACCATTAAACAACACCTGAGAATTCTAATCCCAAAACAGTACAGTACAGACAATATTTTTAAAAATTAATGCAAAAACCCTGGAGCATCCTGGACCTTGTTCAGTGCTGGGGACAGGGCACTACCCCAGGACTGGGATGGGGGGGGGGGGGGGGGGTCCCTATTTCTGATTTTATGAGGTTGGCAGGTACGCCTTAGATTATTTCTCGACAGACGTTCACCTTTTACTGGCTTTTTCAGGTCACAAATCAGCAACCTACAGAAACAGATGAATGATCATACAGACTCGGTATTGACGGCCACTACGTCGTGGAGGTACATTGTTAATTCAATACAATACAGTGGAGTGGGCTGGTAGGGTAACCCTTCCCCTTCAAGTTCAAAACTGGGAAAAATGTCAATTTACGTTTTGTAAAGTACTGTTCAATAGCTCTTATATGAATGAACACACTTTGAGATTTTATCCATGGGCATGATTAACACCACCACAGGACAGAATGGTTACACTTTAGGGTTTCATACACAAAGTCAAAAGATACAATCACCTTAAGCTTGTACAGCATAATTAACAATACCACAGGAAAGTATTGCTTATTGCTTTCATTTGAGTGGTCACAGTTGAGGATTACCCACAGACTCAAAAGTTAGAGCCATCTTGTACAGCACTATAAACAGCATCACAGGAAAGTACTGCTCACTAGCTTTCATTTGATTGGTTAGACTGTAGGATTTCATCCACAGACTCAAAAGTTAGAACCACCTTGTACTGCACAATAAACAGCACCACTGGAAAGTACTGCTCAATAGCTTTCATTTGAGTGGTCACACTTGAGGATTTCATCCACAGACTCAAAAGTTAGAACCACCTTGTACGGCATAATAAACAGCACCACAGGAAAGTACTGCTCAATAGCTTTCATTTGAGTGGTCACACTTGAGGATTTCATCCACAGACTCAAAAGTTAGAACCACCTTGTACGGCATAATAAACAGCACCACAGGAAAGTGCCGTCACATAGAATAGTCAAATTTTAAGATTTTGTCCACAGACTCAAAGTCAGAAATTCACCTTGTACAGCTGACATAAATTACTACCAGATAATACTGTTTGCATGGTCACCCTTCAAGACTTAAAAAATAAATAAATAAATAAATAAATTGGGATTTTCCCCTAGAATCAAAAGTAGAACAGCAGTACCATAAGAAGTATCCTTTAACAGCTTTTATTTGCATGGTGCAGGTAAAGATTTTATCCACAAACTCAAAAGTTACATCAAGATTTGCCTTAGAAAGGGAAGAGTGAAGAGTGATGATTAGAACAAACATTATCGTATTCGGCGTTGTTGTTGCTACTTTGTTTTGATGAGATGTTTGATTAGAAACTTGTTTTATTTCAGGTCGTTTAAAGAAAATATGAACCAGCTGCAAGCAAGTTGCACCTCACAGAACAGTCAACTTTTAACAGCCGAGAAAGACAACTAAGTCTTCAATCAGAACTTCAAAATTCCCTATCGCTTTACACTAAGGTCCCCTTAGTAGTGACTGTTAGTCGGGTCCTGGAGATTCACCGCCAGTAGAAATTCAAACGAACAATTCTTCCGATAGCTCTTGTGCTAATTGCGCGCTCTTTGCGCCTCAAGCGCGGTGAGAAAGATTGTTGTGCAGTGCATTGCACAGCGCGTCTTTGAGATGGAAAGTAGACAAATGCCGTTTGCTCTGCCGTGCTTGGGTTGAATAAACCTGTTCCAAGTGCCACTTAAGTACAAGTGTTCAGCGGTTTCAAATGACTCAGTCTTGCCAGCTTCAAACTTAAGCTCAATGAATCAATTAACGGTAGGCTAAATGACTTATTGTCAAACTCAAATTTGGCAAAATCTGCTCGAATGTTTGTTTACTTGGAGTTTTATTTATGTACTAAACTGAGTTTTCTCAGTGTCTATTGTAAAAGGTGAATTTTTTTTATTAGTGGGTTTCAGTGAAAGGTTTCGTGGTCTTAAAGTACAAAATTGAGATAGTGTAATCTTATTCAGTGATAATCTTATTCAGTGTAATCTTATTCAGTGAGATATATTTTTATTATCGTTATTGTAAGAAGGAACAGATTTACTATTTTAAAAGACGAAAACCATATTTTAATTTCCAGTTTTCTAAAAATAAATACTATTGAATTATTTTACTGCGTTGTATGCCACAACTCAATATTAAATAGATTTAAATACGTTCGAATTTCAATAATTGTAACGTAAAAAATAAATAAAACTTCCTTGAAGTATAATTATCGCCTAAAATATATCTTTCATGATGCTATTTTTTTCAATTTCTTCAAAGAACTGTCATTGACCATTCAGACAATGAAACTCTAAACCGAAACTGATGGAAAGGAACATAGAAAAAACTTGAAAACTTCTGTTGGTCCGGTCGAAATTCTTTGAATTTTGCAAAAACTTCTGCAGCGTCGAAATCCTTTAAAGCACTACCTCTTGTATCCTATCTATTTTAACAGATTTCTTGTAACACCTCTCTCCTCCGCAGAGGCTCCTGTTAGTAAATACCAGTGAAAGAACAATACGGGAGCGGGAGCGCTGGAGAGAGAAGACGGGAGCGCGGGGGAAGATGGGAAGAGGGAAAAAAGCCTCCTTTCTCTCTCTTCCCTTCCCAGCGTTCCCCGCGCGTTTTTTCCCAAACGTGCAGTCAAGGCGCGACTGTAGGAGGCCTCTGCGGAGGAGAGAGTTGTCACACCGTCTCTACTGCATAGTTATGACCTGTTAACTGTTGTTTCATGAGCCACTAGCGTGCCTTTTCACGTGACATTAATGATTAAACCTCAATTTCAAGTTTTCATCAGGCATCTGTCAATTCGATCAGTTTTGAGTGAATATCCCGTGACAGTGCTCCTTCAAAACATTTGTTGCGTTACATAATTTGGTTGTGCAGGCGGTTGCATGACGTTTCCGGGATTATGACTTTCAAAGCGAAGGAGAGTGTCTAACAACTCGTCCCCAGTCTTCGAACCGCCCTGTTCCAGTGTGATGTTGAGATATCGCTGGCGCAGCAAGTGCGCAGCGGCCTTTGGTTGTCTCTGACGTGTGAGGATACCTTTCTTATTGCCAATTACTCGTGTGGTACCTTTGAGCAACAAGCAAAACTTTTGTTAAAGCTAGGCCAATAAGAATGAGAGACGTCGAGATTTCAAACTCTCCGAAAGTGCAAGAGAGTCAGTGAGAGTATACAAAAGCGAGAGTTTAAAACTTCACTTTCATCCATCACAGTGAAAACCCAGACAGATTAAACCGTCGAGGACGCACGAGAGTTTCAAGCCAAAACTGAGAAACAGTCACTGAAATGAATGACCTCTCGTTCTTGTTTCGCCCGGGCTTAAAGATCTTAAATTTTTATGCACTTAAAACTAAAAAAAAACAATGAAACGCAACAGCTACAGCTTAATTGTTCGCACTTGGAATTTGGAACAAAGGTTCAAAAGTAAGAACCAGAAACAATGGTAGAAAATGAACATACAGTGTAATGGGCGTGTCTAAGCACGTGGGGTTGATCAAGGAATTGAACTTACCCTGCTGCGTCATAAAATCTGCAAAGTTCCAGATCATCTCGCCAACGAAGAACTCCTTCTTCAGTTTATCAAAAACGGGAAAATACTGTAATAGCGACTCCACCTATTGAAAATAACAACGTTATAGGTTGTCTTTCAGATCAGAAATTATCGATGCAAACGAACGCGGATGGAACGAAGAGCTACCAAATGTGTTTTCGACTACCGAATGTCGTTTTAAACTTACTTGGTATTCCTCTGAAAACATAACTGCTGGTTCCTGCAAGTGAGGTAGGCATTTCAAATCAGACTCATTGGGTCACAGCGTGGGTAGAAAATGCAAAAACAGAACTCACGTCAGGAGCAAAGACACAAAGGTACAAAGTTCGCTTAAGTTACCTTTGCTGTCGTAGTCACTTGGGTCCCAAATGCGTAACTTGTTTCCAGAACCCTTATTTTATTGCCAGAGAAAGGGCCCTGGACAATAAGCCCTCTTGAATAAAAGCCACCCAAATCTCGTCCAAATATAAGCCAAACGATTCATGAAGCGCCAAACTCCCTCCAATAACACCCGCCCCTCCTCCGAAAATAAGCCCATCAAAAACGCTTTTTGAACAAATACAAGCCCAGATTTTACGTACAATGCACAGAGTCTAATTACGTCATATTCTAGGTACGTACCACGTGCATACCAGACACAGTATCGGCTCCATATTCGGCTTGTATAATAGGTTTGCCATAGTTGTTAAACCAGTCTCGCAACTCCACCTCCAGCTGTTTGGAAATAAGTTGCGTTTGTCCGAAGTCGTGGTACCAGGCGTAATAACGGTTACAAAGAATCACGTCACAGAATTTCACCTGAGAAAGGCAGGTCGGGTCAGGGGTGGTAAACTTATCTTTCTTGTCAGTCAACATTTCCCGTGCGGTTAGTTTAACCATGTTATACGCGTTACTATCCACCCAAATTCAGTACTGCCTTATTCAATAAAGCGAACCCTGACGTTGAGAGTTCGGGTGTCATGAAAAAGTGCAGCAATGAGTTTTCCTTTTTAAAACACGCACAGCCTATGTGTTTTCACCTTCCACCCACACGAACGACTCTTTTTCTTCTTAAAAACTACGGATTACAGCGGAACCCCGATATAGCCAAGTGCCAAGGGACCCGTAAAATGTGTTCGTTATGAAGGGGACTCGTTATATCGGGGTACTTTTCCCTAATTTTCCTATTACTGGGCCGAAGAATACGGTTCGTTATACCAGGTCTTCGTTATATAAACGGGTTCGCTATAACGGGGTTCCACTGTAATACGTTTTTGCCTTTCAACAACATGCACAATGGTTAGTTCGATGTAACTTTATTTTCACTCGCGTAGAGATTAAATGAACGACGATGTATTAAGGACTTGCGTAACTTAAGGTAAAACGTTTGACTGTCCCATGATGTTCGACAACTTACAATTACATAGCTCCTTCTTACTTCGTTTATTCACGTAAAACGCACGTAAAAATTATAAACATTTGAAATCCCCCTTAACCTAAGAAAAACGAAACACTTGCCGTTCATCGACGTTTTTTTAGCGAAAAACGATAACGTACGCTTGTTCGTGGCAAAGTGTAGACAATGCGCAACTTGCGAAAAACGCATAAGCGAGTTTTTTTTCCCTTACCCACGTAGCCTGCGGTCGTTACTTTCGGCGGAGAGAAACGACAGCCGGTAATACGTCTGCGTTCGCAGGCTGTTACCCGCGTGTCCTACACTCAATACTTTGTATAGAAAAGAGAATAGATGATCAAAGATATTAAGAGAAACTTTCCAAAGAGCCTCGTCACAGAAAAGAAGGTTACCTTAAGGTAAGCCCTTTTATTTTCGCGGGTATGGAATTCGTAGAAATCGTGAAAAATTGGCAGGAAAAATTTTCCCGGGTACAATTTTTGCCAGGTTTGACGAGTCGCAAAAAACTATAGTAGGCGTTCCCTCCTCCCTAGCACCCAGCCTCCCATTTTTTTCCCACTTTCTCGTTCTCCTACGCAAGCTACAAAAAAAAATAAAGCTTTGAAAAGTGCAGTTTCCGGGAAGTAAAAAGAGCTGATTAGTGTTCACGGGTTAAATTTTCGCGAGCCCTTAATGATATTGGAAAGCTGTATCGGAAGCAAAACCTGCTTGAAATTAAAAAGAATCACTATTAAAGGTAAGTGAGAAAGAAAATACATCCTTACAACTTTATCGCTCCAGGCTTTAAACATCGTCACAAACGTCACTGGTCTTGTGGGGTCCAATGTACGCGTCTCGTTAAAAACGGCTCTAAAGAAAAACACAGATAGTAATGTGACGCAAAACGTTCTGAACGTTTTGCCTGAAGCGTTATATGCGAAAGGAAAAACAGAATGAACAAAAATTTGGAATGGTTGCAGACGGTGTGTTCTTACTCGAAGTAGGGTACCGAAGATGGTTTGTCGCTGCAAGGTTCGTTCGCTACCGACCACATGACAACCGCTGGCCTGTTTTTATCGCGGCGAATCAGTTCAGCCATGACTTCTTTGTGATGGTCCAGGTTTTCTTGTTTTAGATTAAAACTGTAAAACGAAACAAAGGAAGGTAATGATGTGATCCCTCTGGGAAACAATCTTTAAATACCAAAACAGGATGGACAACTTGAGGTAACATGATAAGAGTGGCCAGGGGGTAAGGGCATTCAATCAGTTTGAGTGGGGAGGGGTACTGCACAGGATCTCAAGCCCAGACCTTTTTTGTGACCAAAAATATGAATTTTCCAATCCCTGATTATGACTCGAGTAAAAATTGTGTACTATATGGAAGAAAAATTATAACAAAACAATAAATAATAATAATAATAATAATAATAATAATAATAATAATAATAATAATAATAATTATAATTATAGTAATTACTACCTTATGAGGGAAGATTCAGTATCTTTTTTGCTTGATAATGAATGAAAAGTGACAAACGCCAACAGCAAGCCAGCCAGTCACATGTTCCATGTGCTGCTATTGTGTGACTGGAAAAACATGAAAAATGACATCCTGGGAAAACTGTAAACGTGTCACTTTGTATAATTAAATAAAAATTGGTGTCAGCAGTACATTGGTACACATACCCTGTTTATTTACAGTAACAGGGATGACCTGTACAACCTCTTCATTTATTCATTTCCCAGGGGGGTCACTGACACTCTAGGACCCCCTGGGTATGCCCCAGGCACTCTCATTTATAGGCCTATTACTGACTTGCTTTAAATAATTATTTATTTAGCTACAAGAATAATAAGACATAATTACTATTTAATTCCAACTCCAGGACACTCATCAATAACCACAATTCCTTCCTTGTCAGCCATGTCCATGATTTCATCAGCATAGGGGTAGTGACTTGTCCTAAAGCTATTTGCACCAAGCCACTTGAGCAGGCTAAAGTCCTTGGCTATCAGAGCATAATCAAGGCCTTTGCCACGAATCTGGTGACAAAAGAAAAATTTTGGTTATTTGAGAGTCGATTCATTACAACACATAAAATTCAAGCTGCTGCTGTTTGAATTGTCAGTCTCAATGATTTTTTAAATATAATGTCTGAAGTATGAGTTTGCACTTAAAAATTTGTTAGACCACATCCCAAAAGAAAGCCATTTTTCATATATAAAATGGACTGAAAATGGACTGTTCACAGTCCAGCCTCTCCATTTCTCAAATGTCCATGACACCGAACTAAATTGGGCTGTTGTTCTGTTCTATCAATGCCGAAAAATGACTTGACTTGCTTAGCCCATGGGAATGTAGGGCATTGCGGAAAAAAATGAGTGGATTTGAAATTTATAAGTAAAAAAATGCATAAACTTACTTAAAAACTGGCACTGATTTATACATACAACAAAGCACATTATAATCTCTCACATCAGCATCCTCATGTTTTCCAAATCCTTTGAAGTAAAATGGCTTGTTGTTTATGAGGAAATTAGTTCCCTCAACCTTGACAGTTCTTATTCCCACAGGGAGGTAATACACATCTTCCAGCATAAACATGGTAGAACGAGTGATGATCTGTGGGGAAATGATATCTAAAAATGTAACTCTTTGAAAAGCTATTAACAGCTGATAATTCTCCAGGGTCATATTCACAAACCGAAAAATAATTGGGTAGAAAGTACACATATACTGTAACAATTCTCAACTGCAGTTTTGTTTTATGAAGCGAAAATTTGTCATGGCAAGTTACTCAAATCCTTATAAGTCTCTGAGACTGACAGATGCCTCCTTCTAGTTATTGCAAGTACAAATTAGGTAATATATAATGTGAACTGTCCAGGAAGGCACTGTAGCACATAATTTTTGAAGACCAATCATTGGCAACATCTTAATGCAACTGCACATGAGAAGCACCATAGAGCAGTCCACTGGCATCAAGTAACCACCAGGGTGCATCAGACTTTGAACACCAGAACCACATGCAGACCTAAATTAAGATTCTTGATGCCATAATATGTTCTTAATAATGACAGACTACCATAATGTTAGTGACTTGAAAAAGTTTAATTTTAATTTTTAAATAAGTTGGCATTCCAACCTTAAGGTTGTAGAGGTATGCAGGCTGATCACTCATTCCAATTGGCCACCAAAGCATTGGATTCTTAATCGACAGTGTTCCCTCAAAGATATCAGGACCTCCCACTGAGGCCACAACAAATCCTTGGTTATCATGTAACAGATATTCCATGGTGACATCACCCTTTGGAAGCATGGCCATTGAACTAATGGATGACACTGTTGCGACAAATTTTACTTCACCAGTGTTGTCAGAGAAGGATGTTGTTATTGTGATGTCTGAGAGGAAGATTACAGGGGTGGTGTAGAGTTTGACTGGACGATGAATGCCTGCATAGTTGAAGAAGTCAAAGTAGTACTTCTGAATGAAGAATCCAGGGGGATACCTAGAATTAAATCAAAAAAATATTAAAGTATGTATGGATTGGGTGGACAGGTCAGAGCATATCTTTTTCCTGGAATTTTGAGTAGGGGTGTATGGCTCAGGGCTCAACCCCCCCCCCCCACCCCCCCACTATTTCAGACCAAAACAGGAAAAGCTCTAGGGGCATTTAACCCAGCCATCATAGCCCACCCAAACCCCCAGGGTAAAATAGCTATGGGCGTCACTCAAGACATGAGCCCACACGACCCTTTTTTAGACCACATGAGAAGTTAAGGGAGAGAATTTGTTTGGCCATGCAAAAACGGGACTTCTGGGGCGAGATGCTCTGTCAAAAATTAACAAAAAAGGGTATTACTAGAACTGGTAGTCACCATTTTGGCATTGTCCAGCTTGTTGTAATTTTTCACATAAAACCCTCAAAAACCTTTCCTTGTTTTTAGGTCAAAAGGACAGCACTGAAGTATCTCAACAAAGTCTCTTAGGGTACTCCCTGGAGCTGTTGAAAATTTAATGGCACTCACCAGTCTCCCCCTGTGAGGTATTGTATTTCCCCTGGGGGTAGGGTGGTAGGTGTAAGTGTATTATTAATGGCAGCTGTGATTCTGTTTGGTTTATCATAAGATAGAAGAGGGGTGACATCAACTTCAAATGGCAGGTGGCCTCCTGAGTGTCTCATTACTTCTTTACCATTCAGCCACTAATAAAACAAAAGAAAGTTATCTTGACCCTGTCACTTCCAAAGTCAGATATGGAGACGTTTAAGGTGGTTCTAACTCTTGAGTCTGTTGACAAAATCCTTTGGGTTGACCATTCAAATGCATTACCTCTTCAACAGCACTTTCACATTGTACAACTTTTGTTTTTAAATAAGTATTTTACAAAATGAAATTTGGGATTTGTCTAGAATTTTGATTTGATTTTAAGCACTCTTGGGAGTAGAAGGGTTACATTTCAGGTAAGTTAATATCAATTATGTAACAGCTACCTCAAAATTATTTTGAGAGCACTTGTCTTCAGTGTACTCTTATAATAACACCCCCATTCCAGTGGTAATAATGATAAAAAAATCGTAGCAGATCATTTTTGATGGGGAAGAAAACAGCCTTTTTGTGTTTCCCACCACAAAAATAGGGCAATGCTAAATCACAGCATTTACCCCCATACCCAACTCATTACAGTGTATCCTTTAACCCTGTTATGGTCTCCCTGTGCATTTACCATATATAGTAATTACATGCGCACGCATAGATTCAATAAAACGTGTTTGCAGTGAACCGCCTTGTTGTCCGGGTGCGTTCCTAGATCTCTTGTCAATACATGACAAACCCTTTAAGCCCTGATGTGAAAATTCATATTCTCCTAACTGTTCTTTAAACATTTCGTGTGGAACTAGTAAGGAGAATTTGTCTAAATATCAAGACATCCTGTCCTTGGTGATCACTTCCTTTATTCTCATCACTTCAATGTTTGAACAAGTAGTAACAAGGTAAAGAGAAATTTCATTTTCATCACTGTTAGGGCTTAAAGGGTTAAGTTTTCTTAGGGTTTCCAACTGTTTGCATGCTAGTGTCTGTTAGACTCGAGGATAGACAGCGTGGAACAAAGGTTTTTGACCAAAAACACAAATTGCAAGATGATGGCCATGACCCTATAAACCTTGGACCTTTAAGTCAGAAGTCTGATTCACGAAACATTAGAAGTCACAATTGGATACATCAGTTTCTGCATACACATACTCTAAATAAAAATAAAAAATAAAAATAAAATAGTAGAAGACCAATATCTTACCACGATGGTGTTGTAGTTTGTGGCCTCAAATCTAAGAACTACCCTGGTGGTATTACTTTCCCATGACCTGGGTACATAAACCTCCTTGTCATACCACACCCAGCCAATGAAATCCCTTAGTTTTCGGTCTTCGGTGATGTCATTATAACTTGATGGAACAGGCATTGGAATAACATCACCAGACTGCAAAAAATGAATATTAAAATGAAGTCAAGCATAGAGGAATGCCAAACTGTTATTAGAATTTGAAATGGTCCACAGGCTGAAGAAAGTGGGGGTAATACCCCCCCCCCCCTCCACCCTTATAAGTTACATACATGTTATTTGGTATTTGCTGCCCCATTTAAAAGATAATATACTCTATGAGCTGTTTTATACAGTAACAGGGTATCATTTTTGGGGTCCTCTGTCATAACAGGGTGTAATTTTCTTCTTTTTTAGTCTTAAACTGTTTTTGTCTCAAGCAGTATCAGAGGGTGTGGGACCGACTGAGTGACACCACCCTACTAAAGCTTCAATTAACCCTTTAAGCCTCAAGATCATTATAAAAATTCTCCTTACTGGACTTCATAGATTTTATTGATTACTAATCAGGAGAACTTGTTTAAACATCAAGACAATTCATTTTTGGTGATTGCTTGCTAAATTCTCATGACCTATATAAATACATTGATATGAGGAGGTGAAATTTAATGCCAGTCACTACTGGGGCTTTAAGGGTTAAGTATCAACCAGGAATTTTTTCCGCTACTGCTTGGAACTTACTACTAAATCCAATAGAACATCCATTTAACTACGATTTCGTTAACAAAATTCCATAACATTGAAAAATTGAAGAGAAAAAGTATAACCTGTCGAGATCTTAAATATTGGAGGAAGAACTACGGCAATTTAGTCTTGCCCTTTCCTTGGAAGCTTATGGTATAGCTATTACAACATGTTATTTTTGTTTTTAAACATAGCAATTACTAAAAGCAGTCAGACTGACTTTTAAGACCCTTTAAATTAATGACATTGTTTCGAAAAGTTTAAAAGCTATGTAGTTTCAATTCGTCGTGGAAATTAATTAATATTTAATCCTCGAAGGAAGTTAGCTTTCTGCTGAATACCACGTATTCTTTTACAAATATCAGGTACATATAGTTTAAAACATTTCGGGAAAATAAAATGTGAAATGTATCGGATTTGAGTTGGCTTGAATTTTATTAACTTCGCTGGAGATGCCCCTATTTCATTGTTACAAGAATCACGGAACGTTTAATATACCCGTTCGTGTTCGTTTGTTTTCGACTACAGGTTGTATAAAACGCAAATATAAATTAAACGAAATATTTTTAAATGATAAATTTTAGTGAAGACTATTGAATGTTTATTGCCAATACTTCGATTTCCTTCCATTTCAAATTACAATTCGTTCCATCTGATTTGAATAAAAAGAGGATTCCCCGATCACCCTTCTGTTTACGATTGTTGATTTCCGATAATAAGTTTCCGTTTTTCGCTACCCAAGGAAAGCTGAAATCTTGAGGAAAGCCTTTTATAACACTACCCCTTCCTTTCTTAATATACAACTCAACATCAGAAAAAATAAGTTTCTGATCTTAAATAAATGTGAACTTACTTGCCATAATGGTTTAGCAAACCACATCTTCTCGAATCCGCCATTTCTGTTTTCGGACATATCGGCTCGAAAATCCCATAAACCGCTTAAATCTTTCACTTCTCGACGCTCTGTATCCTTAGGAAATAACATCCCTGGTAGAGCAGCCATTATAAGGGAAAAATTCACAGCCGCTAAGATAAAAACTGGTGGTACAAATTTTCGTAGCGACGCCATGTTGCGGCAGTGTGAAGTTGTGGCAAAAAAACCGCGAAAACCAGTTGCTCTCTCGACCTCCCCCTGGGTTATTATTCACTTTGGGAGAGGGAAGTTTAAACTTAGTTAAAGTTATACTATAAAAGGAGAATATATATAAAATACTCTGGGTTGTCGGTAAAATAAAATAGTACTTGGCATTTCGTAATATTTATTTGTTTTTAAAATAAACGTCCTTCTTGACATTTTGACAGAATATGATTCTCCCACCCCCACCCCCACCCCCTGCCACAGTACCTCGTGACAACTCGCGTGACTCGTTGTCGGCATTGTGCAAAACAAAAAGATGGAGTCGTTTGTTGCTTTTCTCGCAGTTCTTTCGTTCCTTTACCTTCTTGCAGCCGCCTCTGGGTCCAAGCTACCGGGCATGTTATTTCCAAGAGATTCCGAAAGCCGCCAAGTCAAGGATTTGAGCGGATTTTGGAACTTCCGTGCAGACATGTCTGCCAACAGGAACGCGGGGTTCGAGCAGAACTGGTTTGCAAAACCACTTTGGCAGGTAGGAACTGCAACAGAATCTGCTACGTGAGAGGTTTTAACACTGAAAACTAACCCAGGATTGAAAAGAGCCTGTGCTTCTTGCACTGGACTCTATCACCATAAGCCAGTAACTGAAAATGAAACTTCTAAGTCCCTGTAAGCGGGTTTCTGCTGACGTGATGTTTAATAACAGACCTTTTCAATTCCATACACCTCTCAGTCTTTGAACGAAGAAACCTTTGTCTTAAGCACCCAATCAAGGAATACCAGGTTCATTAATAACAAAAACTGAGATCTGTATATTATTTCCGTGCCGATACATGACACAAATTTTTCCTGCAGCTTGCAATGCAATGCCAAGATATGCAATTTGAACATATCTTACAACTTGCTATGCAAGATGACTGGCAACTTTAAGTTTGACGGTCTACTTCTTTGCATATGGAGCCAGCTTTTTCTTAGCTTAATGACAGCATTTCAGGCCTGAAAAAGGAGACTTTGGACCACTAGGTTCAATCACCTCTCTCCCCTGAAGTCCCCTAAAAATGGGACTTTGTGTACTGCATTCCATAAAGGGAGCTAAATAAATGGTAGTAACTTCAATATGTCTTTTTAGACAGGTGATGTCATCCCTATGCCTGTGCCATCAAGCTACAATGACATCACACAAGACAGGGCTTTGAGGGACTTCATTGGTTGGGTGTGGTATGACAAGGAGGTTTATGCTCCTAAGGCATGGAAATCGGATTATGTGAGAGTTGTTCTTCGATTTGAGAGTGCTCACTACAACACCATTGTGGTAGGTTTTATGTTTGTTAAAGATTACATGTTGCTGAGCATTTCCAGTCAATAATTATTAAAAGTTAATGTCCTGGTATCATAATATGATAACTCTAACTATCCTAATAAGCCAAAAAAGGTGAAGTTTCCCTCAGTCTACTGGTGACCCACATGGCTAGAGCATAAACTGGTTTCTGTGGCACAAAGCAACCAGGGGTATTATCCTCCCCCCTCCTTCCAAGATGGGATGCTGGACTACCACAGGGGCACCACTTGTGTTTTTGGTAAGTTACTCTTATGGTTCACCAGTACCCATTTTGACATCTGGATATATACAGTGAGAGACAGTGTGCAGGAGTAGAGTTTCTTGATTAAGGAAACAACAAAACAGTGGAGATTAGTGGCCACACCTACTACATGGTGGGGGCCCTGTGGCATAGTGGCCAGCATGTTGGACTTTAGATCTGAAGGTCGGTGGTTTCGACGCCCAATCCCTGCCATCCTGTCATTTCCTTAAAGTGCTACTATGATCAAAATTTCACCCCTTGCAATTTTAGGCGTTTCATAGAGTATCTAACAAAAGATTGAAAATAGCGTTTTCCGTTTTCAAATATCTATTTTAGTTCCGGAGATATTTGAGCTTAAAAAAATTGTAAGTTATGCAAATTAGGGCACTAATGACGTCATCTACTCAATCCAATTTTATGTCAAGTACAAGAATTGAGATATCTCAGTCATTTTTCTGCAGAGTCCAATAAAACTTTGCAGACTAATAGTTCTACAGATGACACACTTACAGTTATAATAAAATTATGTTGCCATGGCAACTAACTCTTTTCCAGTCCCCACCAACTTGTTTTAAATATTTTAGAATTTTTCAGTTCGGAAAAATGAAACCTGGGCAAGACGTCTGCCTAATCCATTCATGTGCTTGCCAGATCACGCATGTAAAGCATCATTGGCAAATATAAAAAAATAATGCCAGAATTGGCCAGAAAAGCCTTTAATATCGGTGGGATCTGGAACCTAGTATGTTGCCATGGTAACCAAATTGCTAAGTCCATATTGTGAAACACAACTAGCAGAGTGCTGCTGCAAAGAATCAGTGACTTCTGATACAAATTGGCTGAGATATCACTTTCTTCATATTTGATCAGAATTTGGTTGAGTCTATGACGTCATCACTTTGCTAATTTGCATATTTTATAAACGTAAATATCTCTGCAAAGAAAAGACATATTGGAAAACAGTAAACGGCATTTTTCTTCTCATATAGAGTTCTTGTTGATATTTTAAAACGGCTACGAAAGGAAAGATGCAGATTTCATCATAGTAGCACTTTAAACAAGAAACTTTACCCCACTTTTTCTCTCCCCACCCAGGTGTATAAAATGGGTACTGGCAACATACTGCTGGGGGTAACCCTGCGATGGACTAGCATCCCATCCAAGGGGGAGTAGCAATACTCTCAGTTGCTTCATACTGCAGAAATTGGGATAAGCTCCGGCTGTTTGGGCCTCTTAGCTCGTGTGCGACTTTACGTTTTGCACCTACTACGTGGTACGGTTTTAAATCTGTGGCAAGACAATACAGTTATTATTAAATACATCATAATTATATGAGGCCCTTTTAGGGGGGGGGGGTACATATGTCCCTAGTCTGAATTTCAAAACCCTTTGTTTCACATATTGAGGAGGAAGCCTTGTTCCTGTCGGTATTTTACTATTGTATTTGCGCTTGTCTTCGTCACTGTCGCAGTTTCAATCCATCTTTGTGTTGTTTGTCGCCATTTTATCTGTCTTATGTCACTGTTACGAGGCAATGTCGCTTGTCGGAATTTACCCTAACACTCGGCACATCGCTGTAATCTCTTTTACAAATCGGACCTTTTAATGTAGAGTATTTTCTGGTTTCAATCATCTTTATGGGCCTTTTAAAACCGGAGTTATGACTTTTTGACGATTGCGAAACAAAAGCGCTACTGACGCGCTCATCAGCGGCTAATGTTTACTAAAAAAATATATCATTCGCTCGCAATACGGTCCCGAGAAATACTTGACGCATCGTGTAATCCATATTATAAATTGTGCCTCTAAATGTGGAGTGTTTTCCTGTTTCAATCATCTTTATAGGGCTTTTAAAACCGGAGTTATGACTTTTTAAAAATTTGCCATGAGGGTTGCAAAACAAAAGCTGACTGATGCGCGGCTAATGTTTACTAAATAAATATCATTCGCTCACGCGTTGACAAGTACACTAGTTTTAATTACGGAACATATTAGAGCTACAACACTTTTGGATACAAGTATAGTAAACAGTAGGGCTTTCTTTGGAGAATAACCAGGTAAGTTTGACACAACAATTACCTAAAATTGGTTCAGTTGATCAATCGAGAGACTGCATATGCACAGCTGCTTTTCACGCACACAACCGCCCCACAGAGATGGTTTATATCGCGTCGAATTTCGAATGCAGCAAAACATTGCCCAGAAGTGCTGGAGAATTGACAGACAAAACAAAAATTCGCTCGAAAAATCGCCGCAAATTATCGCTCGAAAGTTCACTTTGAAAGTTCAAGCATCGCGAATTATCGCACGAACTTTTGCGCGGAATG
This sequence comes from Siderastrea siderea, assembly GCA_964030785.1. Taxonomy (NCBI): domain Eukaryota; kingdom Metazoa; phylum Cnidaria; class Anthozoa; order Scleractinia; family Rhizangiidae; genus Siderastrea; species Siderastrea siderea. The sequence continues at coordinate 7,213,318 of OZ034978.1, read as the reverse complement.
AAACAATAGGTGTCACGAAATTTCGGCGAGTTATTGCCGCAATTTCGCTTCATCGAAAAGCCGGGAAAAGCCAGGAAATTCGTCGAAATTGACTTGCATTACTTTTGCACAATACTGTATATTAGTACCATACAACTAATACCAGCTACAGCAAAAAATTAACACTAGCTAACAAAAATACAATATAGCAGTATTTTACCTCAATAATATAGTTTTCATAATAAAAAGGGTGTTACATTATCGCCATAAATTACAGAACACACAGTTAAAAGAGTTTGATAACAGTGACACGGCTTGAACCACTGACCTTCACAAAGCCCACTTCAGCAAATCTAATACGTGAACTGTTTTTTTTTTTATCCCAACTTGTGATTTTTTTTTTCATGTTTAGTGGCTAAATGGCAAAGAAGTTATGACCCATTCTGGAGGTCATTTACCATTTGAAGCAGATGTCACATCACTGTTATCCTATGGCAAAGTTAACAGAATAACTGCAGCAGTTAACAACACGCTGACACCTTCCACCTTACCACCTGGTGCAATCAAATACTTACAGGGGGATAAGTAAGTAGAACCCAAAAATTTGGGTGGGGGTGTGTGATGCACTCCTTGAAACCCTAACCCTATTTCAGACCAAAATATGTGATTTTCCTGACCCATTTTCAAACCTGACCCAAAATTTGATACCTTATTTCAGACCTACGCAGGAACTGTTTTGGTTTGCATAGACATTTGAGAAGGGCTTCAAATTTCTGATGTTAATCAAAACACACTTCTCACAAAAAGTTGCTTATTCCAAAGACCATACCCAATTCCAGACCAGATAATTTTTTATTGATATACTATTGTCACTAACCTTTATTTCAGAGTCAAAAATATGTACAGAATTTGCAGTTATATAGTCCAGAACAGATTGCACAAACCTTACACTATTTCAGTCCAAAATGGTCAAAATCTGTACCCTCTTTCAGACTGAAACAGCTCGAAAACCATACCTTTTGGGACTGCACATACCTTTCTAGCTCATGTAACAAGGGACTATTCCTCTTCCCGGAAGTAGGTTTGTTTTAAAAAAGTGCAGTGTATACCATGATGTTTGAGTTTTAAACTCAATGTAAGTAGAAAGCTCATGACAAGATTTAGAATTCAGTGTCTTCGGGTGTAATTTGTGGTTTCTTTTTTACCAAATAGAAGATCGATGGTTTCTATTTCATATGAAAAATGTTAATAATGCATGCCTGAGGACTAGAAATGCTCCTAGAAGATACACAGCAGTACACTTCTACACTGGCTCCTCTATAATTACTTGTTCCCTACACCAATGCATATTGTAATGTTAAAAATAGTGCTTTTTCACATTTTATGACACATCCATAGCAGCTGAAATGAAATTCGTGTTTTGTTCTAACAACCATTTTGAATGCATCATGATATAATGAAGCATTGAGAACTGCAAACAACAACAAGAACACCTGTCCATGCATGGGGGGGGGGGGGGGGGGATTGAAGGTACTGTAAGATGGTGTACGATATTGTTTAAAATATTCAGTGGCAGTTTTTATGTGCACCATGGTAAGTTCAGAAAGTCCTCAACATCCCAGACTGTCATAAATTTAGTACTTTGTGTTGTATAAATTGGATCTGGTCAGCAATGTTTCCACCTTGCATTTTGTTTTCAGGTATCCTCCAGGATATTTTGTCATGGAAACTACTTTTGATTTCTTCAACTATGCCGGTATTCACCGTCCCGTCAAACTGTATACCACCCCTGCTGTGCACTTATCTGACATCAATGTGACAACAAACGTCTCTGATCAGGAAGCCATGGTCAACATTGATGCAACAGTGACTTCCAAGATGGCTCCTGCAAATGTTACAATGACCTATGAACTTGTCGACAAGGCTGGCAATGTGGTGGCCTCAGCAGGAGGTCCTGATATGCTCCGGGCGACATTGACAGTGAAAAATCCAATGCTTTGGTGGCCAATAGGAATGAGTGACAAACCTGGATACCTGTACGATTTGAAGGTATGGCATAATGGGGAAGGGTAGGGGGTCCGAACTTCCCAATCCCCTTGTCCTTTAATGCCAGTTCCCACCCTGTTTTGGTTGGTCCCCACCCCTTTATGCTTATGTCGACAACATTATGCAATGCTGGTCAATTTTTTAACTATTAGCCCCACCTCCCACCACCTTGGGAATCATGCTTCCACCCTCTCTTTTTTCCCCTCCCATACAATTCCTGCCCCCTTGTCTCCTGGGTTCAGGACTGCCCTCCCCCCTGGCATCCCGCTCCACATAATAGACCTCATTATAAATGGCAACCACTGTTTTCATCACTCTGAAGAGACAACGGCTAGACAAAGACTGAGACAAAGTCTCACCAAGACCAACAGACAACATAGCAAAACAGAAACGCCATTGGTTTTGCATGCATGGTGTACCTATGTGTGTTTAAATAAGGTTAATTACCGAGGAAGTAAAAAGGTCTCTCTGGCGGAGGACTTCCCATGGACAGATTAAGATTTGTTGTAGGTTATGACACAAACTGCACTGTTCCATAAGGGTTTGACCACTGTTATTTGTACAAATTACTTCCATTTTTTGTTAGGTTACAACTCACTCAGCTTCATCAGCAATTAGGGATGATGTCTACCATCTGCCTGTGGGCATTAGGTCAGTTGAGGTGAAGGGATTACAGTTTCTCATCAACAATGAGCCATTCTACTTCAAAGGCTTTGGCAAGCACGAAGATGCTGATGTAAGTTACATTTTGTAACTAAGTAAAGTAATTAACCCTTTAAATCCCAACATCAGCACAGTGTATGTTCTCCTCACTGTTCGCCATGTTTCTTATGGTACTAGTTAGGACAAGTCCCTTTGACATCAAGGGTTTTCATCTTTGTTGGTTTGTTATGTTCACTGTAGTCAACACAAAATCGATGTGAATTACTTCCTTTATTTACTGTGACTAGCACATTTGATGGCCTTGAGCACAGCACAATCAATGCGTTTGTTACTTACAGGCATACAAACACGGCACAATATTTCGAAGGTTACTTCGTCTAAAATGTCATTTGTTTGTTCTTTCTTCAACTGTACTGACTGCTTTTAAGTCTCTTTTTTTTTTCAAAAAGCAGTCTCTTTTTTGCTAGATTCGTGGCAAAGGTATGGACTATGCTATCATTGCAAAAGACTTCAACCTGATTAAGTGGCTTGGAGCAAATTGTTTCCGCACCAGTCACTACCCATACGCTGATGAAATCATGGACATGGCCGACCAGCAGGGAATTGTTGTCATTGATGAGAGCCCTGGAGTTGGAATTAAACAGTGCGTAGTTATTGAATAAATAACTTTATCAATCAATCAATCAATCAATCAATCAATCAATCAATCAATCAATCTATCATTCAATCATTTAATCAATAAATCAATCAATCAATCAATCAGTCAATCAGAGAATCAGTCAATAAATCAGTCACTCAACCAATCAGTTATAATAATCAATAAATCCGAAGTTTAGCTGACATTCAATAGTCCATTTCCGAATCCCGTACCCTTCAATCCCGTTTCCCGCCCCATTTTTGATTTTCTCCCCCATCCGTGCCCTTTTTGTTGTGTATTTAGTTTGCTATTTTTTCAGCTTTCCGCCTCCTCTTTTCCCTCTTCCCGTACACTCTCGGCCCCCCTTTTCTCGGGGGTTCCCAGGCCTGCCTCCCCCAACATTCAAGGAAAAGCCTTATGCTTAGATACCGAGTTAATCTCTTCCCAGGTGGACCCCTTATGGCCTTGGTGCGACTTACTTAATATGTTTATCTTGTTGTAGAGAAAACTTCAGAGCTGACACTCTTCAGCATCACTTAGAAGTAATGGCTGAATTGGTTCGTCGTGACAAGAATCGTCCCTCAGTGGTCATGTGGTCTGTAGCTAATGAACCAGCATCTAATGCTCCAGCAGCTGAAGCGTACTTCAAGTAAGATTATATGAAACATATTCTTTGAAAGCGCAGGAAAATACGCGCATGCGAATTACAATTGGGCTCGGTCTTACGTTTTCTTCTAATAGCTCTTTTCGACTCTTTAAGTAATCACAAAGCGAAGTGTAGCAAAACCAAAGAAGGTGCGAATTACTTTTGATATCCAATTGAAAGCAGTTTTTAATATGCTTGATGAATTTGGTGAGGACTTATGGAATGACGTTCCACCCATTCACTTAGTTCACGAAAACACTGAAAATGTTTTTAAACATGTTTAAATCAAGCTTTAAGTGAGCTTCAAACCAAGGAAAGGAAATAAGGAGCGTTGCAGGGACAGTAACTTGGGACACTGATGGAGAAGAAAATAACCGGTAGAGAAAGACAAAGATAGGCAAAATAGAAAAGAAAGCAAATAGACAATACATAGCTATACAACAAGGCTTTTCAGAGCATTTTGTGCACAGCCATAACAATGTAAGGCAGGAGGCCCGAAAACTCTCTCTTTTAAAGACCTGACACTAACAGTGATAACGAGGAACATTGAATTCTATCTCACCGTATCTTCCTGCTACATCAGTAACTTGTATTCCTTAATAACTTCTTTGTATGTGATTAATTTTCTGTAAAAGGCAATATGTCTTTCATATTTTTCTAATAATACATAGCTTATAGAACAGCTAAATTTTTTAATGTTTCTTCTTTTTTTGTGTTTGATACTTATGTTTGTACAGATCCGTCATCGAGTTTACCCGCTCTCTGGACCCTTCACGTCCTGTGACATTTGTCAGTTCAGCGCGTGCGGAGACTGACAAAGCGGTAAGTTGTTGCTGCTTTGTAGTTTCTACTTTGTGCAACACGAAGTGTAAAATGTAATCTTTCCGAAATATTTTCGTACGCCAGGGGCACCGGGTGAGTTACGTAAAACTTAAAGCTGGGGGTAACTTCCAACCCAGTCAAAATTTACCATTTTTGACGTCAGGCATCAGGCGGCATTTTTGACGGCGTAAGGTTTTACGTATCCCTTGCGGGGCTTCAGAGTTCCAAAGGAAGAAAGGGCCTCAGGGTTCTGGCAATCACGTGAGTCCAGAGCTTCAAGGAGAGAGTTTCGGAGGTTTTCGTCCAGGAATTAAATGGCTCAACAATTTCAGGCTGATAATCTGAATACCCGTTTCCCCTCTCTTCCGGGAATTTGTTTATATTAATCAGCATTTAACGCGTCCCTATGCTGGGCGCATAGGGGCGAAAAGTGAAGTTAAAAAATCTGGGTGAAGCGTAAATAAAACCATGCACGTTCACACTTGTGAACCGCTTGGTAATTTGAGAGCAATGGATTTTTGAAAACTCTCCGCACAGTCATACCAACGTCTCACTCGTAAGTACTAGCACGGCGTTGTTACATCAATTCACTTCTTTTCTTGTGTTCTCACAGGTGCAGTTTGTTGATGTGATATTGTGTAACCGCTACTATGCCTGGTATTCGGATTATGGACAGACACAACTCATCAGCCGCCAGCTGGAGCTTGAGCTTAGAGCCTGGTATAACAGGTTTCACAAACCAGTTGTACAGTCTGAATACGGAGCTGACACCGTAGCTGGACTTCACGTGGTAAGCTTTATTACAACATTCTTTAGCGTCGTATTTTTGTTTTATGTAAAGTTTTTCCATCGACGGTTGAGCATTTTTTGAACATTAAAGAATACTTTATTTGTTTAACCCTAAAGCCCCAATAGTCACCAGCATCTAATTTCTCCTTTCAATATCAATGCTTTATGAAACATACAGGTCAAAGGAATAAAAGAAATGATAATAAATAATAATAATAATGCAAAGCTTATAAAGCGCTTATCACAACGTCTCTAAGCGCTTTACAATTCGCTTTACAATTATTAACAAAGATGAAACGCCTTGATGATTAAACCAATTCTCTCAAGTAATTCCATAAGGAATGCATGGAGAACAGTCAGGAGAATATGCATGTTGATACAAGAGCTGATAGGGTTAAGAGGAAGTTGGTAGTATATTTGGGGTTAGCCTCGGTCAAAAAGTGAATAACCTTTTTTTTTTCTCGATGCAAAGCGCGAATCTACTCGTTAGTTTTACCGCGTGGAACAGGCAAACGCTGGAGCATTGTTTTGTCGCGTTCATGTTCTCGTTTGTACATCTTCCTGACTGTGTTCTTGGCATTGAATCCTTTCCTTATCTCATCTTCGCAAATTACTCCGGCTTGTAATCTGGAGCGCTGACAATGTGCTTTGTACTTTCGTAGGATCCCCCAGTTATGTTCACTGAAGACTATCAGGTGAGGACCACAAAGAAATATTTTGTATCACAAGTCTGGTGTATCGACTAAGAAACTTCTATATTGACAATCTTATGACGAAACAGACTTGTTTTTCCTATTTCTTTAATAAACATGAATCATCATCGTCATTACCATCATCATCGTCGTCGTTATCGTTATCAAGGGATCCCATCTCGGCTTTTAAGTTTAGCTCTAAAAAGAGATATATTAGGCACTTGCACTTCTCGTTTGCCTAAGCCAATGATCAAAGGTTGTCTGTTATATACCGATCAGAAAATGTTGCGAGCACTGTTCATTGTTGAACATTGTTTCATGATATGTTAAATGTTGAATCAAGAAATTCATCGTGATAGATGGCATATAATTCAGGTCAGGGTTATAGTCTTCCTACCGTGAAAGATGCATAGAAAGGGACAATACAGGAGACTATTACGTCTGGTAACCCTTAGGTGAATTGTACGCCCAGTGGATCGGAATATGAGTGCGATATTGACTACGAGTAAGATTGCAAACTGATTGCGCTTGCTTTGGTCGTCACATCTAGCAACAATCTCGTTGTAAGAGCCTCCTTCTCTAATGATCAGCAAAAGGAAAGAAGGAAAGGTCCATGAAGGTGACTGGCTTGAAATTGCGGTCGTACTCGGTCTCGTAACGTAAACACAACATAATAACATAACATTAACATAATACTATCGTTACCACAAATGCCATTACACAGAACCACTGAAGAAAGCTTCGGGAAACCAATAGCTGCTGGCCATGCGGCTGAATGTAAAAGAATCGAATATCACTATGTTTTTCTTCCTCTTGTTTATTTTTTTTTTATTTTATTTTTTTTTTGCGGTTTATTAGGTGGAAACCATCCAGCAGTATTTTCCAGTGTTTGATAAGCTGAGAAAAGAATTTTTTGTGGGTGAACTAATATGGAACTTTGCAGACTTCATGACCAAACAACGTAAGTTGATACTCCTAAAATAGAACACTCCCCGCACCCCCCTCCTTTTACAATAGCTTTCATTTCAATGTTAACTAGGGTTTCATTCACAGATTGGCAAAAAAGGTAGAACCACATAGTTCAGCATAAGAAACAGTACCACAGGAAAGTACTACTTAATAGCTTTCATTTGAATGGCCACACTTCAGATTTCGTTCAAACTCGAAAGTTACAACCACCTTGTACAGCATAATAAACAGCACCACAGGAAAGTACTGCTCAGTAGCATTCATTTGAATGGTGACACTTTAGGATTTCATCCACAGACTGAAAAGTCAGAACCACCTTGTACAGCATAATAAACAGCACCACAGGAAAGTACTGCTCAGTCGGTAGCTTTCATTTGAATAGTCACACTATAGAATTTCATCCACAAACTCAAAAGTTAGAACCACCTTGTACAGCATGATAAACAGCACCACAGGAAAGTACCGCTCAGTAGCCTTCATTCGAATTGTCACACTTTAGAATTTTACCAACAGACTCAAAAGTTGGAAGTACCGTATCTTCTCGATTAAACGCTGGACCCCTAATAAACGCCGGGTTCAAATAAACGCCGGGTCTACAGGGCCGAGTTTCTAATAAACGCCCCCGGCGTTTGTTCGGGGTGCCGGCGTTTATTTGAGGTCCCGGCGTTTATTCGAGATTGATATATTAAATCAGGATTATGTGTCGTAACTGCATACTAGTTCTCTTTCTACCATTTTATTTGAATTTATACACTGATATTCAAACCTTAACTACCTTTTACAATTGCACTTCTAACTAGAACAGATGAAACAAACGACGCATAAGGTATCGTGTCAATCTCTTTTTCTGCGGACTTTTGCATCAAGAGAGGATCATCTCGAGGGTTTCACTAGCGTTTGTACAGCAATTCCTTAAATTGCTCCATAATTTTGCCTTACTCAGAATTGATGGAACAGGAGCCGCGCCACCACCTTGTTCTAAATTGCTTGGACGGTACGTTTGCTGACGAGCAGTTGCCGAAACACTTCCTCCATGTTTCTCGGAGAAATGTAACGTTGAGAAAAGTTCAATCACTTTTCCTGTCAGTGATGTATTTTTGATAAATGGCTTAACAGATTCAAAGTGAAATTTGGTTCTGAATTCAATAAATCTCCAGTATTGATGATAAATAATGGATGGCTGAAAAAAGCATTTAAGAAATGAACGTCGGGTCCCGAATAAACGCTGGGCTCGAGTAAACGCCGGGTCTACGAGGCCGAGTTTTAAATGAACGCCGCCGGCATTTAATCGAGAAAATACGGTATAATAAACAGTACCACAGGAAAGCACTGCTCAGTAGCTTTCGTTTAAATGGTCACACTTTTGACCTCATCTATATATTGTGGTAAGCACCAGAACATTCAAACTGAGATTATAGCTTTGTGTCTGTTTTCAGAAATAACACGTGTTGTGGGAAACAAGAAAGGAATCCTGACGCGCCAACGGCAGCCAAAAGCCGCTGCCCGTGTTCTGCGCCAGCGATACCTGAACATTACCGTAGGAAGATGTAGCAAAAGTGAAGATTACAAATCGACGATGGGTCATATGGACTCTCATTTGGAAGTCATCGAAATTTAATTTCGCAAATTTCCATAGTGAACTTTTAGAGTTCGTTCTAATAGTGTAAAAACGTCCAGTCAGTGCCTTTAAAAATGGCCGGTTTTGTAAGAATTGCTTGTTCATTGTGGTGTCACTGTACGTAAAAAGTCCGTATCATTGCGAAAGTAGTGGACATGGATGGTTGATTGGGTTTCTTCTTTTAACCCTTTAAGCCCTGATATAAAATGCATATTTTCATTACTGTTCTCCATACATTTCTTATGGAACCAGTAAGGAGAATTTGTCTAAATATCAAGACATCGTATCTTTGGTCATCACTTTCTGTATTCTCATCACTTGATTGTTTGAACGAGAAGTGATAATCCAAAGAGAAGTTTCATGTTCGTCACTGTTAGGGCTTAAAGGGTTAAAAGGAGTGGTGGGGTTCCGCTAACTGCCATTGTATCTCTTCATCAGCTCATTATTATTTGAACTGAAAGGTGTGTCCTCATTCCAGCCCCAAAGTAGGATGTGTCGTGCACTCGCTGCCTTTTCGCTCTTTATGTGTTTCAATCATGCTCAGAATAAACATGTTTCGGTCATGTTACAGATAATGCATCGCCTGATGTGAACTATTTCTTTTTTACTAGTGACCAGTTAAACGTGTTTTGGCCTAGAATCTGAGATGCAGAAAAAGAGCAAATGAGAGGTCACGTGCATTTATACACCAGGCCCCAGTTGTTCAAAAGTTGGATAGCGCTATCCACCGGATAAATCACTATCCAGTGGATAACGCAATTGGTTTCCCTATCACTTATCCACTGGATAGTGATTTATCCGGTGGATAGCGCTATCCAACTTTTGAACAACTGGGGCCTGGGTGGAGAGAGACAATGTGGGGTGAAGTTTCATGCCTAAGGAAACAACACAATGGGAGGGACTGGGGCTGGGACCACCGACCTTCAGATCTGAAGTCCAACGCACTAAACACTACACCACCGCGCCCCCTGTATTTTGAATACGATGTCTAAGTTTCTAAGACAGAAACTGTACCCTTGAAAGGGAAGTGACTGTCCATAGACGCTCAACCCCATTAAAAATGTCATTTCAACGTACTTGAATTGCAGATTTAACCATCCAAACTGATTCCTTTACTCGTTTTGTTTTTGTCCTTTGTTTTGTTTTATTTTGTTAGTTTGTTTGTTCGTTTGTTTGTTGTTCTTTTTTTTTGGGGGGGGGGGGGTGTTTGTTTGTTTTTTTCCTCATTACGATATTTTCTCGCGACGGGCGGTATTTTAACTAACCACCGTAAATTTGACTGGTGAAAACGGCGACCTCTCGGAAGTAACTTGACGTTCTGGACGAAAACCAGTACAACCGGTTGTATATAGCATCAAGAGAGGGATCCTCTCGTGATAGCGTTAATAAACCCTGTGGGCCGGTTATTTAAAGAAAGTTTAGACGAGGGTTAGCTAAACCACGGTCTAAATCGATTTCAATCTGGCATACCCAAATATGCAAGTCTCCTTTACCGCAGTTAATGTTAAGCAGGCATGTAGCACAGACTACAAGAAAGTTTATTTCCTATAAATAACCCCCTCGTAAACAGATGTAGAGGCTTAATTGTTGTCTTAAACCACGGTCTAAGTTAGACTTCGTTTAAATAATCGGCCCTGTGAGTCCCAGTATTAGCAGGTATATTCTTTTCACCGATCTCCATATGCTCCTTATGTTACTCTAAGTGGGAGAGTTTGGTTAGCGATGAGGGCATTCTATCTCTGGTGATCATTTCCTTTATTCACAGGACCTTTATGTTTAACGGCGTAGTGATATTGGAAGGAGAAACTAGACGTTGTACTATTGGTGCTTCAAAGATTTATGTGGACAGAGACCAAAAGTCAAACAGTGATTTGTTCGAAAACCTCTTGCAGGAAAAATTTCTAGGCGTGGTTTCTCATTCGCCACGTTGTTGATCCAATGAACTGGTCCAGGTACTCCTTTTTTCCACCGCCAAAATTAGCCAAGTCAGACAGCTAGTCCGATTAGCAAAGTCCGACAGTAACTCGTTACCGTTGGAATTTGGTGCGAAATTTCTACAAATTTATTGCAGTGTTTGTTTTATCGCAACATTCGAAAGCGAACTCTAAAAATTTACTTCATTGTAATAATAATAATAATTCAGAATGATTATCGCGCATAAGAATACCGGGATTAGACAGCGGTCACTTGATTGACGTGTTCGATTTTCTCCACCAATCACCGCCTTTTCTAAAGCGCGCGCTATGATTTAACAATGGGATCAACTCCGTTGCTAACATAAACACAAGTTCGCACTTTCATAGTCGGTGACTTGCCTTCCGAACAGTCTGCAAAAAATTGTTTTACTGTTTTCACCATGGGATTAGCCTTCAGTCGAAAGTGAGCGACAAAGACCTTTTACGCGAAAAAACAGGTAAGCGGGGTTTGAATATGCATGATTATTTTTCAAAACTTTATGCGTGGAAAATTCTCGCGTTTTGTTCCTAGTTGAAATTTTCGCACGTGAAATGGAACTGAAAAAATCTACGATTTTCGTTTCGCAAAACTTTAAAAACATGTCGAACCAAACGTTTTTAGCCTCCGCGAGGTGTCACAAAACCTGAGAAGTCATTTTGCTCACGCGGTAAGAGTGCAATTTGTATGCAAGAAAAATCTGGATTTGTTTTTACTTTAGCGTGCAAGTTAGCGTCGGGTAGTGATGACATAATTAAAGGACGCCTGCAAGGGATGACGGGTATCCAAGTATCTCCGTAAAAAAGAGTTGTTTTTTTCACAGACAATTTTTTTTTTCATTATATCGTCAAGCGGCTTGTCAAGTGCTAGCAAATGAACGGGCGCAAGGAGGGGGGTGGGTACATAGTGAGCTCCTCGATTACTGATGATCTTGGCCATCGTGACGTCACGACGAGAGAAGCGCGCGACTTTGCTGAGTTTTCATAAATGGCGCTGGCAAACTTGTTGGATGCTCGGTCTACAAACTTATTTTCTGTGCTAGTCCAGCTTTCCCCTGACTGTGCTTGTTTTCTTGTGGAATAGAAATTTAGGATCTCTTTTTCGATATAGGTAAGTGGTTTCCGTATTATACCCTTTAAATCATACTTGGCGATCGCAAAATTATGTGGGAAAGTTGTCATTGTCGGCTTCCGAAAGAATTTGCTTCCGTCTTCTGTGTGTAGAAAGGATAATGCTAAGGGACAAGTAATCGCACTAAGTAAAATTTTTTTTACCACATTTAACCCGTGCAAAATTCACCTTTGCAGAACAACATAAAAATCTAAATCAGCTCGCAAAACATGAATACTAGGTTTTACGCCGGTCCGATACTGTTATTTTAATGAAAACGTTTAGATATATTAGAGCACCATCGGGTTCAGAGGTCTCATACAACTTATTCTCCATATCTCCAGTTTCTTTTGAATTTCCTGTCCAAGCCACAACTTGTTTTAGAAAGAGTTTGACATCTACATGATACAGACGATCGAGATGACCGTTTCGAAAATAAAATGAATCGCCCGTATTTCACTTAATTTTAAAAGATTAATTCATTTTAAAACTGAGAATCATTGCGGTAACTCCAGCTCCTTGTGAACATTTTGACAATCAGTAGCCTGAGGAAATTGGCGTTTAATTTTTGATAGACTGTGGTTTTTTTGTAATTATTCAACAAGAGCTATGTCAGACGTCAGCACAAATTTTGCCGGAAAGCCGGCGCACCAACTGTTTGGCCTTGCCGCGGGAAAATGTTGTCGTCTTTGTCGGTTTCTACGAGATGGTTTAGTGAAAATAAGGAGTTCCTCTGGCCCATTACTAACTTCGTACCCAGCACATGACTTGAAATAAAAATTTCTCTACTCTGGAGCATTTTTCTTTTAAAGATAATAGCTTTCTTTTTACGAGTGAACATACTACGTAGTCAACTTAAAAAAAAAATGCCTTTAGACCCACTGATCATTTTTTAGCGCATGTAAAACGATTCATTTTAATGGCCATTCGCAAGTTTTTAATCATATCAAGTTCTTATTTTTCTCCCAGGGTCACGCATCATTGAGTCTTTCTCATTTACTCTTAAGGTGATTCCACTGAAAAAGAAGTTGTAACGAGAATTTGTTGAGACTTTGCACAGTTATTAATTACACCTAGTACATCGAAAAAATAAAATAAAAAGAGGGGGTCACCGTGTCTGATTTCACGCTACAGGGCTGTAGTATATAGGTACCTTGCTAGCTATCGACAACAATAAAGCCTTTCCTTGTACCAGAGACACCCACTACTTTAAGAAAGTTATCACTAGCAATAAAATATAAGCATTTTTCTTGTGATAGCAGAACAATGTTACAGTTAAAGGCCTTAAAGTTGCCTCAAAAATAAAAGTAATGAAATAATAAGCAAATCGAGCACATGCACGCTTCCAGTGAAATGCCTAAAATCAGATTGTAATAATGAATTAATCAGAATATTTGAAAATTGAATAATGAAAAATTCTTAAAATTTGGATATATCATGCAGAGTCGTGTTTTCTTCAAATAAATGGAATAAAAAGGAGGGGTCACCGAGTTCGTTTTGGAGAAAACGACAACTCATTTCTCTCAACAGCTCAGTTTTCATAGAAAACCTACCAAGTTTCGAACGCGCGCGCGCTCGTGCGCGCGCTAATCACGCAAAAATTGATGCGCAGAAAGGATGCGCAATGCAATTGAATGGAATCACCTTAAACAAGCATGGTGACCTATCTTTTTTCCCACATATTTTTGACCTACCAATCATCCTCTTTTTCTTCAAAGAGTTAGAAAAAAAAACACATGTTCGAAAAAAAAATTATTACTAGAAACGCGTTACTCACGGAGATGAAATCACGACCTCGAGAACACGCACGTGAGGAAGGTTTTAAGGACGTTCGCGCGAAAAACTTCTACAATACAGATTTTTTTTATACTTTGGCTACAGTCAGATAATGAGTTACCTATTTCAGAAATGGAAAAAAATTGGGGGGTCACCGACTTCGTTTTCGAAATAAAGCTCGTCAAAAACTACCCCAATTTTGACAAATCGGCCCTCGTAACTCGACATGGCCTCAGTGCTTGTTAGGTTAAAAATGTTTAAAATGATTAGCTGTAGACCCACTTTCTTAGTCAAATTTTACTTAAGTGGGTCTGTTAAGTAAATAATTTGAACCGGTGTCATCCTTTTAGTTAAATTCAACCTCTAAGATCGACTTTAACGAACACCGTGCAGCTTCAATAATAGTAGAATTCGATGATGCGAGGGCAGAAAAGTTGAAAAAAATTAAACTTCTACAATACAGATTTTCTTTAATTTTTCACAAAACGTAGATAATGGACAAAGAAAGTGATCTATCAAAAGAAAATATGGGGTCACCGAACATTTAAGAGAGTTAAACCCGTGCATAGATATTAAAGTGCCCACTAGCGCTATATATCACCACATTTCTTCAACAGCGCGCGCGCTCAATGCATGACGTGGCATGACATCACGAAGTGAATTGCGTGCGCAGTAAGGATGCGCAGAAACAATTGGCGCGAACGTCCTTAAGTCAACTTCGTCTGATGCTTCGAGCACCTGCCATAAAACATCTAGTAAACTGATCCTTGCTATCGATACATTACATCTAGTACATTGTTTTAAGATTTGCTTCAATTATGTGCTTCCTGTTCCTGCGGAAAGCAGTGTAAACTGATCAAATAAACATGTGTTTGTTAGACGAAATTGCGTGGAATTATGGGGTAACTTGAGACGATGATATCTCGTAAACGGACACGGGGACCTATTCTTTCTATTTTATATTTCAAAACATTGCACGATAGATAACAACTTGTGAAAGTTTTACAAAAATCGTATGTTAAATTTCATTTTGGGGGAATGACCTTAACTTCCAGACTTCAAATTCCTGTGACGTCACGATGGCCTTGATCATCCACCGCGCAATTCCTATTAGTCCAGTTCTGGCCCCTCTCTCTCTGTCACGCAACAGAGAGAGAGGGGCCAGAACTGGACTAAATTCCTATAGAAGCAATTGACAAGTCCCCCCCCCCCCCGGCTGGGGGCGCGCAAAAACGATCGTCTGCCACGCGGGCTCTAGGGAACAGTTCTTGCTGACGCACTCGCAGTGTGTGAATTCTCTTGATGGCTTTCCTTTGTTTCATGCATTAGTATTTCAAGAAACACGAACAAATATGAAAAGTTTTTACATGTTTCTAAAGAAACATGAACTTATGTTAATCGTGCGCGTCCGTTGTGTATCATTTTTTTCAACACGTTCGAATTACATAAGATGCATCATAAATTGCGGACTATCGTTTGCAGATAAATAGTGTAACGCTTAATTTTGGAGTGCTCCCGCTGGTCCAAATCGATCACGTGACGCGATAGTGTGTCCCCTCAACGGGCGTCTATCAGTGTACACTGTACAGTGCCCGTTTTTGGCAATTTCGCTCAAAATTTAGCATTAAACAATAAAAACGATTGAGTCCTTCTGTCTCATACTCAATCTGTGATAGGTTCCCTCGGAAATTTGATGTTCAAACTTCATAGAAGCCCTTGAACTACGTTCTCGGGCTAGTATTTGTTGTGAAGATCAAATTTCCTCGGGCAACCTATTACACCATAGTGCCTTCGACAGAAGAACTCTATTGTTCAAATAGAGGGGGGCTACTTGTAGACCTCGCGTAGTCGTGTTACGTCACTCGCACATCGGCCTTCTCGGGCTAAAACAACTGCTTCCATTTGTTTCATGTATTTGTTTCGAGTTCTGATTGCTTCTGTTATAACGGACCAAAGTACTACACTCAATTAAGAGCCCCTCTATTCCAAAACCTGACTTGCATTTCTTGAAATAATTACAGGTATAAGTTTAGGTATAAGTAGGTATAGAGCGCTTTTCAAATGAGTGTCGTAAAACCAAAACCAAAGTAATTACCCCAACCAATCACAACAAACACAAATTATCCAATGAACCAATCAGAACTCGAAGCAAATACATGTAACCGGCGCCAAGCGCGGGAAAACGCGTGCGAGCAAGTTGTGATTGGTTTGAGTTTTACTTCTGATTGGTCGAAAAAATGGAGGGGGATTTTTTAACCAATCACAGAGTGAAGTAAAGCAAAACCAGAGCAAAACGCGAATTACTTTCGACACTCAATTGAAAACCGCTCTAAGTGTATATAGGTATTACTGTATAGGTATACTGAAGTAGGCGATGATCTTAAACCAATGACTGATATTTCTCTTTTCTGTTTTTTCTTTTCTTTTCTCTATAGCTTTCAAGAGGGATATTGTCAAAACTTGTGACTTCTCCCTATCGCCAAATAAAACGCCAGCAACATTTCGATAACCGGGAGGGAAAGATGACAAACCTATATGAAAATCTGCCCCAATTCTCAACTCTGTCTTTCATGGCTGGAGAGAAACTCTCATCTATAGGTAAAGCTAATAACATTGGGTATTCATAAGAGTCATGTCTTCTGTTCGTTTTGAAAGTAAAGACAACGTACTGTTATCTTTTCACTCCAAGAACACCTAAGAACTTACCAGTAACGTACAAAAGTACCCCCTCCTCCTCCCCCCCAAAAAAGAAGTTGCAATGTTGTTCAGTGTTGACGATTGTTCGTACGTTCTAGAACGTGTCTCAAAAAGACGTCGTCTTCCGTTTCATTGCAAGTCGCAGGAAAAATTGCCTTGTGTAACAAGGCCTTAAAACTGACAGAATGTTTTTGTATTGCAGCCATTCCGGCAAAAATTCTATTAGACATGCTAGTTGAAGCCGTAAACCGGCATTTTTTTTCATTTTTTTTTTTCATTAAGTAAAGGCCTCTAAATTGCAGAAGTATATATTTCTTCCATGAATGCAAAAGTAAAACGGACATATTTTTTTCCTAAAGAAGTCATTCCTGCAGAAGTTCCCCTCCATTATGGTTTACCTTCATCGACAGGAACATTTGCGAGAATTTTAAACAAATTACACCATTACATCTAACTTTCTGAGCTATCTACACGGTTATCTCGGAATTCCCGAAACGTCTGCTACAAAGACCAGATCTCTTAGCATAAGACATAAATTTACAGAAGAAAATGTGACCTTTCAGCTATCTTCCTCGTTAAATATCGATCTTTGCAAAATAAAAACTAGGGAATACTATTGGCTCTACATCAATGCAGCTACAGTAAAAGGCTAAGGGCTAAAAAAAAATGGAGAAAAAATGTTAAATGTAGAGAATGTGACGAAAAAGTACGTTGCAATTTGCATGAAACTGTTTTTCAGTTGAAACGTTGCGAGATACGTTAAAGTGTGTAACATGCATGTATTCTGATCGTCTCTCGAAAAGCTGTTGTCTTCCGTTTCATTTGCAAGTGGCAGGAAAAATTGCCTTGTGTATCAACGCTTAACTGACAGAATTTTTTTATCGCAGCCATTCCCGCACAAAATGTTCCAATTGATCAAGGTAAACCATTTTTTCTCTCTTTTTTTCGGTTTAAGAGAATGCCTCTAAACTTGCAGAAGTATATACTTCTTCCATGAAAGCAAAAGTAAAACGGACATATTGTTTTCCTCAGTATTGCAGTCATTCCCGCAGAAGTTCTCCTTCATGATGATTTACCTTCATCTAAGGGAATTTCTGCGGGACTGATTTCAAACAAAATTCACCATTACATCGACCTTTCTGAGCTATCTACAGGTTATCTCGGCAATTCCGAAACATCTACTACAAAAATCCAGATCTGTTAGCATAAGACATAGATTTCCCGAAGAAAATGGGTCCTTTCAGCTTCTTACTGGTTAAATATTGATCTTTGCAAATGAAATTCAGAGACTACTTTTGCGCTGTACATTAATGCAGCCACAGTTAAAGCCTCAGGGCTAACAAAATGGGGAAAAGAGTTCAAGGTAGAAAATATAAAATGGAAGTCTAAATTTGACCTTATAGGGAAAGTATGCTGAGAGAACAAGCTAATAGAGTTTGAATTCAAACTGATCACAGATTAAGAAAATGTAAATAAGTGCTTGTACTGTAAAGAACATGACTCGATTACCCATATCTTTGTTAACTCTCCTTTCTCTCAAATATTTTTCAGTGGAGTTTTATGAGGAATATCGCTGACCTTTTTCTCCAAATCCACTAGAAAAATTTTTCGGGATGACATCAAGCTCAGTTTAAAATACTGCTTACATTTTGCACTACTACTTGTACTATCAGAAATTGCACTCTGAGCCCTACAAACTAGAACAGTTTATTCCTATTCTGGAAAAAATCCACGCATTAAGAAGTACGATAGTGTGAAGATGTTTCAACCTCCCTTTTCTCAATTCTTTATCTCAATACTGCTGTATGTATTCCAGCTTTTGATGTAATTAATCAAAACATTCGTTGCGCTCGTTTATTCTTTATTTCCCGTTCCTTTCCTTTTAGTATAACTTGTTTAAGGCTTTTTATGCTATTCAGTGTAACCGTTAGCTATTCACTGCAATTTCGCTGTAGTTTTTGTTTTTCTAAATAAAGTTCATTGCATGAAAAAAACAAAGCCTCTAAAATCATGTCAAATTGCAAAAGTGCATATTTCTTTCATGAAACCAATTAAAAGTTATACTGACATAATATTTTCTTATTGCAGCCCTTCCTGAAATTCCCAAGCTTTCTCTCCCTGCCTTACCTGCATTCCTTCATTATGAAGGTAAACACAGCTCACGTTTATTATAATTTTTTCTCTCCTTGTGAAAGCGCATTTGTTTTCTAAAGGGTTATCTTTTATTGGTTTCGTTTGCTTCATTAGGATTCCACGACCGTGGCTATCACATATTTGAAATCACCTCTATTGGGTACGAAGAGAGCGAAGCAAACATTCTGTAAGTTAAAAAAATGTCTAGCTATTGCTATTCCAAAACTGAAGGGAATGGGAAAGAAATTTATTTATTTGCGTATTTATATATACACCTAATTGCAATAACGTTATCATATAAAAATGAAAAAAAAGGGAAAACAAAATAGCCAAATAGGAATAAATTAGGTACGCTAATTACATTCAGGAAATTGCTCAGACGAAGGTTAAAGCTCAAAAGGTTTTTTAGGTGACCAATTTAACTTGTTTCAACACATTTGACATTAAATTGAAGTATCACACCGTCGTCCATAATTGCTTCGAGAATTATAAAAGAGATAAAGAAATAATTTTCATGGCTAATTAATTCCTATTTGGCTTTTTTCTTTATTATTTTTTTCCATTTTTGTATGACAATGTTATTGCAATTAGGTGTATATTTATTTATTTAGTTCGTTAGTTAGTTATTCAGTTTTTCAATTATTTATTTATTATTAAAATATTTATATATATTCATTTTCATTTCTTCATTTATTCGTTTATTTATTAAATCATTTATTAATTATTTATTTATCTATTTGTTTATTTATCTAACTCTTTCTCTTACAGTGCTATCCTAAATGCCATAGGTGAGATCATAGGCGAGGAACAAGTATTATTAATCTACCGAAACACCGCAGGAAAAACTGCTTATTTCCCACACACAAGTGCATGTGGGGAGAGCCTTATTAACAGCTTATCCCCCGGTAAGTATGCACACAATAATATTGCAGTAGGCCTGTGTTTTCATGGTTAAGTTCCGGTGGGGGGATACTCCGGTCAATTCAGAATAGGTGTGTGACCGTATTAAAGCATAGAAAATCGAAAATTGATACTTTTTCCGGCCCAAACGCGAAAAATGACATCTAACTCAAGAAAAAAACGGTAATTAAGGATTGTGTAAACAAGTCGTTTTTAACTCGTGAAGACGCGTAGCTTTGAAACGTTTAAGTGTTTGATTATTTTTTTCTCTGTAACATGAGAAGTTTAGCATAAAGCATACAATAATAATGTACAAAAACTAAGGAAAATTATCACACTGGGATCCCAATTCCGAAAAGGGGCAAAATGGAAACCCAATTTTAGGACTGAGAATCTCAAAAACCATACCCTACTGCGCGGAACATGCCTATATAACTTATATATGGTTGTACCCCACCCCGGGGGGGGGGGGGAGGGGAAGGGTAAAGTACCTGTGCAGTCTAACGATTTCAATTCAATAAGCCGAGTGTGGCTTTCACAGTTAACTTTTTTATTTGCATTATAATGTATTTTAACGGGACTGTGAGGTAATTTCGGGCAAAAACTGTAAAATTGCCCGAAATATCCTCACATCCACGTTCAAATACATTGTAATGCAAATTAGAAAACGTACAAAGGGTTATTCCCTACTTAAATAACGAGTAAAGGGCTGGAAACGATTTTAAAAATCAGGCAGGGAAGCCTTTTCAGGAACTGGGCGTAAAATTAAACTTTATTCACTCCGCAAAACTCATCACTCAAGTTCTTTTTAAGCTGTATTATGGTTAAAGGAAAAATTCGTATCCTTCAAATTCACGATCATTTAATGACTCAAATTTAGCGCCCTTCCAAAATTGTGACAACAAATTGTGGTCGATTTCTTTGTATATCGTCTTCCAACTTAAACGATATTTCTCATAGATTTGGTGATCAACTTCTGCGTATAGTGTTTCTGAATCCTTCTCGGTTTGTTAAATATTCGTTGGAAAAAGAGAATCCTTTGTTTAGGTGAGTATTGCAAGCGAACCTCAATTTGTTCGTCGCCTTATGCTACCGTCATTCTTACCATGTCGACAGTAAGATAACGCAAAGATATTAGGTGTGGTTGCACACACCGGTACGGTGAATGGCATTTCCCATGGTAGCTCATCCCGCGGTGCATCACATTTGGGTTTCAGTATACCGTGTTACCAGCGGTCACACGTGAGTTGTGATTTGCCAAGGTAAAAATGTGTTGATGTTAAACCGAGTATCGTGATTGGCTCCTGTACCTTGGGCATCAAAACACCATTGCAACTTACCACGTTAAATATCATGGGCGCTTCGTGTGATCTTTTTGATGTATCCATGGATATTTAACACGGGAAATGTACCTGTGGAAATGTCGGTCACACTCGCTAAATGCAGTTTCCCGTGGTGAAAGGGTCTTTTACCACGGTAAAAGTGCCCCGTGTAACCGCACCTATTGCCGTGGACCTGATTCTTGTCGATAACACCTCCGGCCGGTTAATACTCCAAATTACAGCGCATTTTTATGGCTGGCGAGCCAGTTTTGAATTTCTCACCCAGATCAATCCACAATCAGCGAGACGTTCATTCCGATGGCTAAAAGTTCCAACTTTCTGATCTCAACTGACAGGGCGGTAAAGGGGGGTCCCATTCACGAATCACGAGCCCATTTTCATTCAAATCACGCATCACGTATGTTTTTTGAAACATTTCACGAATCAAGTATTATACATACAAGATTGCAAAAAACTTATCCCTAATTGACTAATTAATTTGCTTTGCCTTAAGTTTTCAATACACAGTCTTTTAGCGGAGCTACGAGTATGGAAAAAGGGCCTCAAACGCATGAAATGAGTCAAGAGAAGGCGTTCTTCACACAAAATCATTCTTTTAAGTGTCCTTTAAGAACGCGAACGAGGAGTCTCTCTTAGTGATTAAAGTCCTGAATGTCGAATCACGGATCACGGCAATATTTGAGCTGCTTTCACGAAGCCTGCGTGCAGACGTCTCCTATTTCACGTGTCACACGCTAACTTTTGCTCATATCACGCGTCAAGCATAACGCCATGTGCCACCCTGAACTGAGAGAAAATGAACAGATAAATTTGAGACCGACCAGCAAGTCATATCAGTCCAGAGGTTAACAACAGCCTCCCGTTTTAAGGGGCTGCGTCACTAATTTCTAGAATTACTTTAAAAAGAGGGAAACACAACACACATTGGAATCACATGAACCCAGATATGATGGTTCAGATTTTTTCTATTAATTTTCTAAAACTGCAAATAATTATAAGTTCTTTGTTTACGGATGGCAAGGATGGAAATGAATTGCAGCCAAATAGCTAAGGCTAATTCGATATATTCGTCTTGGTTTTCTAGCGCATTTTGGGCACGAGAAAAGTGCTTTGTTTTAATTTTGGCACGGAGTACACACACACAAATTCCAATGACGTAGCCTTTTAACCCTTGGGCGTACAACGGGGCCACTCCCTCCCCCATAAGGTTTTCTTGAATTTTTCTAACAGGAATTATCATCTACACCTGCCGTTTTCAGTAGCTGTGTGCATATACCTTAGACACAGTTTGGTAGGAATCGGTTGCTATGGCCACGATATATCACGTCATAAGTGGCAGGTGTCTAGCCATTTTTGAAGAAAAATGCCTGTTTCTTAATTTACCCTTTGTTAGATGAAAAAAGCACAAAATGTTGACAAAAAGTAGCTAAATGCTTAATTACGTCATATTTGACATGTCCAGCATCAAACATTTTCAATTTCTTTCGTTTTTTGACCATTTCTAATTTTGGGTGAAATTCAAGATGGCGGCCAATATGGCGGCCACCTTGGATGACGTCACCTCATCTTGTAGAGTACACAGGCTTGCTACTGAAGGTAAAATCTTTCCGAAATATTGCAACATAACGAAAACCCAAGGGTGTTCCATCAACCCCCACCCCCCCCCCCCCCCCTTGTACCATGGTGGGAGTGTGACTTTGTTTGTATGTCCGAAGGTTAACACAACAACTCAGTAGCCACTAAGCAATATATACATTTTTTTTTCAGCGCTGAATCATTAGAAAAGTTGAAGTTCGTTGAAGATATCATGGAATTTGGACGACTTACCGGTAACGATAGTTTACAATCTCAGTTTAAATGTTAATATCAAGAACTTCGCTAATTCTAACAAACATATTCCCGACTGACAAAAGCTGCGTTCTCAATAGCGCTGAAACACATTTTAGGCCAAGTTTTTAACTCCATTTTTCTCGTCAAGTGCCCATTCAAACATGTGCCTAGTATAAGGAACACGCCAAAAAACTCTACACTTAAACCGAAAACTGTAGCGAGAACTTGCTTTTGCATTTTTTTTTTCTTTTTGTGTCTTATCTGGTAGCACGCTAACAAAAATTGTACAATCTTCGGTAGGAAATCTGAGGGTGGTTTTCGTGCACCGCCTGGTGCTAATACTTTATGTGGTAAGGGACCCTTCATTATTTTGAGGGGGAGGGCTGGTGCAAATAGGGGGACGGTCAATGATTTTTATCCGGGGAAAAGAGTGGGGGCACATAAATTTATGCACGCATATTACGGAGCTTTGTTATACAAAGCTCTGTACAAAGCAAAGGGGGTGAGGGGTGGGTCAGCAAAAAATGTGCTTCACAAAGAAGAGGGTCAGGAGAATTTGAACATGGCCTCCGTCCATTTGCACCAGCCCCCCCCCCCCCCCCCCCCGTACAAATAATAATAACCTGTCCCTAAAGAAATGATTGTTTCATTTGTCATCAGACTTAACAGTTTTGGCTTAGTGTGAACGCAGTATAAATCTCAAGTTTGCAACAATACTTGTTCAGATCAAATTCCTTGTTTTGCATTTAAGCGCATTCTTTTCATTTTTCCAAGCCAACAACAAGTGAGAATTTGATACAAAGAAAGATCACGTGACATAATCGACCTTTTACATCGCGATTTTTCCACGTCCCTCAACGATGCATGAGGGTTTCATAACAGCGTTATATCACCGATCCCATTTATTTTTTATTTGTTAGAGGATTTCCTGAGGAAATCAAAGCCAGATATTAATTTAATGTATTTAAAGTCAGCCTATTTTTCTCCTGTAAAGAACACTATTTTACTTATTTTAGACTTAATTCTGTCTTACCAACTGAGTTTCATAAAATTTACTTTATTCCTTTTCGCCATAAAAAACCGTATTTCCACGAATAATGTTATATCTTCTATTGCAAAGTAATTTAATTTTTGTAATTTTTCCGTACGTAAGGGCTCGAGTAATTGTTCCCCTTTCGTTGACTTTTCAAAATAACAGCCTCTAACGCATTGAAATTTTTACCTTAAATGATTAATTCTCTTGTATTAGTACATTGTCTGTGATCTTCCGGATGAGTGTAGTCCGGAGAGGGTTTTTGGTGACACGACAACCTGTGCGGAAGTCATCACCGGAATCACGTGAATAGTGTACCGGTCTCCGTTTATTGACCCAATTGGTCAATTCAATCGCGATGTTATTGGTCGTTTGTCTGTAAAGCGATGATGATATTGGCTGAGACGTGGACACTCTAAAATGTGAGTGGTGCGTTTCAAACCGTCTTTTGGTAATGTAATATCTGTCCCTGTATTGTTGCTCAAATTTTTTAATTTCGTTCAGCCAGTTAATTGTTACTCTTGTTGATTTTTTCAATGATTCATTTGAAAGGCGCATGTAGCTGTTGGCTTTGGCACAAAACGGATGCTAACTGAGAGAGGAATATTTTTTCTGTCCCTTAGACGACGCACAAAGTCAGAAACTCCCGGAGTTTCTGAGATTTGCGTCGTCTACGGGTCAGGACACGCGACAGACGCTAAAGACAGGAATTCGAGGAATTCCAACATACTTAAAACCACAAACGACACACGACGGACGTTAACTGGGACGGAAATACTTTTCCTGTCCCCAAGACGATAGATGCATGACACACTTTAACTGGGAGGGGAATATTTTTCCTGTCCCTAAGACGATAGACGCACGACAGACGTTAACTAGGGAAAGGAAAAATATTCCCGTCCCTGTTAACGTCTGTCGTGCGCCTGTCCCTAAGACGATAGACGCACGACAGACGTTAACTGGGACAGGAATATTTTTCCTGTCCCTAAGACGATAGACGCACGACAGACGTTAACTAGGGAAAAGACAAATATTCCCGTCCCTGTTAACGCCTGTCGTGCGCCTGTCCCTAAGACGATAGACTCACGACAGACGATAACTGGGACGGGAATATTTTTCCTGTCCTTAAGACGATAGACTCACAACAGACGTTAACTGGGAAGGGAAAATTTTTCCTGTCCCTAAGACAATAGGTGCACGACAGACCTTAACTGGGACGGGAATATTTTTCCTGTCCATAAGACGATAGACACACGACAGACATTAACTGGGAAGGGAATATTTTTCCTGTCCCTTGTAAAATTCCTTGGAAATGGTATTAATCAACTGTAATTCTATTGAAGTAGAGAAACAAAATTACGTTGTACGATAGACGCACGACAGACGTTAACGGGGACAGGAATATTTTTCCTGTTCCTGAAGACGATAGATGCACGACAGACGTTAACTGGGACGGGATATTTTTCCTGTCCCTAATACGATAGATGCACGACAGACGTTAACTGGGACGGGAAAATTTTTCCTGTCCCTAAGACGATAGACACACCAAAGACGTTAACTAGGGAAAGGAAAAATATTCCCGTCCCTGTTAACGTCTGTCGTGCGCCTGTCCCTAAGACGATAGACTCATGACAGACGTTAACTGCGACAGCAATATTTTCCTTCCCTAAGAAGCCAGACGCACGACAGACGTTAACTGGGACGGGAATATTTTTCCTGCCCCTAAGACGATAGACGCACGACAGACGTTAGCTAGGGAAAGGAAAAATATTCCCGTCCCTGTTAACGTCTGTCGTGCGCCTGTCCCTCAGACGATAGACGCACGACAGACGTTAACTGGAACGGGAATATTTTTCCCTGTCCCTAAGACAATAGGCGCACGACAGACGTTAACTTGGACGGGAATATTTTTCCTGTATCTTGTAAAATTCCTTGGAAATGGTATTAATCGACTGTAATTCTATTCAAGTAGAGAAACAAAATTACGTTGTACGATAGACGCACGACAGACGTTAACTAGGGAAAGGAAAAATATTCCCGTGCCTGTTAACGTCTGTCGTGCGCCTGTCCCTAAGACGATAGACGCACGACAGACGTTAACTGCGACAGCAATGTTTTCCTTTCCCTAAGAAGCCAGAAGCACGACAGACGTTAACTGGGACGGGAATATTTTTCCTGTCCCTAAGACGATAGAGGCACGACAGACGTTGGCTGGGACAGGAATATTTTCCCTGTCCCTAAGACGATAGACTCGCAAAAGACGTTAACTGGGACAAGAATATTTTTCCTGTCCCTAAAACAATAGGCGCACAACAGAGTGTAACTGGGACGGGAATATGTTTCCTGTCCGTAAGACGATAGACACACGACAGACATTAACTGGGAAGGGAATATTTTTCCTGTCCCTTGCAAAATTCCTTGGAAATGGTATTAATCGACTGTAATTCTATTGAAGTAGAGAAACAAAATTACGTTGTACGATAGACGCACCACAGACGTTAACTGGGACAGGAATATTTTTCCTGTCCCTAAGACGATAGCTGCACAACAGACGTTAACTGGGACGGGAATATTTTTCCTGTCCCTAATACGATAGATGCACGACAGACGTTAACTGGGACGGGAATATTTTTCCTGTCCCTAAGACAATAGACGCACGATACACTTTAACTGGGACGGGAATATTTTTCCTGTCCCTAAGACGATAGACACACGACAGACGTTAACTAGGGAAAGGAAAAATATTCCCGTCCCTGTTAACGTCTGTCGTGCGCCTGTCCCTAAGACGATAGACTCACGACAGACGTTAACTGCGACAGCAATATTTTCCTTCCCTAAGAAGCCAGACGCACGACAGACGTTAACTGGGATGGAAATATTTTTCCT
The DNA here is from genome assembly GCA_964030785.1 of Siderastrea siderea. Taxonomy (NCBI): domain Eukaryota; kingdom Metazoa; phylum Cnidaria; class Anthozoa; order Scleractinia; family Rhizangiidae; genus Siderastrea; species Siderastrea siderea. The sequence goes on along the minus strand of OZ034978.1, from coordinate 7,186,796 downwards.
GCCCCTAAGACGATAGACGCACGCCAGACGTTAACTAGGGAAAGGAAAAATATTCCCGTCCCTGTTAACGTCTGTCGTGCGCCTGTCCCTCAGACGATAGACGCACGACAGACGTTAACTGGAACGGGAATATTTTTCCCTGTCCCTAAGACAATAGGCGCACGACAGACGTTAACTGGGACGGGAATATTTTTCCTGTCCCTAAGACGATAGAGGCCCGACAGACGTTGGCTGCAACGGGAATATTTTTCCTGTCCCTAAGACGATAGACTCGCAACAGACGTTAACTGGGGCAAGAATATTTTTCCTGTCCCTAAGACCATAGGCGCACAACAGAGGTTAACTGGGACGGGAATATTTTTCCTGTCCGTAAGACGATAGACACACGACAGACATTAACTGGGAAGGGAATATTTTTCCTGTCCCTTGCAAAATTCCTTGGAAATGGTATTAATCAACTGTAATTCTATTGAAGTAGAGAAACAAAATTACGTTGTACGATAGACGTACCACAGACGTTAACTGGGAAGGAATATTTTTCCTGTCCCTTAGACGATGGACGCACGACACACTTTAACTGGGACGGGAATATATTTCCTGCCCCTAAGACGATAGACACACGACAGACGTTAACTGGGACGGGAATATTTTTCCTGTCCCTAAGACGATAGACGCACGACAGACGTTAACTGGGAAGGAATATTTTTCCTGTCCCTAAGACGATAGACGCACGGCACACTTTAACTGGGACGGGAATATATTTCCTGCCCCTAAGACGATAGACACACGACAGACGTTAACTGGGACGGGAATATTTTTCCTGTCCCTAAGACGATAGATGCACGACAGTCGTTAACTGGGACGGGAATATTTTTCCTGTCCCTAATACGATAGATGCACGACAGACTTTAACTGGGACGGGAATATTTTTCCTGTCCCTAAGACGATAGACGCACGACACACTTTAACCGGGACGGGAATATTTTTCCTGTCCCTAAGACGATAGACGCACGACAGACGTTAACTAGGGAAAGGAAAAATATTCCCGTCCCTGTTAACGTCTGTCGTGCGCTTGTCCCTAAGACGAGAGACGCACGACAGACGTTAACTGGGACGGGAATATTTTTCCTGTCCCTAAGACAATAGGCGCACGACAGACGTTAACTGGGACGGGAGTATTTTTCCTGTCACTAAGACGATAGACACACGACAGACATTAACTGGGAAGGGAATATTTTTCCTGTCCCTTGTAAAATTCCTTGGAAATGGTATTAATCGACTGTAATTCTATTGAATTAGAGAAACAAAATTAATACGTTTTCGTTCATTTCATTGCAAGTATACAATGTAGAAACAACGCCTGTTTCAGTTTCCGTTTGTTTTCTAGGATATTAATTTGCGTTTCAACTCTCTTGCGTGTGAACAGCAGACATTATACACTAAAATGTGTTTCAGATTCCGGAAGCAGTATAGACAGATTATTAAATACAAAATGTACACAAAAACCGTTATTATGTCAATTTCAGCTTTGGCATGGTTCTTAGATCTTAATATTCTGGCAAATCCCTGCAGGCTCAGCGTTCTTACAAAAAGGTTCTTACAAAAAAACTGAGTGAAGTACGGTAAACAAAAAAGAAGAATCGAAACGGACTACTCATGTTTTAGACTCTCCGCGTCACAGCCAATAACATCGTGGCTTTACTGGCAGTCGACCAATAAGATCGCGACTTAATTGACTAATCAGGGCAATATCAAGAGGCTTGCTACTATTAACTAACGGTGCAGTATTCACTTGATTCTGATGATGACTTCCGTACAGGTTGTCTTGTCACTATCGGCCCTTTTTTGGGCTACACTCACCCAGACAATCACTCATAAAAACCAGGTCTTTCTAGGTAAATTTTCAATGTTTTAGAGGTAATAATTAAAAAAGTCAATTAAAAAAGGAACAACCATTTAGAGGACAGTCAGATGCTATTTGCGCACATAAATAGCCATACGCTTCGCTCAGTTCGAAAATCAGATGCGAAGACATGATTCCCAGGTTTCAGCCTTTTGTAAAATAATTTTTTAATCACATGAAAAGAATAATCTCTATGGGCTATTATTAGAGGAATACGGTTTGTAAATGTTACCTTATTTAGCAGTTTAGAATCCACTACCCGCTGGCAATCTTTGTTCTGTAACTGAGTTATGTTGAATTTAACTTTCTAAAAAGGTTGCCATACAAAACAGATTCATGTTGGTTTCAATCAGTTTATACTATTTTGGAAATGAAATACTATTTTTCCTATTTTCACAATCGTTGCAAAGCGTTATAGTAAATACTTCTGCGGGAACGGAAAAAATGGAGAAAATGTCAATTTTCTGTTATCATACTGACGGTTTTTTTTTTCTTTGTTTTTTCATCCATTCTGAGATGACTGAAGTGTAGTTCTATACGCAACGAAATTCTTAACCGTGATTTCAGTGATGTTTTTTTGGGGCAAGTATTTTTCAAACGAATTATTTAAAGGGTAGTATAATACGAGAACTTTTAACGGATTGTAATAGAATTCCTAGCCAGTACTTTTTGTCTGCCAGTACCATTTATTTAATAATCAGGTTCAGAAAAGATATTAATAATTTAAAATACTTAATGCTCAAAATTTTAAAATTCTTATACCATTACTACAACTTTTTTCTTTCAGTGACAAAACATGCTTTGTCATTTTTTTAACTTTTAAAACTGAAGTAGCTGTCAATGTCAGTTAGAATAATGATTCGTATTGCTATAGTTCATTCGCTTTCAAGATTTTACCCGTGGTATTCATTTACATAATTTGTATTGATGTAATTTTTATTGATAAGTAGGATAAGGGATGCATCTTCATAAGAAATGCATCATTGTAAATTGCATAATTTGGGGTGGGGGGAAGGGGGGGGGGGGGGGGGAGGCAAATACCGGGAGGCAAATAAAGATAAATTGATGGGTGAAAAATTGTTATTCTCCGCTTCGTTTACTTGTTTTCATCTTTAAGACTATTAGTCAGTATTAAGATCTTTATATAATTTCTCAATAATTGGTGGTTAAACGTCTCTCACCAAGAGTTGGCGAGAGTTTAAGTCAACTCACTGAAAGGGCATGGGCGTAGGTGAGAGAGTGGAAAGAGTTAGTGGTTAGAAAGGAGCATGAGCTGACGAGAGTTAAGGTTTACTGAGAGCACACAAGAATCGATGAAAACGTATTTGGATTAGTGGTAAAGCAAGAGAGTTGACGAGAATTTTAACTCGCTAAGAGCGCATGGGAGTGGATGAGAGCGCATGTGGTTACGGTGGAACCTCGATATAAAGAACCTCTATGTAGCGAAGCCCTCGGTGTAACGTACGATATTTTTCAGCCCACTTATAGTGTAATGTATGGAAAAGAACCTCGATATAACGAACCAATTTCCCAGTCCCTTAGCACTTGGTTAAATCGAGGCTCCACTGTAGTTGCCAAAATGAAGAGAGAAGAACTGTCATAGATCCTAAGGAAAACTTGAGAAGATTCAAATTCTTTGAGAGGGCTACAGTGTTGACGAAACGCATGACTGAACTCAAAAGAAAAGCAAGAATTTATCGAGTTCTCGTCTCTTTTTGTTTTCAAGGGGCGAGGCAAACGGGAACAGGAGTTTTAATTTTCTCTTGTTTGGCCTGACCCCCTCATGTACTCCAATCTATCTTTTCTTCTGAACTCTCTCATTGAATTCTAATCTGATTGTTCCTCACTGGTCTCAGAAGATTCCTCTTAATTTTAAAATGAAATTACGAATGAACTCAAAGAGGATTCTTAATAAACGGTATGCTTATGCGTATGCTCATGCTTAAGTGTGGATTCAAATTACAACAAAACAAAAAGAAGATGGGATAGTCTTACCTCGCACTCTGAAGTGGACAAATTTTAACCAAATGTTGGGAACGCTGGGCATTGTTGAGCATTGTTTCCTGACATAGTGAATGTTGACTTTCCACACGACTTCTATTACTATTACTCCATCACTACTACGAATGCCATTACACAGCCCCACTGAAGAAACCTGGGGAATGCCAAAGAACCGGCTTTCACTTTGTTTTTTGTTGTTGTTTTTTGCAGGTTTGTAGGTGGAAACCATCCAGCAGTATTTTCCAGTGTTTGATAAGCTAAGGAAAGAATATTTTGGTTGGTGAACTAATATGGAACTTTGCAGACCTCATGACCAAACAACGTAAGTTGATACTCCTAAAATAGAACACTGCTCGCACCCCCTCCTTTTACAATAGCTTTCATTTCAGTGTCAACTAGGGTTTCATTCACAGATTGGCAAAAAAGGTAGAACCACATAGTTCAGCATAACAAATAGTACCGCAAGAAAGCGCTACTCAAATAGGTTTCACTTGAATGGTCACACTTCAGGATTTCGTCCAAACTCGAAAATTAGAACCACCTTGTACAGTATAATAAACAGTACCACAGGAAAGTACTGCTCAGTAGCTTTCATCTGAATAGTCACACTTCAGGATTTCATCCACAGACTCAGAAGTTAGAACCACCCTTAAAATTGTAATAAACAGCCCCACAGGGAAGTTCTGCTCAGTAGCTTTCATTTGAATGGTGTCACTTTAGGATTTTATCCATAGACTCAAAAGTTGGAATCACCTTGTACAGCATAATAAACAGCGCCACGGGGGAATAGTACTCAGTAGCTTTTATTCGAATTGTCACACTTTGCATTTTACCAACAGACTCAAAAGTTAGAAGATGAAGTGTGTCCTTATTCTTGCCACAATTTGAATTGTGTCGTGCACTCGCTTCCTTTCCGCTCTCGGCCACCATCTTTAAATTTAATATTAAGTGTTTCAATCATGCTTGTCATGTTACGAGTAATGAATCGCCTGATGTGAACATGTTTTGTTTTTACTAGTGACCAGTTTAGAACATGTTTTGCCTAGAATTTGCGATACAGAGATAGGGCAGATGAAAGGTCACGCGGCATAATGGACCTGAAGCAACATTTTAAACTACCTTTCGCCTCGTGTTTTTTCGAGCTTCCTCAATGACACATGATGGCTTGGCGATTGTTGTCATCTAATTAATTTTTATTTTATTTTATTTTGCCAGGAATTCATGGGGAAATCAAACCCAGATCTTAATTTAGTCGGGTAGTAGCCGGGATATGCACACTATAAATGTAAAGTACACTATTTTAATGTCATACAAACATACAATTCCGTAGACTGAGTAGAAACCGAGTTTCAAAATTTCTAAAGAAAAGCCGAGTGGGTAAGTGGCATTAGGGACCCTTCATTTTTTACGAGGTAGAGGGTGCTGGTGGGATTTTTGAACTGTCATTAACAAGTTGCATGGCCCCCCCCTCAGTCAATAAATTTTTCCCATGGCCCCCCCCGCAATAAGGGCAAATTTTTTGGGTGACCCCCCCCAAAAAGGGAAAAGAAAACTCAATTAAGCCAGCTATGCATACTGTACAGTTAACAAAACCATCTTTTTGACAATATCATTATATTACAATTAATACTACAGTTGCATTTGCCACTTTTAACTGTACTAAGTCAGCAAAAGAGAAATGTTTCAGCTCGCTATAAACTTTGAATTCGTTGAAGAGTCAAAAAAAAAAAAAGAAAAATCAATTTCTGATCTTCTGGTTATGGCTCTTCCCGAACGTGTTGTGGCTGGCCTCTCAACTTCTTCGTCATCGATGAAGGCAACTTCTTCATCGTCATCGATGAAGGCAAGAATGACATCATTCGATTCGTCTCTTTCACTGCTGCTTTCGCTTCCACTGTTGTCGTCTTCATCGCTATCATCGTTATCAATGTCTAGCAAAGATTCATTTTCAGCTGAGTCTTTTTCTCTCAATCTTGTTTGTAGCAGATCAGTTCTTTCAGGATTCATTTGGAGAAGCCAGTGTCAGGCAATTACCTTAACCTTGTCATGTTTGGTGCTCTTCAGATGCTTGTCTAGTCTATGGTGCTTGAGGTATTTGTTAAGCTCTGGCACTCGAAGCCTTTGTAATTTTGTCGGATCTTCGCACAAATCTTTCCAAGCATAATCCTCATGATTTTTCTCCTTCGCCTTCTGGCTTTCCTTGGCCCTCTCCTCTGCCCTCTTCTTCTTTTTGAAATCTACCACCTCAAGATGCTTAAGGTGTTCAACAACAAACTTTGGCTTAACAATAAACTTGTCAGAAAATGCTGCTACACTTTCTGAATCTGACAAAAGTAGCCTGCCACTGCCACGCTCCTTCTTCAACTGAACTCTGGGCTGCCAATCGTCTGGATAACGGCCCTCCCTTGGAGTGTTGTTGTACGGCAGGTAATGGTACTCGGGAAGACAGGAATGGTCATGAGGAAAAGGCTTCGGACATTTATCTATGAGTGGTCCAGTCAATTCTTTACAAAAAGAACAATTGGCTCCTACCTTTTCTCCACAAGAAACTTTAAAAACTCCCTGTAGTTCACCCCTTCCTCGTAATGTTCAGTTATGAACTTCTCAATCTTGGAAAAGTAGTTGTTACTAGGGACAGACTCTTTTTTCGCTCCAGCGTTGTGGAACTGTACCAGGTATGATGTGTTGTGACATCTATTGATATCGTTTGTCTTATGATTCCGTTTTGAAATGCTGCGAACTACATTTGAACTGCATTCGACCAAACGAATACAGCATTTAATAAGCGATTACAACACAATGGACTCAATAACATTTATATAAAACGTCGTCTTTCTTTTACGGTAGGTTACTAGTTCCTCCCCTGCTGAAGATGCGGACATCTCAAAGGGACTTCGGAAAACAAGTATTGGCCATATTGTAAATCCAAAAGGAAAGAGAGTGCAATACTACATGAGCATTTTCAAAGAGGCTCATTCCAAAATGCGAAAGAATGGCGAAAGTGACGAGTCCTTTAAGAATAGGTTCACCACTGAACGATCCTGTCGATACGATGTTTTACAATCAAAAGAGGTTACCTTTCTAAGTGCGGATGGGTGTTCGAAAAGAGTAAGTGAGTTTTCCAAACCAGGATATCATGCATTTGAAGCCCAGTGATGGAAGAAGATTGAACTTCTTCATCAAAGAGCACAGAAGCATGTTTGACAAGTTGAATGGCATGGTGAAACATTTGAAAGAACATGAGTCCACACTCTTCCAGCCTAATGGGCTTACCTTGAAGCAAGGAGAAGAATTTGCTCACGATTTTAATGTGGAGCAGATCAAGTGCATTGAGGCTAAGCTGCTGAAGGTCAAGCAGGATATGGAAATGCTAGAAGAAAACAAGAAAAGTTTCCACACTATATATAAGGGCATACATAAAGAACATATAAGCAAGAGGCGAAGAAAGAAAGAAACCGAAGAAAATCAAATGAAAGGAAGAAGAAGCGGGATGCAAACAACGTCCAACGAGTGTATGGCATCTGTGTTGGAAACCCGCTAGGTAATGATCTTGCAGAATGTCTTGTGTATCCTCCTTCCCTAGCCATCCCTGAAGAGTGCGTCAACGTCGAAGATGTTGCAGAATTACTGAATAGACGAGATGCACCATATATTGCACAGATGTCGCAATCAAACCGCTTCAGCAATGCGGCAGGAAGCAGAATAATCACAAACCTCAAGCCTGACGTTAGAGATGATGTGTACTGCTTCCTGTATCCTGAAGAGTATACTCTGCCTGAAAGGAACGAAAGCGCCCCCCACAGCGCTAGCAGCACAAGCGACGAGGAAGAGCTTGAAGAAGATTAGCAGAGAGAAGCAATGTAGTAACAGTAACTTTATTTATTCAAGATAGTTTACAGGCCTTTATAGCAGCTTGCAGGTAGCTTAGGCTATTCTGGTCGAGCTACCACAAAAATACAGAAATGAAAATTAAGTAACTAAATAGAAAGAAAACTTTGTTGGTTTATTAAAGTTCCCAAGCTTTAAAATTGTAGTCTGTAGCCGTGGAAACGTTATTAAAAGCAGAAGGAACTTCTTCAATAGATTTTTAAATCTAATTTGTGTATTTCGGTAGGGATATATTTTTTAAAACAGTACAACATATCCCATCTTTAAGTATTACAAAAATATTTCACGTGACCCCCCCTTTTCCCTTATTTTTTTTTAGATGGCCCCCCCTTTTAAGGCCATTTTTTTTACGTGACCCCCCCCCCCCAATCCCACCAGCCCCCCCCTACCTCGTAAAAAATGAACGGTCCCTTAACCGTCCCTCGAATAATGTTTCCCCTTTAATTTTCTTTACAAAACAATCGCCTCTTTACACGTGTATGAGGACTGATAGTTAAAACCAGAGCGCATGGGAGTCAATGGGAACATATAATGGCTAGTGGTGAAACAAGAGCGAGAGTTGACGAGAGTTTAACCCCCACAAATTCTCCTGACTAGTCTCCTTAGATCTTGTTGATACCTAATTGGGAGAACTTGTTTAATGATCAAGACAATTCATCTTTGGTGATTATTTGCTAAATTCTTATGACCTGTACGTGTTATAGCCCAGGGGGGTACTTCCCGAAGATTTGGGTGGGGGTGTGCGGCGCGCTTCTGGAAGCCCTTACCCTATTTCAGACCAAAATATGTGATTTTCCCTACCTCATTTCAGACCTTACCCAAATTTGATACTCTATTTCAGATCAGACCCTAACCCTATTTCCTTTGCGTAAACATTTCAGAAGGGCTTCAAATTCCCAACGTCAATCAAACCTCAGTCCTTTGGAGAAGAAAATTAATAAAAAGATAGCTTCTTGTAAGAACCATATCAGATCCCATATCAGAGTGCACAAACCTCGCCCTATTTCAGACCAAAATGGTCAAAATCGATACCCTATTTCAGACCAAAAAGGCTCAAAAACCATAATACCCTTTGGCGCCGCAAATACCAATATAGCTTATATAAGGGAGTTCCCCCGGGGAGGGGGGGTTATAGCACACAGATACGATGAAAAGAAATTTGATGCTGATCACCATGGGGGCTTAAAGTGTTAAGCTCACTGAGGGTGCTTAGGAGTAGATAAGAGAGCATAAGGTTAGTAACCCAAACGAAGCGAGAACTGTTAGAGATTCTAACGAAAACTTGAGCAAATTCAAAACTATTTGGGAGGGCTACAATGTTGACAAAGCGCGTGATTAAGAGTTCCTGGTCAAAAGAAAGCGAGAATTCAAATTCTCGTCACTTCTGGTCATCGTAGTCCCCCATTCTTTCTCAAGGGGGGAGGGAAATGTGAGTAAGAGCCTAAACTTTCTTTCGTTTGACCTAAAACTCTTATGCAACTGCAGCCGCTCTTGTTGCCACCTGTACTCTCTTACTGAATTTTAACCTGCTTCAGGAATTACGCGTCAACTCAAAGTGGATTCTCAAAGGCTCGTTCTGCCTCCCGTCTGTCGTCCACTGACTCGCTCATTTGGTTAAGGTTGGGGTTGAAATGGGGTTGAATTCATTCTGGATAGGGTAAACAAAGGAGAGACTTTCAGTTCAATATCAGTCTCATTTCTTTGATTTTTAAGAATTCGTTACGCACGATTTGGCGAATATTTGACGGTATCTCCTACAATCTAGTACAACCTTCCATTGGGGGGGGGGGGGGGGGGGTGGGGCAATACAATCACGAGCCCACAGTAATAAGCGTAAGTTGTGGTGGTGTCCCTGTCAAGTCTGGAAACGCTAAATAAATTAAGTTATGTAAACCTAATTTTTTTTTGGCCGAATGTTCTCATCTACAGCAATAATGTTCACGATGCCTGCACTTAATTGTCAAAACAGCAATTTTTTTTCGTCCTGTGATAAATGATTTTTTTTTCCTGTAGAGTATTACATGAAAGGACAAACAGTTGACATTTTCGTGAAATTCAGTTGCTCGCTTGGAGAATTAGAAGAGAGTTAAATGTTAGGGCAAGGTATAATTAGATATTAGCGTCTGCATGCAGCGTGTGATATCAAACTGACAAAAGTGAACTGAAGTGTAAAGGCCGGAGGGACTCGACATAAATTTAGATCATTTAGCATTTTCCGGTTTCATTTTCATCCATTTGTGAATTTTCCAGGTTTTGGAAGCAAAGAAGGGAACAGAGTCAGTGGTTGTTTGATCTCAGCCGGTATATATACACAGGTAAATACATACTAACGTTTAGTTGTAAACTTAATGATTTAATTGCACCCAATATTCGTGCATTGCATACTGCTGAATAAATGATCTCGTGATAAGCTTGTCTTGGAGACTTTTAAGGCGCCAACAAATCAAATTTAAGCAAGCTACAGAACGTTGGCAAACTTCGGCTTGTTTTCACAGGAACAAACCTCGAGAAACGTCAAGTTCTCCTAGTCATTTGATCACGCACAAATTATTTTCACAACTCTCCCTTCAGGGGGGCAATTAAGTAAACAACACGTCCCAATTTAGCAAACATTCTCATGACAAATGCGGATTCGAACACAGCAAACGTTGTTCAAAAACTGACTTGGATATAGAAAAGATGTTCAGAGTAAGTTCTATTTCAACTATACTTCTCAACAGTTTGCAGTTTGCCAACATCGGGTTGAAATCTGCATGCACCGGTCTATTTGCATTAGTACACGTGTTTGGCCTCTTCATTTTCTCGGTTGAAGACGGCTTCGGTATTTCGTGGATGAGTCTAGTTCTTATAAAAGGCTGGTGAAAGTTGGAGATATTAGCTGTATGCATAACTCCAGTATTTCGTTTTTACATGATTGTAATCCTTCATTTCCTATAAATGATCAGCATTTGATTTCTCCTAGCAATTTCAATTTAATGACAATGCAGAACTCCAAGCAGGAAAAGAGAGCGACGAAAGGTATCAGATAGAAGAGATTGATTCTATGAACTAGCAAATTCTCAAAACAAACGCTAAGTGAAATGCATGGTAACAGACTGGGAGAAATGATACCTGACATGGAAGTAAAGAAATCGTAACATTTTGAAAACCGATTACACTGCATAGTAAAAATACCAACTTGAATAATTGTGGTTCACTACTTGTCGCCTTGAAACAATAGATGGGACAACTGCCCTGAGGAAATCTTTAAATTGAATGCGAGCAATAAGCAAATTTGGTGGTTTAGGGGAGAGAAAATTACTTATTCTGCAAAATACAACCATCACTCACTCTGTCTGTGGACATCTTAAATGATACTATGAATTATAACATGACGTTGAGGAATTATATTATTTTATTAACTCTAAGAAGAGAAAGTTGGATGTCATGGGAAAGCCCCTAATTTTATGCTTGCATGGTAACATTGTTTATCTTCGTTCAAGCCTTTCAAGGTTTATTCCAACAAAACTAATTACCTTTCACCTTCCAGACAGTCATTGTACTTACGTTGAAGTCTATTTTTACTATAAGTGCCTCACACCTTACGTGGAATACACAACCCGTATCCTAAAAAACACTTTTCAATGATTATAGTAATCAGTTATATGTTAGTCATGTAACAGGCAAGATTGTACAAGCTAGAACAACAAACTTTTCATTCGCACCTTTGCTGATTTTGTTACGTCACCGGTTCTGCACGCAGTGACTTTTTTTTCTTTTTTTGACCTTGTCGCAAATCTGCACAACTACTTATGTGTTCGTATGCAAGCGAACAGAAACTTGCCCGACGAAAATACAGCGAAACTCTGCAAAGTACGTAAAATATTCCCAAGGCTGAAGTCTCATGCACAGGGCATTCAAAATTGCGACTGGGAGGTTTTTCTGGCTTCCTAGGGAACACGTGACTTCTTTATCGCCGTTACTTCCCAGTGTTCTCGGTCTCACGCGGACAAAGCATTGCGTGTGTGGCTGCACGTTCCACCGAGATCCTGCCCGAACTTGCAGGAAAATACTTTGCAAGCGCACGCAGTTATTCCTTCTTCTACTTCTTACGGTAAAGTTTTATTACAGTATTTATCTGCCTATAGGCTGACGTTTGGCTTAATGCCCACAGCTTACGGTACTTTTTCTTTTGGAGTCTGGAGAACAACAGAAAAACGTTTCGTAAATTTCTGCTCGACTTTGAGCCCGGTCAGCTTTGATCATACTTCAAGCGAAGCGGCGAACGAAATATTTGTTTAAAGCATTTCTCATGTCGCTACGGTTATCTATTTTTTAGATAAAAGCTTGCTAAAAGAATAGAGCTGAACATATTGCCGACCTTGGTCTCTCTCTCTCGGCTCTTTCGAACAGTTCCGAAATGTTAAATCCCCCTCGCTCCTACAAGAGTAATAAATTTTACTGACCCAAAACCTTCTTGCTTCCCAGTCTCTCCTTCAAAAAACGAATAATTCGGCTTGGAAATTAAAAAGGAACACGAATACAAATCACATATGCATGGGATTTCGCAAACTAAGTCGAGTTCGTTGTCTTGCGTGCCTTTTTCGGAAATTCGTATCACTGGGGCAAGTACACTGGTAAAAAAAAAAAAACCCTGCCAAACCTCAGTCCACAAAAACAGCGTATTCGACAGGTGATTCGAAGCAATTAAAGTTGCTCCTATTTGATCGAGATCGAATCCAAACACTTCACAGTCCGGGCGAAGTACTCCCTTTTATAATAATAATAATAATAATAATAATAATAATAATAATAATAATAATAATAATAATAATAATAATAATAACATTTCTAAAGCGCCCTTTCCCAACGGTCCAAAGGCGCTATTTACAATCAAATTATCAATTTAAAAAAGCACGCTTAAAAAGAACTGTTGTCAGCTGTCTTTTAAAAATGTCTAGCGATTCTGCATCCCTAACATGTTGTGGAAGACTGTTCCAAAGCAACGGTGCAGCAACAGAGAAAGCACGGCGGCCATAACTATTTAGTTTGAAACCAGGCACGGCGAGTAAATTTTTCTTTGCAGATCTTAGATAACGTCCCGGAATGTAGCTGACAAGGAGATCCTCAATGTAAGCAGGTGCTAGGCCATGGAGAGTCTATATCACTTTTCTGTGCCGCTGATAGTGTAAGGCTTTTAGATTTCCCGTGGCACACCCACATCGCAAAACCCATAGCGCTCCCTCCCCCCCGGGCTTCTCAGACGTGAGACAAACATCGTCGAAATTTAGGCTCTAACAAGATCTCAGTTACGGGTAGGCACTTAATACCGTACTTACCCAAACAGAAACCACGACAAACATTCAAAACAAAAACACAAAAAGATATATGTTGAAATATCCTTAAAATAAAGCACTTCCCCTCTTATAACTAGAGGTGCAGCAAATTCCCAACTTTCCTAACCTTTCAAGGGTAATTGTGATCAGCTCACTGTTTCATGACGTCCATAAGAGTGTGCAAGATGCGTCTACTTAGCGTCATTCCTGATATTTTCAGGTTTTACATATCACGGTCCTAAGTTACCTGATAAGGGATGATACTGTCATTGATGCAACTTTTTATTGTTCAAGCGACTTAATCTCAAAGCTCTGCCGCGGTACACGAGCGGGATCTGGTCCGGCACGACGACCTGGTGGTAGTGTGAGATGGCGCCTTTCAAAGTTAGTTGCCGCGGTTACGTTGCTGTGTCGGTGAGACGGTTTCTGGCGCTGCCTTGTTAGAGAGGAGTACCTACTGTAGTTCAGTTATCAGGAAGATGGTGACGTAGGCAGAGGGAGGGAGTGTATAGATCTGAGGGCCAAAGCGAAACATCCTTTGGTTGTTGCAGATCCACCATCCTGAGAGGTCATGAGGGGTTGCGCTTCTTCTGTGGTGTTATTTCTCGTTTCTGTTTTTTGTGGAACATGCTATTGAGAGATCGTCCTTTACCTTAATACAAACTTCAATCCATGTTGAACTTGGGACAGATGTGAAATGTGGTCTTGCTGGTGACTTTACCAGTTATCAGCTGTTGGCCACCTCCAGTTCATAGGGAACATGTATTTTAGAGGTAATTTTATGGACTGCATTTAGGTTTTAAAACATGCCTTTCCCCTCCTACGGTTAAGATGGCGACATTGTGCTGTAGAACAAGCTAATAGCCCCAACTTGTTTCTTGCTTTTATTCAACGTGTTAGGACTCACTAACTGTGCATTTCTCTCTAAATATTTTAACTACAGAAACTCTCCTATGGAGTACACTTCAGAGCAACTGAACTTTTTTCGTGTATGTTACATCGCCTTTAACTTGGTTCCAGAAGGACTACGTAAGGTGTTCAAACGAGAATGGGATTTCCTTCACAAGACAACTCCGCTTGGAGAGTGGAAAGACACGTCTAAGAATGGGTTCGACTTTTACAACAACGAATCTCGTAGAAGTCGGGCAAACAATGCGCGATGTCTGGCCACAATACAGAAGGGAACCACGGCAGAGTGGGATTGTACTTGTCTGGTTTTTGCCATCCTGTACTCTAACAGTATCGGCACTACCCTTAGTACAGCCGTCCGCAGCGATATCGATGATCTTCGTAAACTTCGAAACGGTGTTGCGCATATTAGCGAGGCCAAACTTACTGATGTCGAATTCCAGAATTGTGTCGGAAAAGCAATAGCTGCGTTCAAATCTTTGAAGCTTCCGATCAGGGAAGTTGAGGAGGTTAAAAACCAAATAAGCTTTCCTACCGCAGAAGTACAAAATTTGATGACACAGGTCGCAAAACTCCAAGCTGAGTTGCTTCAAGCAAAATCTGACTTACAAGTGGCCCAAGAGAAGAAAGAAGAGGAGGTTGATGCCCTTACACAAGAAATCAATTCCAGAGTCGAGTCCTTCTGTAAACTCGCATTCAAGCCATCGCATCAAATCATTAGGCGTTCAAAAGATATCGCGCGAATCATGGAAAAAATGGAAGAGCTTGAAGAAGGAAGTGCTGGAGTCGTGAGCACTGTTTATTTGTCGGGAAATCCTGGATGTGGCAAAAGTCAGATCGCGCGACAACTTGGGCAGGAATACTTCTACAAAAGATCCCGTGAGAGTGAAGGCTTAATTTGTGTTACAACTGTGAATGCCGGAACCCTTGAAACACTAGCTGATTCGTACCTCAGTCTCGCTAAACTACTAGAAGTTACAGAATACACTTTGACTAGCCTGGCTAAGTTAAAAGTGGAGAGCCCAAAGGAAACGATACAGCACGTTAAACGTTTAATCGCGCCAAAGATGAAGCTGTTCTCCAAATGGCTTATCATCGCTGACAACGTTCTTGACCTTTCCTTGGTACGAGCCGATCTGCCTCCGACTGGCAGCGAAGACTGGGGCCGCGGACAAGTGCTGATCACGACCCAAGACAGCAGTACAATCCCCTTCAACGCTCCGCACACTTTCCATGAGTCACTAAGTCAAGGAATGCAGCCACATGATGCAGTAGAGCTTTTAAGTCAAGTTTCACAAATTGCGAATCAAGAACAAGTTGGGAAGGTCGCTGAGGTCCTCGAGTATCAGCCACTTGCCTTAGCAGCTGCTGCAGTATACGTGCAGACTGTTGTGAGTAATGGCTCTCCAAACTACAGTTGGGCGGACTACCTTGAAAGGTTTGGTCGTGGCGAACGAGAAGCTACAGAAGAGCCCCTTGCAAAACAAAATCCGGCTTATTCGACATCGATGACTACTGCCATTAAAATGGCAATTGCCAGAGCTTCGGAAGGGGATGAAGTTCTCCGTCAGGTATTTTGTTTTCTGTCAATGTGTGCGCCATATTCTCTCCCAATTGAAGCTGCTGTTGATTTTGTCAAAGTTCACACACCGGAGGAAACCGAAGAATTAATCAAAGCAAAGATCTTAACATCTTCCCTGATTACTTGTTTACACGGTGACGATGGGAACTCCTGCTATTTAAGGGTACATAACGTTATCCATGAAGTGCTCAAGACAATTTTCATGTCTAATTACGACTTTACGGAGCGTGTTCAGTGTATATCTGCAGCAATTAAGACTTTTCACTCGCTAATTGAGGCAGAGAAAAAGCTCTTAAAAGGGAGTGGACACGCTTGCGCAAAGTTGCGAAAAATTATTGTTCACTGCAAGGCGCTTCATGAAATTATTACCACTAATGTTGCAGTAAGAGATGTTTTAGTGAGGGAATTGACACACTCAGTCTCTACTGGAAATGTTGTATCATGGCTTTGCTCAGCTTCTCAAATATGTTGTGACCTTGGTTATCCGAAAGAAGCAAATTTATTTTCTTTCTCCTCCACTGACTTTGTACAGCACACAACCAGTACAAGGAAAGGCAAACTGTTAAAAGCAGACGTCTTCTTTATGCGTGGTAAAGTTTTAAACCTGAAATGCGAGTGTAACCTCGCAATATCACACATTGAAAAGGCTAGAACAATTTACAGAGAAATATATGGCGAAGAGCACGCTGATGAAGCTGGATGTTATAACTACCTGGGAAATGTTTATATTCGCCTTGGACAGTACAAGAAAGCAAAAGAATTTCACGAAAAGGCATTAATTATTAGGAAAAGGATTTATGGTGAGGAGCACTTTGAAGTTGTGGGAAGTTTTAACAACTTGGGAACTGATTACAGGAATCTTGGACAACTCAAGCGAGCCAAAGAATGCCACGAGAAGGCATTGGGACTTGGAAGTAAGATTTGCGGCGACCAACATGTTTATGCAGCAGCAATTTATAGCAACCTAGCTGTTGTTAACATTGAGCTTGGAAATCACAGTGAAGCGAAAGAATACAACGGTAAGGCATTAAGCATTAGAAAAAAGATTTACGGTGAAGAGCACCCCGATGTTGCAGCAAGTTATTACAACTTGGCCCTTGGTTACAGGGAGCTTGGACAGCACAATCAAGCACAAGAATGCGATATGAAGGCACTGAGCATTAGAAAAAAGATTTACGGCGAAGAACATCCTGACGTTGCAACAAGTTATCACAGCATGGGTGCTAATTTCAGGGAGCTTGGACAGCACAATCAAGCAAAAGAGTGCGACGAAAAGGCGCTCAACATTAGGAAACAGATTTACCGTATGGCGGAACATCCCGATGTTGCAGCAAGTTATCACAACTTGGGTGTTGATTACAGGCAGCTTGGACAGCACAATGAAGCGAAAGAATGCAGCAAAATGGCACTGATAATTAGAAAAAAGATTTACGGTGAAGGAAGTCTAAAAGTTGCAAAAAGCTATCACAACTTGGCTTTTGATTACTGGGAGCTCGGCCAGCACAATCAAGCAAAAGAATGCAACGAAAACGCACTGAACATTAGAAAAAAGATTTGCGGTGAAGACCATCCTGACGTAGCGACAAGTTATCTCAGCTTGGTTGTTAATTACAGGGAGCTAGGACAGCACAATGAAGCAAAAAAATGCAACAAAAAGGCACTGAGCATTAGGAAAAAGATTTGTGGCGAAAAACATCCTGACGTAGCAGAAAGTTTTCACAACCTGGCTGTTGATTACAGGGAGCTTGGAAAGCTCAATCAAGCAAAAGGATGCGATGAGAAGGCACTGGATATCAGAAAAAAGATTTACGGTGAAGAGCATCCTGCAGTGGCAAAAAGTTATAATAACATGGGTGTTGATTATAGTATGCTTCGACAGCACAATCAAGCGAAAGAATCCAACGAAAAGGCGCTGAACATCAGAAAAAAGACTTACGGAGAAAGCAATCCTGATGTGGCCAAAAGTTATAACAACTTGGGCGTTGATTACTCGGAGCTTGGGCTGTACAAAGAGGCGAAAGAATGTCACGAGATGGCACTGATGATAAGAAAAAAGTTTTATGGTGAGCAACATGCTAAAGTAAAGCAAAGCTATGAAAACTTGAGAGTTGTCAACAGACATCTCACACAGTGCAATGAAGTTAGGAAGGAGCGATGCGTTGTATTCTATAGCGAAGAACGTTAAAGTTACTTGGCTTGATCGAGCTCAGCCTTGCTTATTTCTTATTGTGATTCCGTACACCATGTGGCAGGAGAAAAAGTTGTGAAATACCCGTAGATTGTTCCGAGAACGCGGGTTGTGGGGTTGAAACTCGAAAATATTTAGTTCTAAGCAAATTCTTGATGTCTGCCTTCTCTTCGCCCTCTCTCCCTACTCCATAGATGGAGGCGAAAATGGAGAGTAGGGGGGTAGGGCGGAGAGACAGACTACAGCAAGCCTGAGACAGTTGACAACTGACTTAAGATTTCCTTTGGAAATTAAGGTCATTTTAACCAAATTTAATAGTACCTTTTATTATTTATTTATTTATTTATTTATTTATCTATTTACAGTTTATTTTATTTTTATTATCTTTTTCATCCTCCATCTCGTACCCCTCGTTTTCGGAACAGTCGAACACTAACTACGGCGGTTACCAGAGAAAAATCTCTTTTAGATTAGTTTGTTTTGAGAGTTGGCAAAAGTTTCATTCTTTTCGTGATCTTTGTTTTTGGAATTTAGAAAGAGTGATATTTTATGTTGGGATTTTTGGAGTGTAATCAGTTTTATTAGAGCATGTGTACACTCAGTCTTGTGAGGGGGCAGCTGTACACAGTCTCTGGTTGAAATTGACTTCGCACAATTCGGCTTTTAATTGAACGAAAAAAACGCCGCACTGGACCAACTTTTCGGGTTAAGAACTAAGTCCTGAGAGCACAGGACAGTCGATGAGAGCGAATGAGAGTTAGGCCCGTTTCAAACGTCGTGCCACTGCCGTGCCGAACTCAATTCAGACTGTAGTGGGACTGTAGCACCACTGTAGCACGACTTGGTTTCAGACCTCGAATTTAATTCAGTCGAATAAAACGGCTGTTGCCGAAAACAAAAGATAAAAGCAAAAACCGGCTTAGCCAACTTTAAAATGTATTCTAGTGTTTTTTAATTTATGAATTGAGTTTGGCACGGCAGTAGCACTACGTTTGAAACTAAGTCGTGCTACTGCCGTGCTAAAGTCGAACTTAATTCGATCAATTGAGTTCGGCACGGCAGTAGCACGACGTTTGAAACGGTCCTTAGTGATGAAAAGAGAGAGAGAGAGAGGGTTAATACACCAAAAGCACCTGGGAACTCGGTAGGAGCGTATGTCAGCTGGTGGTGAAACGAATGCAACGTCAGTTATATATTGGGCAGTTTAAAACTATTGTAAATATATGGGAGTCGATAAGACAGCGGAAGGTGAATTGGCCAAACGAAGGTAAAACTGTTACAGATTCTAAGGAAGATCTGAGCAGATTACGGACTCTTTGTGAGGGCGCCAGAGTTCACAAAATACAGTAGCTGAGAGGTTCAGGTCAAATTACAGCAGGAATTTGAATTCTCACCACTTCTGTTCTCTTTTGGCTTAAAAGGCTGTTTCTTTCTCAATGGGTGAGGCAAACAGAAACAAGGAAAACTGAAACTCTCCTGCACTTCCAGCTTCTCTTGTCGACTCTCATGCTCTCACTGAATTTACTCCTGTGCACTTAATACAGAGGTTTCTCTGTAAACTCTGGAACAAGTACGAGACAGCTCAAATCGGATGCTCAGAGACTGGTTCTCGTCCCAGGCTGTCGTCAAAGTCGCTCTTTTCGTTGAGTTGGGGAGGGGGTTGGGGGTGAGGGTTGGGGATTCTTATACTATCGACTTAAGTGGGCCGGTTATAAGAGGTCTAAGTTGCCAGAAAAGACAAAACACAAGAGGTATTTTAGCAAAAAATAAATTTATTTAAAACTCCAAACAATACAAAAACAAAAACAAATTGGAAAATAAACGATTTAATAATTCCAGCTTGCATGAACAGGTTACTAAATTGGTCGTAATTGTCTATTGAATTAAGCTATTACTGGTTCAGTTTCACATCAAAGAGTCCAAGAAAATATTGCTTATGTTTCAGTAACATTAAGATTAAAACAAATCAGTTTTCAAAGAAGAAGATGACATCTCCCGTGTTTCGTCAGAAATATAAGTAGAGCCTTATAAGGAGAGTAGAAGTTGTTGAGAACAAGGAATTGGAAACGTTAAGTAAGACCAAAACAATATCGTAATATTTCCAATAGTTAGGTGCAACCATTTTATAAACAGTTTTTATGCATCAATGTAGAAATAGTTATTTGTGCTACATAAAATTATCTTAATTTTTTGCAAACTAAAACTACAAATGATACAGTTCTTGAAGGAGGGACCCTCATATACAAGTGACGGAGGCGTTTGTCGTATCTTTTAGGGGCCATAATTCGTGGCTTGCTACCGCTTTTAAAGTTAAAATCTAGACTTACCACCAATAAAGATAAAAGGTAAAAGATATAAAAAAGCACTAGAAATCTAACTACTTGTTAGGCCTGGTACCCCTTACAAGTGAAGTGAATTCAAACAACGCCCATAAAAAGAGATAAAGAGTTTTTTTCAAAGCATTTTTCAAAATGTTCGAAAAGCGCCCCTGTCACTTCCACATGGATTTCCTCCTCCAGAAACAAATATCTCCTATTTTCAGATATATAAAATTTAGACATAAGCTGCCAGAACTTTTGTGGAAGGGCTACGGCTTTTCCTTTGAAGCTAAGCCCACTTCAAGATGGCGGACATTTGAAATTTTCTATACCTTAAACAACTTTTTACTTTTTCAGAGTCATAGAGCGTCTAGCATTTACAATTAACAACTGTTGTACTTTTTTCGCCTTAGCAATAGGTTCACAGTTCACGTTAAGGAGGTATATTTGGCTAATTATTATTGTAGACCAGTTTATACTAAGATGGCATGCACAGTAAAAACGTCCATCTCGAGAAGTTAACATAAATTTCCGTAGTGCAAGTTTAGAGAAGCGGCATAGAAAAGGCATTGAATGCTTACAAGAAAAGGGTTTGAAGATTTTTTAATTTTTTTCTTGTAAAAACTTGAATTGGCCACCATCTTGAAGTGCTCGTAAAAGAAAATTAGCCCCAGGAGGAGTATGTAGTTTTATGGCATTTTTAAGAACACAAAAGCTCGAAAACTTCAGTTGATTTATGTAGAAATTTTCATGGTGTCCTTAAAAATAAAAATTTAATGTTTGAATTGTAACATCTTTCGATAACGCATTAGAACAACACAAGACTATGTACACACAAACTGGAGGGTTGTAAGAGATACTGGCAGCCTATACAATAATTAATTACAAAAGAAGAAAGTAATTTAATGAAGCTTAATTTCTCCAGGAAATCCTGAAAGAGAAACATAAGACAAAATTATATGACTTACTCTTCAAGTTTAATATTGAGACATGTTAATTGTTTCTAATGTTTGACTGATCTCGGGATGAAATCCTAAAATGTGGCCATTCAAATGAAAGATTCGATTTCTTGGGCTTTAGAAGAAAATAGGAAATGTGTCGGAAAAACGTCAAACCAAAGCAATCACTATACATATTTCTTCCAGATCATTTCCAGAACAATAGTGCTTGGAAACAAAATGAGATTGAAATTGCTCTCACTGTCAATCAGTATAATGATTGTTTTTACGTACCTGTTAATTTCGCAAATTTAGAAACGTTGCAGGTAAAGTTAAGCTTACCCATCGCAGTCTCACTGCAAGCAAAAAAGGAAAAGAAAATATAAATACTGGGTGAGTTACGTACAAGCTAAAGTTCGGACTGCTTCACGGCTGTTCATGCAAAAATGGGAAGCGCCTAAAATAAATTGAGCCCACAAAGCTTCTATATTCGTGCCCGGCCCCAAAGAAGCTGTCTATCATACAATCTGTCTCCGAGGTAAAACATATGCACTAAGCCGAGCTCAGTTAAGTTTGGCTCAAACAGCTCACTTAAAATATTTCGAATATCTGGTGGCATGAAAAGATAATTTTAGGTGTCTTTCGACAAGGTTGCACAAAGGAAATTGAACAGCTTTGCTCATGCAATATCTCCGTGATTGGACAAAGATCTACTTCGTGGAAGATTAAGTTCGATTAAATATCTTACCTGAAGAAATGTCGGCCAGTGCGTGCCTGACAATCGAGGCACCATAGCACATACCAGGAAGGCTTGAATACCACGATTTTCAGCAACTGAGGGCCAAACCTGTGCGATAGATAAGAAAAATGACACTGTTGGAAAAGCAAGGCTCCAGTTATTAGCCTTCATCTTTATAATTTTAGGTGATGAAACTAGAAGTTCCATCCACCAAACTCTCTCATAAGGCTTCAATAAATTCATTTTCCTTCTCTTGATTTGGAATTGAAGTTGAAATTGATACTGGAACTGAACTGAAATTGAAATTCGATTTGGATTTGGAATTAGAAATGGTATTGTAATTAGGATTGCACTGGGATTGAGATTAGAATTGGAATTAAAAATGCAATTGCAATTTGTCACAAAACCTCGCTTCCTTACACTCAAATGGCAACTGCGATAATACTTTTGACTGACTTACTTCGTGGCGAGGTCATGAAACATAGCCCGTGCATACATGGTGACATCGGGCAGGTACGCCGGGCCGCCATTCTTGCTTCTGTAGATAATAATGAATCTCTCACCAGTCGTCAGATTTCGTACTGCGTCAAGGATACAGCTGTCATAGGAATAAGATTTACTTATCACGTACGTATACAGAAAAGTAAATTAAAGGGGCTGTGTCACCAATTTGCAGTATTAATTTTGAGAAGTCAAAAAAGATGCTTATTGATGGAAACCCGAAATAATGGTCCAGTTTTGTTTAAAACTACTCTTCTAGTGCACTGAAACTGCAAACAAGTGCCTTTGGCCACGGATGGTCAGGATGGAAATGGGTTGCAACTTGAAAAAAATCAGGCCGCTTTTTTTTTCAAGTTTTCCCTCAGGTCTAGCAGAAACCACTATAAACTGATCAAGTTTTGTTCTCCTTTCAAGAATTCGCTTCATGTCTTCTTCTTGGAGTTCTAAGACCATTTTGTGTATAAGAAAATGCTCCTAGTTTTGATTTGCCCCTTTAAGGCGGGTTAGGGATATATTTCAGGGTCTCGTTTCTCAAATTTTCCCACTTTATCTTAATTCCTTTATCTTTTCTTGATAGCTAGCCCGGGCCAGTATTGTACTTTGTTGTTGCAAAAGTTTTAAAAACTCGGACTCGCAAACTGTATCGTGAAGTTGAAGGCAGGTTGAAGGCGGGTCGGAGGCAGAATCTCAGCAACCTCATCGGTAATTTAACGGGCCTTTGTATTCAGGTGAGGCTTAAAAAGTGGGTCCAATAGATGAAGTTCTGAGCAAATGAAAATGTGACTGAGATGACTTATTGGCCAAAATTAAAACAATTAAAATAGACTTACTCAGCACCCATGCTTTCAACATCTCTGATATATTCATCGGAATTTATGTTGACTATATGGAAGCCATACTCATGATAGCCTAACAAAGTAAAAAGACAAATAAAACATTTTTGTTTAAAATATGGCTTCTATGGATGGTAAAATTAATTAAAAGTTTATAACTAGGTCGACGTGAAACGGACTCGACGTAAGCATAAAACCAAGAATAAGAAATGTTTGGTTGTATTATCAAACTGGCAAAACTTAAGACGTAATTTAGGACTTTCAAAACTGATTGAAATTAAATAAAAATTCTGAAACGCACCGCCTTGTTCTTTTGCTTTGTTCGTCTGTGTTTACTTTCACGATTTGAGGCTCGCGAAAATGATATTTATAACCGTTATTTCGAAAATACTTAAATCACGAAAGCAAAGTCGGAACAACAAATAGCACGATCTGGCTCAGTGTAATTTTGAGAGCTTTTATTTCAATTTTGATCAGTTTTGAAGGCCCCAAATTGCACCTCAATTTTTGCAAGTTTGAAAAAAAAAACCGATACATCCATTGAAACTGCACAGGACACCACGCAAACAGAGGCTGCTGAGTCTGTGGTTTCCACCCTGAAGTTTTAACTACAGTTTCATATACAACCATATTTCTTTCTCTCCTTTGTTACTAATCGGATTTACCTTCATAAGTCAAGCAATCTGGGATTGGTCCAAGTTTGTCTCCGGCCATGAATGCCAGGGTGGAAAACTGGCCCAGGTTCTCGTGAAGCCTGTGCATGTGACACTTGATGTCAGGAAGTGCTGGCTTATTAGGCGGCACGGAAAGTTTGACATCTTGGCAATTGACCGCGGCTGAACTGACGGCGGGGGAAGAACGTGAAATCTAAAGGGGAAAAGGTTGTTGAAAATTCAGTTCTTCGAACGGGATAAAGAACTACCTAGTAAAACTGAAAGCTGAACTAACGGAGGGGGGATAACGTGATATCTAAAAGGAAAAGGTTGTTGAAAATTCAATTCTTCGAACGGAATACAGAACTACCTAGTAAAACTAACTACATTTTTGAGGATATTCGGTTTCAGCTTTGCCGACCTGTTCAAACGAAAGGCAGGTAACGTTTCGGAACCCAGTCTATATGTTTTTCAACTTCTCGGAACTGCGAGGAGGGCCGTCGCGAACGCTGAAGCGGGCTGGAAGATTTTACCCGTTTTCTGCCACCGACAATTTGGTGCGCTGGTAAATAAAGTGTTATAAGGGAGATACGTGGGCAAGAGAGATACTGTTCACTTTTGTATTTTGACGGGTGGGTGAAATTCATGTTTGCATTGGAGAAAAAAACACGGGCACTTTATAGTTTATTAAACGAATCGATCTTCGTTGATTCTCGCCATTTCGAATTAAATAATATCAAGAAGTGTTGGAAAATGCTGTCTATGACTCCATTTCAACTTTTTTAAAACGTTGTTACCCCAACTTAATCTTGGTTCTGTTGTGAACCATTTGGTGGCTTTGCGCTTAGCTCCACTGGCATATGCGCGCTCCTGCGGCGGTCTCGACCCGTTTTGTAAAGCCGTCGTGCAGTAACGTGCTTCTAGATAAAAACTTCGTATTATTTTTCGCGGCAATTGCAATGGTTTATTTTGGAAAAACAAATGTTAAGAGTAAATAGATTTTTATTCAGCTTAATGTTCACTTTCACTAAATCAGTTGCATTTATTTCACTCAGGTTTCCAGTAACGCAATCTACGTTCCAGACCTCGCGCAAAAGTTTGAATTTGGAAAGCGCGTGCATTGACGTCACAAAGGCCAACGGCTTAAAAAACCGTTTGAGCAAGCGATCGCGGTAAAAGCGAGAGTTTTCTCGCTTTTTTGAGAAATTTTCATAACCATCCGAGCTCTTCTCACCTTTGCTTTCTTATAGAAGCGTTTTGACTGTCTTCTGCTGAAAGCGCAACCCATTCTGTCTAAAAATTAAGAAAACTTTTGATCAAAGTAATATAAGTTCACTCTGCGCAAGTCAGTAGCAAACTGAAGATTTCTGTCAGTGTACGCGTCTTAAGTAACTGAATCCATTGTTACGTCATAGCGTGCGCCATTTTCTGCTGACGATAACTTTTAAATCAAAAGCGAGGACGTTGATTGGTGGCGAGAAGTAAAGGAAGTGCATTCACAGATCGCGGGCGCAGTGGCACTCATGGGTACGATCTGTGCATAAACAGTCTGCGCAAACGAGAAAATAATATCCGAGAGCAAAGTCGCGTCTTATCCTGGGCGATTGACCCCATAACTTGTTTCTGATGAAAACCTTATTACTTTCTTGATTAATTCACTAATAATAATAATAAAAAAATACGATGGCCTCTTTAGCTGTCAAAGTTAGCAACTTCGGCCGATTCGCGTCCGGAAGTCGCGGCCGAAATGATACATAATTGGCGTTTGCATCTTTTCAGAGACGAGCCTTACATTATATGGTACGACTAACAAAAAAGGTTTCCGAGCCCCTGATAAGCTAAGCCATCTCTAAAAATTAGGAAACGCCTTCGCGCAGCTTAAAAATTCACCGTGTGTCCATCTTTGAAGTGCTCGCAAGATTGCGCGTAAAATTCCACTTCGATCTGGGAGTGTATGCCGCAGGATCCTGAAAATAAAGTGGGCATTACGCTAAAACACGCTGTTTTTAAGACGTTTAAGCGCTTAAAATAGATTTCATTCCATCAAAAAATTCTCACATTAGTTCGTTGCTCATGCCGTAATTAATGGTTGAGAATTTTTTTGACGAATTTTAAAATGCTTTAAACGAAGAATGGGGGGGGGGGGGGTGGGGGGGGAGGGGAGATTATGGGAGAAAAAGAAAATTGAAGATTTGAAGGTGATGAAAAATTTAAATTTGAAGTCAATAATTAATAGACCGATACTACTGATACCAACCCAAGGTACTCATGTGGCCGATAGCGAACTAGCTGGATTGGTGTATATCCTTAGTTTTTCCCGTTCGTAACTTCTTTCATAAATCACACAATTCCGACCAGAATTCCACCTTAATACACGCCAGTTGCGGTCGCAGCTTGTTTACTCTTAATTAAATGAAATCAGAACCAATATAAAATTAAATTAAGAAAAGGAAAAAAATTCGTAAAATATTTTCCAATTCGTAAAAAAGGTTGTAGCTGGTTTCACGTTATAGTCGCAACCAAAATTAAACGCCGGTCGGGTGGACTTCTTGCGGCTCATCGTACAGCTTTACCCTTCTTTTCACAATTGGCTAATTAATCCCGGATAACAAAAATTTAGATTTTTCAATTGAGTTGTTAAAGTAGATTGGCCATCGCAGAGAAGTTGAAAGCTGCACTTTCGTGCGTTAGTCCTTCATCAGAGTTAGCCGTTGAGGTGATAATCCAAATTTTTGTGTTTTAGTTTCCCACCGACGGAGCACCACAATTTCTTAACCCTTTAAGCCCGAATATTAACATCAATATTCTCCTCACTATTCTCTTTATATTTCTTATGTTACTAGCTGGGAGAATTTGATTCAAAATCAAGACATTTCGTCATTGGCGATCATTTTGTTTATTCTCATGACCTGTATGTTTGATCAAGTAGTAATACTGTAAGGAGAAATTAGACGCTTGTCAGTATTTTAAAGGGTTAAGAAACTAACCCCCTTAATCCCGGATAAGAGACGCCAAATTCAAAATTCAAATCAAAAAGTTACCACGAGTAACCTAGTCTTAAATTTGTGTTCAAAAATGTTTCCAGTTTTGGTTTTTGTCCCGTTTTTGTTTCAGGGAAAACCATTTGAAAAGAACAGAAATAAAACCAAGATTTAACTTTAATCCCAGATCAGATAATAGGATTCCAAAAGAAGTCGTGACAAGGTCTCGGTAAGCTCTGAATCGAATCTATGAATCACGTTCGGCCGTTCGAACGTGTTCAGTGGCACGCATTCTTGACTGAGAAAATTTTTAGGGGTTATGAGTAAGAAATGACCTTGGCATGTAGCACTTGTTCAGAACCAACCGAAAGTACGTACATGCACGCCTTTCCTCGCTACGCTGGCGCTAAACGCTTGCATAAATATAGTATCAAACTGGCATGCTTGTCCGTTATGCTACATTTGAATTTCTTCCTAATTTGCGCCTTGTTCTGGAAATAGGCAGCTAGCAAACCGTTTGAAACAAGCCCTTTGGCGGCTGCATTGTAGAATTAACTTATTTCTTAGCGTTTTCCATCGATCGAATCTTTTGTTCTGCGTCGCACTGTTCCCCGCCGAGTATATTGTGCGTCCAGTTTTTTTCTGGCTGAGGGATATGGCATGCTAATTTTCACGTTAATTACGTTGTTACTGTTTAAAGCTGTTTATTTGAACAAAATTGTGGGATGTCAAAGTCTATGGAAGGCCGACAAAAAGGCAGATTTGAATATTTGGTTATTGGCTTTAACAATAAAACATGCGAGCTTCTTTCTTTCTTTCTTTCTTCTTTTTCTTTCTTTATATACCAGCATTTCAAAAATTAAAATCTCCTAAGTTCTGTACGTTCAATTCACCTAGTACCGGCTAGGAGAATTCGGTCAGTCAAATTTAGCAAAATTCCTTATTTTAAGCATTACCCTTGATTTCCTGTTAACCGAGGAGAACAGGACACCCAAGAAGGAAATTCAAGCAAAAGTCTTGGAAAGTCGCTGTTTTCCCAGGGTGCTATTTCATAGCGTCTTAAAATGGATGTTTTTCTACTCGTTACTTATTTGAATTATTTGGATCCTAAATCTTTAGAAGCAGTTAAAAGTACAGAAAACGTTTAGAAAGGGAATACTATTCAGGAAGATGAAATTTTAACGGACATGTTTAGGGAATATTTCAGTCTGGTATAATCCTAAGCTGGACTTTTTCGTGACAGACATTAATTTACCTTGCAAATTTTGGGGTGGACAGTTTTACTGTTAAAAAGAGCTATGGTAGCCTGTTCCAGGCTCCGAGATAGTGGGGAAAGCGTGAATTGAGAAAAAGAGCGCGAAAAAAAGCGAAGGGGCAATCGTGCCGTCCCAACTATCTGAGAGCCTGGAACAGGCTAGAGCTATGGTTTTCTCAAAGAAAAAAAAACGAATTTCCGATGCGACTTTCAATTGGTAGGGGACATTAAAGAACTACGTCATTGTTTGAAAAGAACCTTCATGACATGTCCGTTGGAATAAGGAACAACGAGATCAAAAATGCACTGAAAGCAGCAAAAATGCACTGATAGCGATAGTCTATGTCCTTCCTCGTCGTAAAATATATCAGTGTAACGTCGGAAGCGGCAGCTGCAGCTCACAAGGCCAGAACAAACTGAAACTGACATCCGAGTCCAATTTCAGGGATTTTACTCTGAAACAACTCGATCCTTGCGTGCCCTTAAAAGAAGAGATCTTAAACTTTGGTCACCCTTGGGTTCTGAACGCTTTAGATCTGAATAGCTTAAAACAAAAGTCTAAAAAACAATATTGTTTTAAGTTAGTGACATTTGGCGCTACATAATAACTTGGCAACATGTGAGCCAGTATCGATAATTTTCGAAAGGAAGTGTTTACGTAAATTAATTAATGGTTAGGAACTACTTTCTCGGTAACAAAATAAAATAGCATTATAGCCCTGAACATTCGACGTTCAAGATAGGTAAAAATTTTTTCTGGAGATTTCGGTCAAGTTCCATTCGGAGGTTAATACAGGTGTGCAAAAAGTGGGCGATTGAAATTCTTCGTTGAGCGTTTTGTCGCCTAGGCAAACACTTCACGCGTAGAAAATTTATGTAAAAGCTTTATATCGTAATGGAGGAGGTATAATAGAGAGTGGGCATTCCAATATTAAAACGTGTCGTAAATGATTACTGTGTTAATTTTACTGCCGCTTTCGCCTTTCTTTGCGTTGGCACTATTTTTATCCCGCATATCTTTACCACTCCAAATATGGCAAGTTTGTCCAAATATAGCACAAGCGGCTTCGCTCTCTTCGGGATCTCGGACATCAATACGCATGCGTTAGGTTCGTTTACTCACAACACTCAACATGGATTCGGAATTTTATAGAATTGTTATCATAATTATTAGTATGCGTGGAGCTCATTAGCGGATGAAAACTTTCACGCGTTGTATTCCTGCGATTGTTCTGTTTGTATCGTCGCGTTGAGCGCGTTATGTTGTCAGAGAAATGCACGAAGGGGCGATCCAGTTCCGCGAGCGTTGCACGTTAGCGGCCGTAGAGGTGTCAGTTTCTAGCAAGTGAAGTGAAGAGATTGTACTGTGGTATTATTAAGCCGCAAAAATGCCATCTTCTAGCATCCCAGTCCCAGATAGGGATGTAGGAAATTCTCCATCTTCCCGTAAAAGCAACTTGGAGGACCTACGACGGCAAAACAATAAGTTAAGGTCGGATTTGGAAGCCGAGCGCGCGAAAGTTCGACAAGTCTTGCGGGACAAATCTGCAGAGGTGAAGAGAATTCAAGAGAACTTCGAGAAGGAAAAGCAGAAAGCAGTTGAGGTTGCAACCAAGCGATTAACGAACGAACATGCGGTGGAGATTAAGAAAGTGCGGGAAAATACCTCTAAGGAAAAAGATAACGAACTTCGTCAAGTGTTGAAGTTCAAGGAGGAAGAGGTAAAGACGTTGAAACAGCAAATTGCGGAGGAAAAGGAGAAAAATAGAAGTGCTGAAGAAGAGTTGAGGAGGGTTTTAGTCGATAAAGGGAAAGAAGGAGAAGATCGCTCGGAAATTCAACGCAAATTACGAAGCGAAATCGTTGCTCTTAAGGAACAAAAGCAACGAGCGGATGAAATGTATCGATTGAAAGTGGCCGATGACAACGAGAAGGCTGAAATGATACGCCGCTTGAAAGCTGAGCACGAAATCGAACTTCAGAAATTTGCAAAGGACTCTAAACGGGAATCAATCCATAATTTACAACAGAGGAGATTGACTGAGAAAGCGTTGGAGGAAAAGGCTCATGAACTAGCGTTTAAGGATCACTTAGCAAAGAAACTTGAAGCCGAAAAGGACGAACTCCAAAGACGATTATCAACGTCTAGTGATTTGGATAGTCTACGAAGGTCAAATTTGCGGTTGGGTGCTTCATTCGATCTGGACTCTAGCGACCGCTTGGATGAAAGCGTAAGTATAATTTTCAGTGCAAAATAATGAAAATAATAGCGCAATGTTATTGCCAGGTTTAATCTATTAAGTCAGTTTCGTTGCCGATTTTATGTGCTTAATTGAAATGGCTTCCTGCAACTCTATATCGTTAAAGTAGAAATTGATTTTGTATAAATCCTAATTGTCCCTGTCTTAACAACAGTGTCATAAAATCAGGCTCTTTCTTCCCGACTGATTTTTAATAATGTTTATGTCTGGGGCTCGGCGCTGGTGATACCTGTATCGATTCAGACGACGTTTAGCTTCCGTTAGCAGGGTATAATATCGTGGTAAACACAGTCTTATCGCCAAATTGGATTAGAGTAAGCCGTCGATTGAAGAGATTGCAGTCTAGCATAAAATGAAGATGAAAAACAATTTTGTTACACAATTCCATCATTTAAGGTGTTCTAAGCTTGAGTGATTTTGCTTTTTTTGTCAAGTGGAAGTCTTTTAAGGGATTAGGCTGTGTCCTTTAATTCTTAACAAGACTCCCCAGAAGTTTGTTGATGTTTCCTTGGATAGCATTTCATCGTAAAAGTCCTTTGACATAACTTTCCACCAGACAACTTTCTTCAAGTTAATTTTACTCAGCTTTTAAATCAAACTTCGCAATGCGTAGGAAAGACAACGTTTACATCTCAAGATGTCCTCGATGGACAGAAAGACCTGACAAAAACAGGCATTAGTACAAACTTTCTAAAAGGTTTCTAGTCGAGGCATTTTGTTTACTAAAGTGTGCTACCATGCATGTTCTAAAATTAAAATACATTGTTTTCACAAGCCATTATTTGCTCACTGTTAGTAAAACTCTTTTAAACTAAATATTATGGAAAGTTTTGGCACATAATTAACAACTTTTAGCAATGACAGTGCTATCAACTTTGTCTTGTGATGATATTATTGCACTCTTCAGTAAAAAAGATTTATGTTGTGCAAGTTTATTAGTGTTGATAAAAATGTGATCGTATTGAAAGATAGCTTTTAACCACTCATGCATAAATTGTTATCAAAATGTAAGTTTTCTAGAAAATGCAGATGACTAGTTAAATTATATTATTTTAGTAGAAAATAATCTGATTGTGGGAAAAAATTGATATTTAAGTGGTTCCCCCCCCCCCCCCCAAAAAAAGAAAACAAATTCTACTTTTCTAGTACAAGGCACACATGCCTGTTGGTCAGTGACAACTGAGTCAGTTTTACGTATTCGTAATAGACTATTATTGATTCTGCCGCGAAAAGCATGCTTTGCGAGGCCTGTTTCAGGTTTCTTAACAGATCAACAGACCTTGTATTACTAAAGTTTGATACTAGTCTTGGTGTACCATATTAGGAAAAATACCGAAGAATCAGTACAGATTTACAGAATTTGAACAAATTGCATACAACCCAAATGTAACTTGTTGATTTACAGTTAAATACAGTTTTAACTGGTATAACTGTTAGGTTTGGATTAAATTTGGATTCTGTGTGGATGTGGATGTCTATGCCATGGTATTGTCTAAGAGATACATCATAACAGAAACATGAAATTTGTGAGGGAGTTTAATTTCACGGATTGCTGATGTTTTTGTGTTTAGCAGGAACAAATTTTTGCAAATTTGGATTGCAGACCTGACCATAAGGCACAAATTTTGCAGATTTTTTGGCAATTTCTCGCTGGCGTTTGACGTACAAAACTTGTTCAAAGTCTATATTAAACAGCAATACTTGTTTCAATTAAAAAGCTTGTGACAGTGTCAGATTGCTTGGTTAACACGATAGCTGGTGTAGATGTTAATTGATTTTTGTTGACGTATGAAACAAAACGAAACAGCAGGAATAGTTTTAACATTTGAACCCCCAAGTTGTACAATAGTGTCATTTTTAGGAGTTTGACACTTTGTTCTCTCATTTTAAGACAGATTCTGCTCAACGTGCAAGCAATAAGTGCAAAAAATATTTACTAAAAAACTACTACACTGTAATAGCATGGTATCATTTTCAATGCTGTTTGAAACATCTCACTTTAATTCACTTCTCCAAGTGACCCCGAGATGAAATTCTCAAGCATTCACGCGAAAATTGATGCCAAATCTCATAAAAATATGCTAAAACGGGCACCATTTTGTTTTGAACTGACACAAAGCGTTTCAAATCCAATTTTCTCTTGCGGGGTCAGCCTGGGAGCAAAAGTATTGATAATTTCTTCTTTTCTGTTCTCAAAATGTGACTGTGCTGCAGGTGTTTTTTGGTAACTTAATTTTTGCATTTACTGCTTGAACGTTGAGCGGAAATCGTCTTAATATCCTAATTGATTAGTTGATACATGGTCAAGCTCTTCCAAGCAGGTGCTGTTTTGATGAATTGATACAATGTAAAATCATTAAAAGCTTTATTTTTACTCTTCACCCCAGACATTTTTTTAAATAGCTTGAAAATTACCCTATATCATACATTGTTGGTTTCTCTGTGCCATTTTGAAAAAAATAGTCATGGGCTTGCAACTTTGTTTACCAGAGGCTTGGTAATGTTAACCTTTTGATGAATAAAATTCAACTTGCAACTGCCTCAATTTCCCCCAGACAAGATATGTTTTGGAAAAACAGCTGGTTCTAGTTGTATGAATTTATTTCATATGAAGACATGTTAAGCCTGGTCTACACTTTTTAAAGCCATAAATATACATGTGAGCACAAGGACCAGTACAAACAGGGCTCAGTTCGCACTTTGACCTGCAATTTAACCAATTTAACCCACTTCACAGACTGTTCATTTTTTTCGAATGTTTGAAAAACACGATCACGTGATTATAAGTTTATTGATTGTTGCTGACTGCAAGATTTGTGACATCGAACATGTGTTGGATGACTTTTAACTCTCAGTCATCACAACATCCTCCAACAATGCTGTTCCTGAAGTAAAAGATTTCCTACACTAGTGATAAACATCACCTTCAGGAAGTTGTTATCTGAGGGCATAAGAGGTGACTTTTAAACCATGGAATGAAATTAATGGTCCATGAAGTGAGCTAAAAAGGATGTTTGTCCCTGTATATCTGAGACTGATAGTATGATAAGTTATCTAATCCTGTGTGGAAATATGAATTTTCCTTTAATATCTTATGCTTGTGGCAAACTGAATGCAATTCACTTCTTTGTTTACAATATTGTTACTCTAGTGTTAAATTAAACTAATTTTTCACACTTCTGACACCTGCAGCCTCTTGCAAAAAAGGACAAAGAGAGGGAGTTAAAGAAGAAAAATGCCGAGCTACAATCAAAGGTGGAAAGCTTGGGGAAGAAGTGTGCTGTATTAGAGGTCAGTAACTACTGGAGAATACCATATAACAACCCTCTGGAGTTGTAGCTCAGTCGATAGAGTATCAGTGATCAGCATCCAGGCTTCATAGGTTTGGGTCCCACTGAGGTCAAAGGAATTCTCCTTTATACTAGGACTACGGTCAGGAGGAAAAATTTACCGGCTCTTTCCAGCACTTAAATAAGCTTACACAACAGAGTTACATGTAGTAATCTGATTCTGCAGTTATGATGTAGTTTAATGCATGAAGAGGCCTGGGAGGTGGCAGCCCTGGTCATTTTGTTCCAAAAGCCCTTGTGAACTTTCCCTTTAATTGTGAACTTTCCCTTTAACTTGTTGGTGTTTCAAGAATATTCTCTTCTATGATATACATATTGTTAAACAAACGTATAAACCTGTGCCAATATCTTATTCCTGCAGAAAGAGGCTTCAAAATAGTAAACTGAAATTAAATTTGTAAAAGAAAATTCTCAATCATTTAATTTGTTTCTGCAGAGAGAGGCTTCAAAGAGTGGTAACTTAAAAGCGACATTTATGGCTGAGGAAAAAATAAAGAAACTTAAAAAGAGGAACTCAGAACTGGTGTCCATTGCTCGGCAACTTGAAGACAAGGCAAAGAAACTACAAGAGGAAAAAGTAACAGCCCAGGTACTGTATGTAGGGTGTTCTTATGCCTTCTGTAGGGATAAGCTTGCCTTTTGTATTTGCATGTAGTGTTGTAAGCTGCAGTTCAGTCTCTTAATTAAAAAGGAGATGGTTTATTTCTAACCTGCGTGTGTGACACTGTTAGCATCCATCTCCTGTAAGTGACCCAATTTTTCCCTGTCAAATCAATATAGTTGAACCTATGCAAGCGACTGCAACCTCTTTAGGATGAAAATGGTATGAAAATTTGTATTTTCAACCTCCTGTAACAGACAACTTGATGTGTGATATGGTCTTATCTCAGGGGCGAAATTAACCCTGATAGAACTAGTTTGCATTTGTAAATGTACATGTATTTAATGGCAACCTGTCGCATTGCGGACTGATGATTTTCTCACCAAAGTCACACTAATAGGGGGCCAGCAAACCACACCATACCAGTTCTTGGTATTGGTGGTTGTGACTTACTGTACATGCACCTGTAGGTCATAGGAAATTTTACACATTGTTTCTCATGTGCTCCTGGAAACATGCCACATTTTGCGCCTGATTTCAAGACAGATGAACTGGTTCTTTGCTATCCCTCTCCAAGAGCTGTAGCAAAGAAAATCTTTGATTGTAGATTGCTATATGTATGAATGAAATAAATTTTTACTTTCTTTTGTTTTTCAGAAATTAGCAGAGGAGAGCAGTTCAAACAATAATGCTGGGGTGGAGCATGTAAAGAAGATGTATGCAAGGCAGAGAGCAAAGGATCTTGCAGAACATGCAAAGTCGTTGATGTCCAAAGAGAAAGAACTAGAGGAACTGAAGAAACAGCTATCCTCACCACAAAATGGCGAAGTTATACCGGTATGTTTCAAGAAATAGTTTCACAAGCCAATTCACATAACACTAGAATAAGTTTGTGTCATTTGGTTGACTGGTTCTTTCAGGTGTTTGCATCAGGCTTTGTATATGTAAGTGACAGTTGTAGTCGAAGACTAAGTAAACATACTTTTCACTGAGAGATCAAATGACCTGGACGTACAGCGGATGTGGATGTTTATGTGATATTGTTGTTGTGGTTACCTCTGTAGTCACCTGTTTGCCTGTTTTTTTCTTGTGACTCCTACTTCTCCCTCCATTTATTGATTGCCAAGCTAAAAGGAAGATGAGAAAATACATACATTTATGCAAGTCAGATTTACATCAGCTGGTTCAAGACACTCCTCTGTATGTCTTTGACAGTATTGGCAGCAAAGAGACAGGCGTATTGTTATTGGCTTGCTTGTAGACACCCTCTTCTGGAGCAGATGTTACCTAGGGCCTTGTTCCAAATGCTTGGGGATGTGTCGCTACTAAGGGAACTGTTAATGATATGCATAATTGGTGTCAGAATACAATGTACAGTGTATTTGGAAGATAATCTTTAATGACATGTATAGGAATTTTGTCTAAACTAGGGACTTTATTTGATGGATTAATGGGACTTGATTTGATGGCATAACCATTATAATCTGTTCTAGTTGCTT
Source organism: Siderastrea siderea (assembly GCA_964030785.1). Taxonomy (NCBI): domain Eukaryota; kingdom Metazoa; phylum Cnidaria; class Anthozoa; order Scleractinia; family Rhizangiidae; genus Siderastrea; species Siderastrea siderea. Next base: position 7,151,081 of record OZ034978.1, on the reverse strand, counting down.
ACGTTCCACAGCGTGAAAGAAAAATAATTGTTCAGACAAGATGTGAAGATGCATGAACATGAGAACTTTTAGATAACAGGACTGTGTTGATGTTTATTTGATAAATATTTTTGCTGAGAAATTAAGAGGAGTACAACTAATTTGGGCTCAGAAAAAAACCCTGTCCAGTTATCTTGGATACAAAGATATTGCTGTTGGAAAAGCACTTTTTTGTGTTCTCTTGCTTGACAGACAAGCCAGCTGCCAAGGCAATTCAGTTGTGCTAGGGGGGTACAGCTCAAAATCTCCTTGCCTGTAGAGCAAGGTGGAAGTGATGTTTTCTTCAAGCTCTCAACTTAAATGCTTACATACTGCTACTCTGATAAAGCCCCGTCAAAGTAATTTGTAGTAGGAGGCAACATAACAGAAGAATTAGGCAGCAAGGACTGGGTCTTTCTGTCTGCTAGGAGGTTCCGCAGGAGCTTAAATGTGAAGCAAGCACCAAATGATTACCTGTAGATGGCAAAATTGCCAGATGCCAGCACATTTTGACAGGGCTGCAGATATAACGAAGTACCAAGGGACTAGGGAAATGTGTTTGTCGTAATGGGGGCTCATAATAATAATACAGTGGAACCTCGATTTAACGAACCTCTATGTAACGAAGTCCTCGGTATAACGAACAATATTTTTCAGCCCAGTAATAGTGTAATGTATGAAAAAGAGCCTCGATATAACGAACCCTCGATATAACGAGCCAATTTCCCCAGTCCCTTGGCACTTCGTTAAATAGAGGTTCTACTGTAATAATAATAATAATAATAATAATAATAATAATAATAATAATAATAATTGTCATTATTATTATTGAAACCCTGTTATAACAAAATTGTGGGAAAATGAACAAAATCTTTGTTATACATCAGGGTCTGACTATAATAATACCACCCTGAAATGAAATTAATAGTGTTACAATGTATCTTTTTTTGTTCAATTTAACTGTGCAATTGCTATCTGGTTTTGACAAATTAAATACTGAACATTAACCATTTGGCATTGCATGCATTGCTGTTGATTGTTTCGCATTCAACTTCGATTGCATGTCAGTTATAATTTGGAGCTTGTTACACTGAGACTTGTTACATCGGGGTCCGGTTCCATTCTGTTTACTGTTACTTTGGAGAGGCAGAAGAATATCATTCATTATACTGGGGACTTCGTTATAAAGGGGCTCATTATATCGGTGTCCTGCCGTAAGTTTGACAGTGTACCATAGCATTTGGAATGAACTGGAACGCATACTGTTGTTTGTCTATAATGTGGAACAGAACTTTGGCCCTTTCTAATTATCACTAAATACAAAATATAGGACTGTCTCAGTCTGTGATATTATGGATGTTTGTATACTTTATTGTGATTTTAAAATAGCATTTTCCCTTTATCCATCCAAAGTGATCAGCTACATGTATTCATCTCTCTTTTCAACAACAGTACACTCTTAATTAATGGGTATAAAGAAAGCGATCAACTAGGGATATCATTTTGATGAGTTTTAATGATCATCACACCTTTGGTGCTCCTACTAGCTAGCTAACCTCAAAATAACTAAAATCAATTATGGTTTTACTTGGAATACCGACGTAATATTGCTACACTCCTGGCCAGTTTCCTTGGGAGGCCAGTATTGTACAGTATAGCAATATTCGTCCAATATTGTCCTACTCTGGTATTCAAAATATGTCACAAAATATAATTGAGAGAAGGAAATAGGATGTCATGTTTCACTCTTTAGGCCTGTAAGATCAAAGTGAAACCGTGGCTTGTTTCACCTATGAAAAAGCATTCCTGTCTAGGAATTATTAGCATATTAAGGGCCATTGAGGTTACTGGGCTATTTTAATGCACAAAGAATGCATTCCCTCATTTTGAGAAGTAATTGTCATGCAACCTGTGGGAAATGTAATAATTATTTAAGTCAAGGAGAAACAATGTTGAAGCATTGTCACAGGAAAGACAGACAAAGCCGTCCAGTTTCAGAAAATTCCAAACGAGAGGTATTGTTTGTCTCTTTTGTGGTTTTTATCCTTTGTGTAATTTGAAAATTCACTGCGGAAATAGTTATTTTATGCGAGTAAAATTGAGTGATAGGTTCTACCCTCGAGGAATTGTTATATTCATCTGACAAAATGCAAATTGCTCTTAATCTATTTACACTGTCATGTTATCTCATTTTATTATAGTGTCTTTTAATTATTTTTAAGCCAGTAGAGTTACAGTTTACTTGTAAATCAAGTTCCGGAACTGTGAGTCTTTTTATGACTGCTACTGTAAGTCACCTCTAAAATGACCAGTAATAATTATTATTGAATGATATAATTGATTATAGTGAGAGAGATCAACATCCACATAAGATTTTCTAAGATCATCAAGGATCATTCCAAAATTTTTAACAGTGTAAGCAGTCTTGTTGTGAAGAAAAAGTTCTATCCTATGTGACATTTGTAAAACATTTTCTTAATCATTCTTCCAGCAAATGCTTGTTTTAACTGTCTGTTTGATTCATTTAGCTTTATTTCTTGTAACTTTACTTCTACCATTCTTGGGTATTGATCGTGGGGTAAAGTCCTCTCAGAAAAACCATAAGCCCGGACATTAATGAGTCATTGCATAGCACTGTAAGTTCCAGAAATCAGACTTTTTGCGTTTAGTGTGTTTTGTTATCATCATGGCTATAATTAAAAACTACACATCCCAAAAGAAGAGGTTTTCTCTTCATGGTGACGAGCAAGAATACAAACATGTACTTCAACCAAGAGAACATCATACTCTCAAACTGTGTGGTGAAGTTTCCCAGGTCTAAGTGTTGAAAAAAAAAAACAGACCTTATTATTGAGATTATTCAAGAGAGATGTTCTTTAAGCGGTAGTTTTGCTGATAATTCCCTGTACATGTGTATACTTGTACTGTGTATCATTTTTTGATAATATTGACCTGTATTATTTGACTTATACTTTTAATTTAAATGGTAAATGAGGATGCAGTCAAGATTACAAGATTTCTGAGAATTAAGGTAGAAAATTGTCATAAGCCAGTTTAAATCACTGACATACACTGTATGGTGATATTGAGCCAAGATACTCTTGTGTAAATTTGATCCATTGTTTTCACACATGTGAATTGAAACTTTCCAGATCCCTTGGTTTTTTACTTGCTGGAATTTGTTGAGGTTTCAAAATAATTCTAGTGGTTTCAAGGAGTTTTCCTGCCCCATTCTGACTTTGAGGTGCTGTTTCTTGTTTGGTCTTGCTTAATATGGCAGTAATTAACGTGGCGCACGTCAACAAGTATGCTGCCATATTGAGTCGTGACTAGGTTTGATAACAAATCTTATATTAAGATCAAGCTGTTGTGGGTGTCATTCTTATTAACAAATAGTTGACCTGATAAAATTAACGGGAAACATCCTTGTTACGTAATATGGACATGCAATCAGCCAGTCTTAAAAGCTCAGATATATAAATCAATGGAAAATAAAGTTCAGTACTAGATGTCACTTGTTATTTAAAGTATTATAATTTCTTGTATGTCATTGTCTTGCCTTCTTTATTTTTACAGAAGGAAAAAATTGAAGAACTGCAATCAATCATACGCCAGTCAGCTAAGGAGAGGTTGTGGTTAGAGAGACAAATTTCAAATGGTGACCCATCTCGAACTCCTAGTCCAATGCTCTCATCTGGGGACTTTGCAGCTGATATTCGTAAAAAGACAGAGAAGCTTGACATCATAGAAGCTGAGAACAAAAAATTGAAATCTTCTGTGGAACAACTTCAGAGGGCAGAAGCTGAAAGTGCGAAATTGGTAGGTTCAGCATTAAAACGTAAATCCATACCCACTGGACTGACCAACTTTATTTGACTAGACTTAACATTAGGACAAAAATGGACTGTTCAAAATTTGTGTTTTGTAAACCTGTCTGCACTTAAAAACAACAAATATTCGCAAACCACAAACATCAATCAAGGTGGAACTGAATGCCTGATTTTTACCTCTGAAAAATCTGAGATCAGGTTTACTTCAGTGAGGTTTCTATCGAGTTTTGACATCTGACAAAAAGTTTGATAAGACTTTGAAAAAAGATAGCGACCAAAACCAACTTGCACACTTGATGCGATTATTGGCAAATATTTTATGTTAGTTAAAAAAGGCATTTCTTATGTGTGTGTTTGGGATTTAAACATGTAATAAGATTTTTTGTTTTAAACTTTTAATAAAAAATAACAATGCATTCAAACTGATATTTGAATATTTTAAATGAGGTGTAAATCTAAGCCAATGTGTACAGTATTGTGCAAAAGTAATGCAAGTCAATTTCAACGAATTTCCTGGCTTTTCACGGCTTTTTGACGAAATTTCGCTCACCACGAAATTGCGGCGATAAATCGCCAAAATTTCGTGACACCTATTGTTTCATTCTGCGCGAAAGTTCGCGCGATAATTCACGATGCTCGATCTTTCGAAGCGAACTTTCGAGCAATAATTTGTGCCGCTTGAAATTTCGCGGCGATTTTTCGCGCGAATTTTCGTTTTGTCTGTCAATTCTCCAGCATTTCTGGGCAATGTTTTGTTGCATTCAAAATTCGACTCAATATAAACAATCTCTGTGGTGTGGTTGTGCGCGTAAAAAGCAGCTGTGATCCCTCTGCATATGCAGTCTCTCGATCAACTGAACCAATTTTAGGTAATTGTTGTGTCAAACTTACCTGGTTATTCTCCAAAGAAAGCCCTACTGTTTACTATACTTGAATCCAAAAGCGTTGTAGCTCTAATATGTTCCGTATTTAAAACTAGTGATACTTGTCAACGCGCGAGCGAATGATATTTATTTAGTAAACATTAGCCACACATCAGTCGGCTTTTGTTTTGCAAGCGTCACAGCAAATTTTTAAAAAGTCATAACTCCGGTTTTAAAAGCCCTATAAAGATGATTGAAACAGGAAAACACTCCGCATTTAGAGGCACAATTTGTAATAAGGATTACACGATGCGTCGAGTATTTCTCGGGACCGTATTGCGAGCGAATGATGTTTTTTTTAGTAAACATTAGCCGCTGGTGAGCGCGTCGGTAGCGCTTTTGTTTTGCAATCGTCAAAAAGTCATAACTCCGGTTTTAAAAGGCCCAAAAAGATGATTGAAACCAGAAAATACTCTACATTAAAAGGTCCGATTTGTAATAGAGATTACAACGATGCGCCGAGTTTTTCTTGGCACTTTATTGCAAACGAATTCGAGTTTTTTCTTCACAAGTGTGCAAGCATGGCGCTTAGGTGAGAAGGAATATTAATATCCGAAAACTTTGAATAGGAAGCAACGCAATGTTTGAAAAAGTATTACGCTTCGCAGAAAACGAAAAAAACATCCGAAGAAAACTCTGTGATCAAAAAGGTAATTCGAGACGTCAACTGAGACACGTATTTATATACCGTATGCAAATTTTGCATGATTCATTCGGTAACGCAATGAATAGATCTCAAAGCCGTCAAGGCAGCAAACTGCTTTCTCAGCTGTGTTGAAAAGCAACGGTGTTGCTTAAAATATATTTCTATGCTATTTCTTCAAGTATTCCTGTTTTTCTGGGAAATTAAAGTGGTAAAGAGGCAAAGACCATCAGACAGTCGGCCATGACATCATGCACATGGTTTTTTACAAGTTCATTAAAATGAACTTGTAATGAAAGTCTTGTTTTGTCTTGCCTGTCAAAGAAGAGTTCGCGTTTTCAATGTCGATGTAAGGGCAAGGAAACGTTTATATTCGTAGAAAACTTGGATATCTCCGTTCTATCAAGTTTAAACTGTATCAGAACACTGATGTGGGTTTGCAAAATGCGTGGATAGCCGAAACGCGAACGAAACTTGATTCTGCATGTTAAGCATGTCTTGTGTTTACGATTAAATCGTTGTCCTTGGATAAGTCATTTGTGATGAGTTTACTTACATTTGTAAGCTACTTAACTGCACAAAACTAGAGTGTTTTGCCTTCGTTTTCAGAACAAATTGAGTTCGCAGTCTTAAAAAGCTCTTAAAGGCAAGTTCTTTGTATAGTGTATTCTATGCGTCGAATCAACATCGGTATCTGAACTGGCGGTTTCAAACCGTTCGCTAAATTGATACTCATGTACAGCTGTAGACTTGAGGTTTTGCAATTGCCCGGGTCTTTTAAATTTTATTTTACCCTCTCGAAGTTTTATAAGTCAATAGTACCGCCACAGCCACAGATTTCAGAACAGTAAAACTCATTTCATTTTTTTGGCAATCTTGACAACATTGTTCAGTGGCATAGACTGCACGAACGCTGGTGTCGCCGTTCAAGGCTCAGCGAAATTTCTTGAACTGGCTACCGAAATTACGCTCTTGATCTCGAAATTTCGTTGACGTCCCAAAAAATTGCCGTATTATCGCGCTTTGTTTAAGCGAAATTTCGCTCAAAACGCCCTGAATTTACGCTCGAACTTTTGAGCGAACTTTCGCTGGAAAGTTCGCGAAAACAAAGAACGAAATTCGCGCATTTCACTTGCATTACTTTTGCACAATACTGTATGACCATAGTTTAACATTATTTTAGACCTTGTTTATGAAATCAGCCCTGAATGTTTAAAGTTAGGAGCTGAGTTTCAGCTGTGATAGGGGAATGATTTGTCTCTGTACTTCATGTCCTGTTTAATCAGAGGAAGTCAGTATTACTGAACTTGTATTGTTGTTTTTTTTCTAGTAAGTGGTCTTGTTTCTGTATGTGTTGTTTCTCAATCCTTCTGATTATGTTTTTGGTATTTGTGATTAAAAAAAAATACAGCTGCTTTCTAGGTGATATTGTAATAAACGATTTAGACTAAGGAATTACTGTTCATTCCTGTTCAACTAGCATCTTGCAAGTGCAGTTTAACCTCTTTTAAGCAACCGACCAAAATGACAGGAAAAGTGGTTTTCTAGAAGAATTGTTTGGTTTCAAGAGGTGTCAAATCGAATAAGTTGTTTTAACTGAAGAAAAGAAATTCTGTATGAAGTGTAGGTACTTGTGAGGATTGGTTGTTCAGGGACTCAGGCGTGACTGTATTTTGCAACACTGTTCTTTTAACCAAAGCTCCGGGATGCTGTGTATAAGAAAAATTCCAAAATGTAATTTGATTGGCTAAAAGCCCCATGCACATCAATGACAAATGTTCTAAGTTCGTTAAATGATTTGATTCATCCTGCTCTTGGGTGAATAAATTTTTCTTGACAAATGCCCTCGTGTGTTTGCCTGCAATGACTTTTGGATAGCAAGAGTACTTTCCATTTGTTATGTAAATATTCTTACAAATTTGGCCTGCAAGCAAACATAAATGCAGACCAGTGGTTACTACACAAAATCTGAAGGCGTGAAAAAACTGGTCAAGTTTAGAGTATGTTGTACTTATGAAGTATTAATTACTTAATTATTTTTCTTGCTTAGATCATAAAAGTGAAAACAATGGTGAACAAACTGGTCATGATGTGTTGATATCGTATAAAAACACAAAAGAAATAATTGTTCTGGATTGCATGTTATCAGAAACTTCCTGCGGTGGCAGGCTCCTCAAAGAGCCATATCTAGTGAAGAACAGTACAATCAATAAATTGAATTTAAAATGAAAATAAACATACAAAAATAAGGGAGTGTTTAATTTTATTTTTAAGCAGGAAGGTTTTGGTCTAAAGTTACTATGGAGATCTCTTCATATGTTACTAGTATTGCCTCTTAAGGGGTGCATAATAAAACTAATAATAATAATAATTATTATTATAATTATTCTAAAACCCTGCTAATGTTTAGACTTGCTGGCACTTACGTATTTAAACTGAAGCATGAAATCATTATTCCAAAACTTGTCTGTTCTTTGCCTATAATTAGAATCTGTTATCTCATTTCTTGTCTTTCCAATCTCTACTGGCAAGGATGCTATTTAATAGACAGCAAATACTTGTTTAAGGTTCTTACGTAGTTTAAACACTCACTAGTTTAGTGTGCTGGTGGGATTTTTGCTCATGAAATATTCATTTCCCAAGGAGAACCTGTCCCGTATTTACATGCATAATAACATACGTTTTGCCTTGCTGTTGTGAAAGAGCACAAGTAATGAAGGATTCAATTTTGCAGGCAAATGATCTCAAGGAGAAGGAAAAAGAGAACCGAAAACTCCTGAACGACTTGGAGGAAAAGCAAACAAGATGCTCCAAACTGGTAATTTAAAATAATAATGTAGTTTGCTTTCCGTTCCTTTGATATAGCAAGGGGGTGTTCTGTCAGTAATTTAAGCTGGCTGTTGACCCACAACATGTTACTTAATGTTTTGTGTAGATTTGAGTTTGCTGGTTGCCTCTTTACTCCAAAGCTTGCAAATTTTTTTCACAAAAAGTGGAGAGCAAATATAACTTCAAGAAGCTAATGCTTAACAGCTTTCATTTATTAAATTGACACACTATAGGATTTCCTCCAGAGACACCAAATTTAGAACTACCCGGTACAGCATGGTAAACAGCACCACAGCAAAGGACTGCTTGTTGCTTTCATTTGAATGGTCACACTTTAAAAGGGTTTGTTTCATTCACTGACTTGAAAGTTAGGACCACCTTCTACAGTGTTATAAACAGTTTCACAGGAAAGTACTGCTTAACAGCTTTCATTATAGTCAACTTGTACAGCATAATAAACAGCACCATAGGAAAGTACTGCTCAGTAGCTTTCACTTGAATGGACACGCTTTGGGACTTCATCCACAGACTCAAAAGTTAGAACCACATTGGTAAACTGACAGTAAGTTTTCCTCTTGGTGTGACGGGTTTAATTGACAGTGAAGCTACTTCTTAGGAATTTTGAAATTGAGGTTTAACTTATAATAATTATTTTTCTGCGGACTGTACTCGTTAGAAAGCTGAACAGCGCTAACAGTGTCTATGTGAATATTATAATTTCTTTGATATCAGCAGCCACTAAACCAATAAACTTGCATGATAATTAAATTCTATTTGCCTGAATATTATTTTGCATGCTTCTGTGGAATCTGTAGAAACTGAAGGTCCAATAGTTTAATTAATATTTATTGGTGGTTTTATGGCTGTACAGTTAGATTTTTTAGCTATTTATAGTGTTCTTACTTAGTAGGCAACTGCTATAAACAATGACACTTTAATAAAAAATATCCATCTATCTATCCCTATCTATCTACCTGCCCTTAGTGGAGATTAGGAAAGAATGAGTCGAACAGACAGTAGTCAGCACCTGAAATAATTTGAACCTGTGTGTGAAGTTATTGTGTGGTTCCAGAAAATATCCATACCCCTCCCACGGAAGGTTTTTGGTTTGCATCCCCCCCACCCCTTAGGAATTTCCGTTCCAAGGGGGTCTTTGATGACCCCCCCCCCTCCCCCCAGGAATTTCCACGTTACGCGAACATGGTTTTTGTTGTAACATTTACTATTATAACATCCATTTTCAACATATAACGCTTTGTTATTGTTCTATACTATTTTACGTGTTTGCTATCCGGTTTGAAATGTTCTATGTTTTTCACAAAAATTTGTTTAAACCGAGTGTTGTAACGTTCTATCAACGTTGGTGCCGAGGGTTGCCGCGAATAATTTGCGTGCCGAATGCGACGTAAACAACGAAGCCAAAATTTTGAGAATTGAAATTGTGTTTGCCACACTCAAACCTGCCGTCAAAAGCGAAACTGTTGAATGTAAATTACACTAAAAATCGACGGTTATGATGTTCGAAAGAGAATTAGAGTAAAATAGCAGCTTTTTTCCTGGGATTATGCACAAGTGAATTTGCATACCGTGAGTCTAAAAATAAATTGCACAGAGGGATAAGAAATCGAACCTTTCTTCCCGCACTTTATCCTTTGTTTAAAATTGAAATAGTAAATGAAGGTCAAATGGAAACTCAAAGATAATGACAACTGTAACAGAATTTGTAAGAAATAGCTAATATAGGCTGAACTTCTAGTTTCAGTTAAAAAACGCATCAAATTTGCATAACGCGTGAAATCTGACCTTTTCAAATTATGAGCGTCACTGGCATGTTTATGTAACGCAACAATTCTATCTCGATGATATCCAGTGAAAAGCTGCTGAAAACCCTTTGCTGGATTGCGCGATAAAAATATTTTTGTATTTGTTTAAACAACTTTGGTGTTTAACGAAAAACGTTCCCATTGAAAGGATTAAAAACGGTGCAATGTTCACCGAAGGCCAAGGAGACACGCAATTTTCCGTAAACGTGAATATGCAAATCGGGTCTACCGCAATTTCACACAAATCAAAGTCGCAAAGTTTGGCATTTCGGTCAACATATTTGCGTAGTTTTGAAGGTCAAAACAGCCTACGTAGGTATTACATCGTGCTTGGGAGCAATCGCGCGTTGCTTTCAATTTTTTCGTGTTTCTTCACCCTCTGGAAAAGGAGCTTCCTATGAACCCCCCACTCCCCTCGGAAATTTCTGCCTTTGAACCCCCCTCCCCCTCGGAATTTCCAGTGACCTTCCGTGGGGGGGGTATGGGTTTTTTCTGGAACCACACATTGTCAGCTCTGGGTTTTGACCCATTTATAGGAATATATGTGTGAACTGTTATGACATAGCTTAATCACTCCCAAAAGTGCCTAAATCAAAATTCAAAACAAATCTCAAATTTCATTTTACAAAATACTTAAATATAAATAGTACCACGTGAAAGCACTGCTGAAGAGGTTTCATTTGAATGGTCACACCATAGGATTTCATCCACAGACTCAGAAGTTAGAATAACCTTGATGTCTCCAGAACTGACTCTGGGAGTGAAAGCCACAGATAAATGTAAATGGGCTGAATCCTTTTAACTTCAATTTTTATGCTTGGTTCTGCATCTCTTTATCAGGAACTTGAAAGAGAAAGGTTTGCTGCCAAGTGCACAATGCTACAAAAGAAGAATTCGGAGATGAGCAAGAAGATATCAGAATTAGAAGAGGTAATTGTTGTTAGTATTAATAGTAGTTTGACCTTAGTCAAGATGTAAAATTAAGGAGTTTTGCATCATTTTGTAGGAATAAAATCGTTGAATGTTCAATACGTGAACTCCCTGTCATAATTATGTCAGTTGAGTTTGTTGTTTGTTGTTGGTTCTCCTCCTTGCTCCGAGAGGTTTTTCTCTGGTGACTCCAGTTTTCCCCTCTCCTCAAAAAAACCAACATTTCCAAATTCCAATTCGATCTTAGTGGTGTCCACAGTTGGCATTCTATGCTAAATACCGTTGACACCTAAATGAAGTGATTTAATGTTCTCGTTCATAAAAAGGCCCAATATCAGTATGCATTTTCTCCTCACTGTTCTCCATGTATTTCCTATGGTATTAGTTGAAAAAATATGTGCAAAAATCAAGATATATTTGATGTTCATTTCCTTTATTCTCGTGACTTGCATGTTTGATCAAGTAGTGATATTGTAAGGAGAAGTTAGATGCTTGTCACTGTTCGGGGCTTTACTTTCCTGTGGTGCTGTTTATTATGCCACACAAGGTGGTCCTAGCTTTTGCATCTTTGGACAAATCCTACAAGTGTGACCTTTGAAATAAAAGCTATCAAGTGTTATATTCCTTTTGTACTGACATAATTTTATTTTTATTTCAAGGTGGAAGAGGAAGTGGCTAATTTGAAGGAAAAGCTAGAGGTATCTGACATGAAGTGCAGCCTTTTGACAGAGGAATGCAGCAAAATGAAGAGCCAGTTAGAAGAACTTCTGAAAGTCAAGGAGGTGAGTTTATGTAACCCTTTAAGCCCCAGTACCCACATGCATATTCTCCTCACTGTTCTCTATATATTTCTTATGTTACTAGTTGGGAGAATTTGATTAAACATCATGACATTTCATGTCTGGTGATCATTTACTTTATTCTCATGACCTGTATATTTGATTAACTAGTGATAATGTAAGGAGGAATTAGATGCTTATTACTCTTGGGGCTTAAAGGGCTAAAGAAACAAAGCTAAAACCTGTTGCAGTCATGTTGTTTGGCAAAGGTGTGGTGTGTTTCAGTTTAACCAGTGCATGTCTGTTTCAAATAACTGATAGCCGGAAAACATTTCTACAGCTATTGGTGTGGCATGTTGATACATGACACATGAAGTGTCTTGGCAAAGTTTTAGTTGCAAAATCTTGGTGTTTAAAACTACAGTCCCAGAATCTGGGCTTGTTAGAAGTAGCCACTATCTCCAAATCTCAGACTGTAAAAACTTGGATCTTGGGTTCTTGCAAATCTTGCTTGAGTTTATTCTGAAACACCATCAGTCAGAAAAGTAAGTATGACATGACTGACACTTGACCCCACAGGTCATGTCTGACATGACGCTTTATACCGCATTGTTTCTAACATCCATGTTAACCAACGATCTCTATTATGTAATGGCGATTCGGTGCTGGGGATGTTCATGGGCCTTCACTTTGGACAGCTGGTAAATCCCCGCAAGCCAGCCATGAACCCTGCGTGTCCCGGTACCCATCACACTGGCTTAGACATTAGGGCTGCATCGATACATTTTCCCACGATACGATACAAATCTCGATACAAGGGTCACGTTACGATACATTATAGTGCATGACAAAACTAGTTACTAACAACTTACACTACTTTTAAACAATTCATTTCCATAATAAAAAATTTAGCACAGTAATAACAACATCAAATCGCATTACAAGGGCTAAAATGTAGAGCTTCTGTAAGCAATAGTAAAGACAGTGATTTCCCAAATTTGTTGATGTAGCATATTTTATTGTGTCATAATATCACGATATCTTATTTAAATATTGATATTCGTATCGTTGGAAAAATATCATGGTTCACTGATGCATTGGTGTATCGTTGCAGCCCTATTAGGCATTGGAGACAAAATGAAATTTAATTTCATTATGCCTCAAATGTCTAATAGGGCTGCAAAGAGAAGGAGAGAGCAAAGGGTGGAAAAAAACCTGTAGCATGCCACAGAAATACCTCAAAGATACGAACAGTCCTCGCTGTGTGTGTGTAGTTAAAGTGCTCTCACTGAGCCTGCAGCAACTTAACAACCACTGACCACCAAACGCTTGAAGACCACATGCTCGTTGTTGGTTAACTTGGTTGAATTTCATGCAACCTCATTATATAAATGGATGTCAGCACATATAGTGCTTGGCGCTGGTACCCCACTCCAGTAGTGTTAGCAGTAGTACCTGTACTTCACTTTGATGCATCCTACAGGAACTCAAGATGAGTCCTGCTATGATGGCCCACCTGGCAATAAAAACACTTTTCCTCCCCTTTTTACTTTTCTGTGTAGGATCTAAATAATCTTGAGGAACAAAAGAAGGTTATAGAGAAAGAACATTTGACCAGCCTTGAAAAGCTCAAGGAGAGGGAAGAGGAGATTAGACAGTTGCACAAGGTAATTCTTGTATGATTTTGATCCGTTATTTCCTTTACAGTGGACATAGTGCACCTAAATCATTACCATACATTTACCTGGTTTATTTTAAAAATTGGCTCGTGGGGGGCAATTTTAGAGGGCTATTTTTCACAAAAGAAGGCCTTAGATGTTTTAACCTTTTGTTCATGGTGTTAGATTGAACAGTAAATTGGTGGCTGTGCAAGGTCAGGACCTTGGGACATGTATCTTGTTCTCTGTGTCAGTTGTAGATTAAATTTATCATTGAAGTACTTCCAGTCAGAAACAAGGGGTTTCCTTGGGAAAGTGTTTGTTCACAACATTTTGATGTACTGTGCAGTTTTTAATTGTAGTTATCCCACAGTCCTTCCCTCTGAAATAAACCTTGCATTTTTGTTCAGGTTATGTACCAGTCAAATTGAAGCTTCAACATCCCCCAACCCCCTGGGCATTTGAAGTTTTGAAGATTGGCTTACCATCAAATTCCCTCCCCGCGGGACAAAAAAGCCGTTCAAATGCCTCACCAATTATTAATGAAAGACCTCTCCTCAAAGACAAATTTCTTCTTCAATCAAACACTGTTCACACTTTTTAGAGAGAGAGAATTATGCCGTGACGACACCTTCAAATTTCTTTTGAAGACCCTTTTGAAAGAGTTATTCACTAACAAAGGCGAAATTGAAAATCCACCAAACCTTGCAAAAACCGAAAAAACTTACGGTAATATTGTGCCAGAACAGAAGATAAATCTGGTTCAAATTCACCATTCTGCCAAGGCAACGTTCAAATTCCCCCCTTCCTGGGCACAATGCACATTCAAATGCCCGGGGTATGCCCGGGTGGGGGGGGGGGGGGGGTGTTGAAGCTTCAATTCGACTGATACATTAAAATGTGCGAGATGATTATAGTGAATGCTGAGAGACCATAGTGATCACAGAGGTGATGGTGAAGACTGAAAGAACACAAATGTGGATGGTAGAAACACTGGTCTCCTCTTTCACGGTGAATGCTTTCCAAGGGTGTATAAGTGGGTGCTAGCAAATAGCTGGGGAATCTTAGAAAACTCTAGAGTAGGGAGTGATTTACCTTGTTATTATAGGGTAGCATCTTGGCAATTCTATCCTTATCACTCTACTAAGTCAGAACGAAAGTTTGACAGCTGATGTGGGTCATTTGGGTCCCTGTCATTACCTTAATTGACCTTCCATTGTGCTGACCAACTTGTGTTCACGTAGACTGAAAGTAAAACATGCCTGGTTTGATTTTTGCTCAGATCCAAGAAGAAGCAAACAAAGCTCATGAGATGGCTGTGACATCCCTGGAGGATAACGTGCGCAGTCTAGAGCAGAAATGTACTGACGCTGAGCAGAATAATATCAATCTAAAGAAAGAAATGGAAGAAGTGAGGGAGTTGGAAAAAGCAAATCTTAAGAAAAGAGAGCAAAACTGTCACAAATCCACTCAAACGACATTGGATTCTACACACAGTGGAAACGATATTGTAATAGGAAATGCTGGTAAGATGTTAATTGGGGAAGGCTTTAATTTTGGTTTTCTCATCTTGCTCCTAAAGTGCAAACTACCACTATTGGTGAGCTTGGGGGGAACTGGGAACTGGTTCTATGTGCACATTCAAATAGGCTTTACAGCAATGAAGGGGTGAGATCAAACTTCAGAATGTATAGGTTCCCATTGCAACCACTGTCTGTCCAATGATGAACTTAGCCTACCTGCATGAATCCCACACTGGTTACTACTGTATGTCCCCTTCAAGCAGTAAGGTGGGTTCTTTTAAGGACAGTGCCTCCTAATACAGATGTATTTTTGCAAAGGTTATGACTATGGGGAAAAAGCAGATCTTAACAAGGGTTACTGGAATCTAAAAAGTAAAATGTGCGCATTTTTCAGAGATAATTAAGCGATCATAATCCTAAAAAAGCGTTAAAATACAAAGAATATACAAAGAATGTATGGCAATCTCTTTCCAAATTTAAGCTCAGTTATCTCTGAAAAATGCATGGTTACCCCCAATTTTCTTTTTGGATTCTGATAGCTCTTGCTAAGATCTACTTTTTCCACAGTCATAAGCCGCACAAAAATATTGTTGTATTAGGGGGCAAATTCCTTTAGAGACCTGAATATCCCGAGATGCACAGAACGTATGTGCAGTAACAAAAGGATGCACCGTCCTTAACATCCTTACTTGTTTAATATGGTTAATTTTTTAAGGCAAAGGGTGGCAACTTAATCTCACTGCCCAATGATACAAATGGCAGGACTGAGTCAAGATGTTGAGTACTGCCAGCATACATGTAATCTTAATAGTTATTTTAAGATCCCAGTACATGTATATGGTACAGCTGAGTTTTCAACCTGTGCCCTTGCGCTCAGTAATCTGGCATCCTACCAACTCAGCTTACCAGGCAGCACGGCAGTGAAGGTAACCATGGCAGCTCTGTGATTTTTTAACTGACTTGTTTTCTGTACCAATTTGCAGTTAAAGCCATCCATGATCATCCTTCACTTGGAGAAAGTTCTCAATCACCCCAGCTATCACCTCATAGACCTTCTAATGAATCCTCAACTGTGCTATCATCTCACATCACTCCAACCAAATCTTCTGTTGTACGTGAATCAAGGGTTGATTCTCTTCACCCCTCCCCCATGAAACAATCAACCAAGGCTGCAGAGGCTAGCAGGAACAGAACAGAAGAAACAGCACCTGGATCAGAGGATATTTTAGATGTGTTAGCTTCAAGGATTGATCAGCTTGCGGCATCAGATAGTGAGGACGACATCTTTCGTGGTACGTTTTGTTTAATTTATTGATATTTCTAAAAGTGCTTCCTTGTCCTGCTTATAAATTAAGGGTGATGTTAATATATGTGGTAGGACTATGTACTGTCCAATCTGGGAAATATTTAGACGATAAAAACTTGTCAGAGAATTGCCAGACTGGACTAGGCAGTAAGCCGAGTCCAGTTTGCAAGTCAGAGGTTCGATGTGATTTTTCAATGCAGTCATTTCCCAAATTGGTGTCGTGGTTAGTGCATTGGACTTCAGATCTGAAGGTTGGTAGTTCAAGGCCCAGTCCCTGCCATTGTGTTGTTTCCTTAGACAAGAAACTTTACGCCACTTTGTCTCTCTCCACCCAGGCCCCAGTTGTTCAAAAGTTGGATAGCGCTATCCACTGGATAAATAAATCTCTATCCAGTGGATAATGGAATTGGTTTTCCTAACACTTATCCACTGGATAGTGGTTTATCCGGTGGATAGCGCTATCCAACTTTTGAACAACTTGGGCCAGGTGTATAAATGGGTACCAGCGACATACTGGTGGGGATAACCCTGCAATGGACTAGCATCCCATCCACGGGAGAGTAGCAATACACTCAGTTGCTTTATGCTACCGAAACCAGGTTAAGCTCCGGCCATGTGGGCCTCCTTGGCTTGTGTGTGACTTAACCTTAATTCCCAAATTTACAGTACAATGGTCCTAAAGTCTACATATTATAGTGTATGTAAAGGATCAGGTGCTGTCCAACTTGGGAAATAATTAAAAAATAGCTGCTTTAATAACACCCACATCAGCATTGCTGTAATTTTGTCCTTGTATAAATTATTAATGTTGTTGTTGTTGAATGGGATTTTATGTCACCAGTATCATTCCGAAACACAAGGTGAGAAACAGCAACATCAATTCAATCTTCAAAAACACTTTGGTGCAATGGGGAACCTACACTGTTAATTACTTATTAGTTAAGGGAGTCATAAAGGGTTGGTTGATTAATCAGAGTTTCACTAGAAATTGAAGTTTGACAATTTCCCTTAAATTATTTTATCTCCTTAGAAAAAGCATACAGTGAACAAAAGAGTGAGGTTGAAGAACAGGAGGAAGAAAAACCCAAGAGACCCGATCTTGACCTTGAGGATTTGGCAAAGCGCATAAGTCAAGTAGCTGTGAGTGACGACAGTAGCTCGTTAAGTACAAGAGATAAAGGAGACTGCAGTGATGCAAGTCAGGACCTAACGAGTATGGCTGAGGGAGATCTTGGGGATCTCGAGGATAATCAGCCTGACAGTTCTGCTCCTGAAGACGAACAGACAGATCATTCAACACAACAGCCTATTGGTAAGCTGTGTAGTATTGTCTTAACTTTCATTCCATTGTACGCTGTTTGGTTTCTTACCCGGGGCTTGACACTAACTTTGGATGCCACTTTCTACCCTGGAAAAAAAAAATACAAATCTTTCTGTTTCAAAACTTTCCTCTCCAGAATGGACTGCAGTATTGTTATGTTCCGAGGAGATAGATGTATAGTACCAGAATTATAAGTTCTTTGACAAAGACAGGCTCTTTCAATCCTCCAGTATTGGCAGACAGTAACAATGATGAAAAAATCATTAAAATAGAATAGAGGTTACTTATGTCAGGTTTTGTTGGTGTTATTTGATCAATGCTACTGTGTTCCTACATCAAGATAATTTGGAAGAATCCAAGAACATATGTAAACTCTTGCCTGTCAGTCAGGAACTTTAAAGCATTCATTAATAAATCATAAAGAAAATATAAAAGAAATGAATGTTTACTGTATATCAGAATCAGATACAGATAAGATACAAATCAAATTCAGACATCGTCTTGATTTACCTAAAAGTTTTGATTTACTCCCCATAAATGATGGTTTCTGCCAAGATATTGACATATATTCAATGAACATTATTTTTGAGGCATTTGTCGTGTTAGCAATATGCAGGGTTAATGTTGGTGTATCATTTCTAGATTTCACTTCAGTCTTCAATTATATCAGTATTCAACAAAGTTTTATTTATCACAAGTATGTTCCAGACCTAAATGATCGACACAAATTTGTGTTACCGACTTGAGGGTAGTCAGGGTTAGAGGTTTTCTGAGATGGCCTTAAGGATATTTTTTTGGTTTACCATGAAAGTGTTAAAAGTAACAAATACCTGTATATACACATTTATTATATGGCAAGCATTTCTCCAGTCTAAATCGAGTGTTCTGATTGGTTAGTTTTCGGTCGGGATTTTACAGTACGGACCATTACTATGGAAACGGTCCTTTTTCGATATTTTTTTTCTCGCTCCCGTTCCCGCAAAATTCAAACTCCGAAAACGTAAGAAGATTAAAAAAGGAAAGGTTTGGAGCTGGTACAAAACCGGAATGAACGAGGTAAACACGCCTGTTTAGAAAAAGCGCTCTTCAATTAACTTTACCGACTTTTTGATATAAGCAAAACACTCGCCAGCAGTGAATCAAAAAGCATGGCCAACGTTCTTCAGTGACTGTGTGTTTATTGTTTTCTTGTACGGCTATTAGACTGTAAGCTGTAAAGAGCCGCGCAAATCGGCCAACACTTAAACAATAATTATTAAAATTTAGCATTAACAAAAGAGTACTTTTCTCACAAGAAAACCTCTCGGTAAAAAAAAAAAATGAAAACTGCAAAACAACTAGCAAACGGCTTTCATCAGCAACTGTAAATCGAAAGAAAACGATCATGTTCTTGTCTAGTTTTAATATTGGCCATCGCTTCAGTCAGCGTTTTCCACACGGAACAAATTAAAGCTACACGTTCATGTATTAAACTAACAGTGTACCTTGATTCCTCAGCGAGATTTTTGCTCTTGTAGTGGACATCCTTGAAAATAAGTTTAGCTTGTTCACAAGTCCGCTCTTGCTGTAGCTCGCGCTAAAAACAACTTTGTTAGGTGAGACAAAAATTTGCTCTCAGCATCCACAAAGTTCTCCATAAGGCCACTGAAGCAAACAACTTGCAGTATTTATTTGATGGAGAGATAATTTCCAGTGTCTTTTTTTTTTAAGTTCGAGTGTTCCTTCGTTTACATTACGGACTAACACGCTGCCACAATTTCCAGTTTGAGAAGTATGTTTCTGAGATTTTATCGCGGCCTTTTCATTATTCTTCTTTTTCCCGAATTGTCTCCGCCCATAACGAAGATGTATTTTCAAATAAGACTGTCTTGAGTTGTAGAGGACGACGAAAAACTGACACATATATTAGAAGCAGAGCAGTTTTCATTCAAGAGCTACGCAAGTTTTCGCCGATCGACAGCAACGATCATCAAACTGATTCGAAAGCCAGTTAAAATCGCTGGCTTCTCTCCTTGACGTCGCGCCGGAAATTGACTTGAATGAACTACCGGAAGTGTTGTTTCGTACAAAAAATGATGCCATATAATAAACTACTTACTAACTTCACTTGCTCGGGACCGTACTGAGGAATATTGGCCCTCGGTCGTTTTTGTACGGACCTCGCTGCGCTCGGTCCGTACTGCCACGACCTCGAGCCAATATTCCCCAGTACGGCCCTCGCGTTCAGTTAGTAAGAAGTTAGTATTGCATGATTCAGGTGGGAGGAGGTAGGAGAAGAGGAAGTCTCAGCAGCCCTTAATCAATCACTTAAAGAATTATACGCCTGGTGCACTACCAACAAGCTCACTCCCCACCCGAAAAAGTCGGAATGTATGCTTATCCATAAAGGATCTATCACTGGCCC